>MU158954.1:535042-569721 GCA_015888305.1 Antheraea pernyi
CGCGTGGTTCGGGTATGAAAAGGAGAGGAAGGTATTAAATTGAATAGCTCTTCAGAACACTCGCCATGATACAGACGGTAGAACACGCTCAGAGAGGCAATGTCTCTGCGCAACTGAAGCGGCTCTATAAATTGTGTAATGTCTGAATCATTAACAATGCGGACAGCCCGTCTCTGCAACCTGTCCAGGGTATCTAGTAGGTATTTGGCGGAACCGTCCCAGAGGTGCGAACAATACTCCACGCAAGGCAAAAACAATATATTAAACAACCTTATCATAATTTTAATTAAACATTTAGTAACTGAACCATAGCAACGCGTGGCCGGGTCAGTTAGTAATATTATACAAAAACAGGTACCAGAGATTATTGCTATAGTAGACAAAAAGTGTATTTATGGCTATTGATAGTAAAGTGTGTGAATGTATGTAATGTATTTATATTGTATTTCAGGACTAAGTTTGGTATGTACCAAGTCGACTTCACATCACCGGAGCGGACGCGGACACCTCGTGCCTCTGCGCATTATTATCGCAGCGTCATAAAAACGCACTCTTTGAATGTTTCTATACCTGAGGTACTAGCTTCAAACGATGTTGATTTATAATAAATTTAACCTTATATACGTGGACTATAAATAATTATCAAGTACTAACTAATACCCGCGACATCGGTTGCGTTGTTTATTATCTCAACAATATATTTAATGTAGAGAAAGAAACACATAAAAAAATAAAAAGCAAAAATATACTTTGCTCACAAAATGTCTTTGTGTGTGTCTAGTACCACACTTTCACAGAAAACCGACGTGAAGTAACAGTGCTTGCTTTGTTGCGTTTCGTTCGGTCAGTGAGAGCGCCGAAGGCCCACTTCCCCCTTCTATCCCTCATCCCATTCATTCCCAAACACAGGCTGGCAATGCATTTGCGACTCCCCTGGTCTTGCTAGTGTCTGTGAAAGGTGGTGATCACTTACCATCAGATGACCCGTCTTTTCGTTTCCCACCTATAATATAAAAAAGATAATGATGCTTATTTTAAATCTGCTCAAACATTTATAAAAATTATACGTTGCTGATAAATGAATTAATACAATATATGTTTATGTTGATAATTACAGGTACGAGCTGTTGTTGCCGGAACACACCGTGTGATACCATCTTTATTAGTATTATGTAATATGATTGTGGCAATTAAATTATTATAAATATTAATATCATATTTTTGGTGTTTATTAAATCATCTATGCGTCAGAATGAAGCAAACCAATTCGACAGCGGTAGCATAATAGTTATATTATTCTTTCTGCAAAGAAACCAACGTTCCTGTAATTTACCATCTCTTTATTTGACACGTTCCGTGCTACGTGTACCACCAGTGGAACACATTTTATTTGAGCTTTAGGCCACGTGTACCACCGGTAGTACTTGATCATTAGGCCAGGGCCCAACACGTGGTGCGGAACGTGTTACCATTGATTTAATTTGGACAAACAGTAAAGAACTTATGTAGAAGTTGTGACGAATTGAAAATGAATCATGCCGTAACCGTGAGCGAGGTATTAAAATAATCCGACTGGTAATTATCCAAGATGTCACTTACCTTACTTACTCGTGAGGACTTATTCAGTGACACATAATTTCAGTATGTTTTACACGATTAATATTCCAGCTCAGCATGTGCTAAAGTGTTATGAGAAACACTTAGTGCTAATTTTCAGCTGGAATCCGATACAAGTCACGGTCCGTTAAAAAAATATCAATTAAAATTATGGGTAGAGGAATATAATATACCAACGGGTCCGGCGGACGCTGTCCTTTTTTATTTTTTTACATGGGGAAATCCTACTTTTTTTTTTTTATATCATAGGTGGCAAACGAACAGGTGTGTCACCTGCTGTTAAGTGATCACCACCATCCATGGACACTAACCACCCCAGAGGAGTCGCAAGTGCGTTGCCATCTTTCGGAGGGAAGGGTTAGGGGAGGGAAAGGGAGAGGAGAGAGGAGAGGGGAGGGGAGATGGGTCTCCGGCGCTCTCACTGACCGAACGAAACGCAACAATGCAAGCACTGTTACTTCACGTCGGTTTTCTATGAGAGGGTGGTACTACCCCGAGCGAGCCGACCCATTCATGCTGAAACCAATAATAGTTTCAGCGTGGCTCTACCACCATTAAAATCAGCCTCCCGGGGGAGAGAGTGGGTTATGTCCAACTCGCACGGACTAAAACCCCATGGGTGCCCGCAACCGCCATAATGGAGGACAAGGGATGACGAAGTGTTCCACATGACGCCCCGGCGGCCGGCCCAGAAAAAATCGTGGGCCTCCCGCCAAAGAGAGACAGCCTGGCACGCGTAGACTGTCTCTCAGACGGCCGAACCAGTGCAATGGAGAGACGGGCCCCCCGACCCATCCCCCCTTGGTCCGGCTTCGGCGGACGTTGTCCGGCCTTAATAATAAAAAAAAATCCTAAGAGTCAACCGCAGTGCCACCTACCGGGTCCAATTGTGAATCTAAACCATTCTCGGATCCACTGGAACACGCACACAAATTTTCATCAAAATCGGTCGTTTAAGAAGAGTTTAGTGATATACACACGTACAGAAGAATTTTACATATAAAGAAAATAAATAAAACACAAGTAGTAGAATACATAAAGAAACATTTTAAACATATAGAGAAGCAATTGCAAATAAACTCAAAAACTACTGAACGGATTTTCATGCGGTTTTCACCAGTAGATAAAGTGATTCATGAGGAAGGTTTTGGTATGTAATTTGTCATGAATTTTTTAAATAATCAGGGCGGGACAACGTCTGCCGCGTCCACTAGTAAGGAATAAAAGGATAAATAAATAAACTCACATTCGCACTTAAAGTATTATTAAATATCGGCGATAAAGTTTACAACAGTTGCTTTATTGATAAACAATAAGATAATGAGCACCTCACTGAAATCGGTTTTGTAATCGTCTTTAGTTTCAATTATGTGTCTGGTGGCGTTAGCCGTGTTAAGGTAGGTTCATTATTTTCGCGCTATTGATTTCCTAGCTGTTAAAACATGTCAACCATGGTTCCGAATAGAATGCAGGAGTTTATATTGACACTTTCCAGACGTCACCATCGTTCACATCTTTTTAGCACGGCAAAATGACTGCTCTATGCGTGATGTTAAGCACAGTACAATCCAAAAACAATGGCAACCACGAGTGATACACTATCCATCGCCGGTCGCCGCTGTCATGCCGGCCTGCGAAAAGCTGGATATGTACAGGCTGATCCCGAAACGCGACCCGCAGAAGCGAATCACTATGACGGGCTTTTTCCCCATATACATGGTGGTTGCGACCTAGTCAGGCTGTAAAACCCTACCACCCCGTTTCACCATTGCTTCGCCCGTTATTCAAAAGGGTGCACCACTTGCAGGTGAGGTCGGCTTGGGTGTCTCAAGTCTTACGATGTTATTCGACACCCCTTACACCCCCACGACACCTCTTACGATTACCCCATACGATCCATCCATTATCCAGCTACGATTCGAATAAAAGTTTCACTTGTATGGTAGTTCCATAAAACCACACATCTTTTTATTTAATAGTTTTTATTATATTACTTATCTAAGAGTGAAAGTATAACATATGTAGATTTAAGGTAGTAAGGAGGTAGTTTTAAGTTATAATTTTTCTGTCTCTGGGTGAGTTTTATTGCGCTCCGTAAATAGAACCTATTGAACATATATATATATCTCTGAGAAGAGAACGGTGGTTGCGACACAATTGGAGGTTTACCTACGAACGTATCTAAATATTTAAGGCTCGTACTCACTATCCATAAACCTCCGCTTGACCTACCCATTAAATAAATTGCCAGAGCTATTTAGATATTTCTAAAGACGACGATACTTTAAAAAAATCAAAATAAATCCATATCGTATGAATTAAGACGTTAATTAAGTAATTGAAACGTATTCATATAATATTTTAATAATTGTTGAAGAAATAGGACGTTTTAAACCCCAAAATAAAGCAGGATTAAATGAGATTGCACCCTAAAAGAGTTCTAGAATCAAAAACGCTAATCACGAGTTTTTGGCGGGACCTTATATGGCGGGAATGTAATTTTTATATTATACTAGCTGACCCGTGCAACTTCGTCTGCATCGAATCGGTTATGTAATTATTTACGACATCACATTAGAAACCTTTAAAATAACAGTATTTCTCCACTATTAATGGATGTTATTATACATAAACCTTCCTCTTGAATCACTCTATCTATTAAAAAAAAACCGTATCAAAATCCGTAGCGTAGTTTTAAAGATTTAAGCATACATAGGGATATAGGGACAGAGAAAGCGACTTTGTTTTATACTATGTAGTGATGATTCATAATCTTTTGTTATTTGTCTCTATATTTTGTAATATTGGTGGTGTTTTACGTAACATTGTTTGATTATTGTGCAATATAATATACAAGTAAAGTGGATGGGAAATAATACCACGGATTCTGACATGCCACAAAAACTCCCTGAAAAGTAAAAACAAGAGGACCACCATCTTGTTAGTTCATTGAAATAATCTTAAGAAACTTGTAATATATGTAACCTATTCGATAATGGCAGTAATAATCTAGTAGAAGATTGATTGCGAAATATAAAATTGAAAAAATACTGCAAATCACATTTGACATCTTGCTAAATAGCAATCAATTCGTCAGGCTATAAGTCTGTAAAAAGGTGTGAAATAATTTCAGTTTACTGATTGGTGTGACGATATGCTCCGATGACTTGACGTTTCCTCCAGGATTCAAGTTCGGTGCAGCCTCAGCATCGTACCAAGTCGAAGGTGCTTGGAACGTCAGTGGTAAGTCTGAATTACTTATACAGTATAATCTCACTAATCCGGCAAATCGATAGATCGGCACGTCCAATAATCCGGCACACTCCTATATCTGGATAAATTTTGAAACCAAAAGCAATCGAATTTTATTTAAAAAAAAATACCCACAAAGATGATTTTCGCGCCATTTTAAAAGTATGTAATAACATATATACATGTTAATTTAATATATTACACATATTTATTGCAATGAAATGCTATATTTTATTTTTATTATTAATATTTTCACTATAATTACACAGTAATCCGAACATTCCAATAATCCGGCACCCTCCGGTTTTTAATAGTGCCGGATTAGTGAGGTTATACTGTATAGTGTATTCATAAAATAGACTTTTAGAGTATTATCTTTCCGTTATAGTTTGTTAGTTTTCATATTATTTATGTTAAATCTGGATAATCGTTAAATATTTATATCTTTTATTGAATTTTCATTTATTGTTGGAGCACGCTTACTTGACTATAAATATGACTACATTTATATTTAATTACAAAATTGTTATTATCAGTATATTTACAAATGTATTGTCATGTTGATGCCCCATGATAAATAAATATATAGCTTTGATTTTCAGTTATAATTTGTTAGTTTTATATTATTTATGTAAAATCCTTAAATCTGTAAAGTCGTTAAACATTTAGTTTTATTGACATTTAATTTATTATTGGAGCATGCCGTTGGTGTCTATAAATGTAGCTACATTTATATTTAATTACAAAATTGTTATTATCAGTATATTTACAAATGTATCGTCATGTTGATGACCCATGATAAACAAATAAATAGATTCGATTAGATTACACCTATCTCTCGGAAACAGCCCTTTTTTGTATAAAATGAACATTATGTTTCAGTAGTTAAGACATAAAATCGTAACAATCAAATAAACAAAGAAATTTTCATTCATAATCTTAGTTAGAATTATTACTGACGTATCTATTCTATGTATGTAGCGAAATCTTTGTAAGTGATTTTCAGCCACTTCAATTATTCCAATTGTAATTTAGCACACATATGAAGGACTGATAACAATACTATAATTTAATAAGTTTGTCGAATTTAATTTATTTAAAGGATTAATAAAGCCCACTACGTATGTTTACTAGACTCGAGCGTAGTAATCTATATACTATACTCATGTAGTCTATATATTATTTATATTTTATAATGTATTTTATAAGCATATTACAGTTACGTGCCACTAACTTACGTGGTATAAACTAGTTGTTGTTTTCTTGTACACCCAGAATACTCTACTCCATTGAACAAGTCCATCTAAAGGTTGCCTGGAAAAGATTGCTAATCGCAGTAAGACCGCCCATTGTACAAATAACAAAACCTGAAATGTTTTTTAAATGAATGTATATAATTGGTATACAATAAAGTTTAAATATATAAATTAGCCAGATAGTCACTAGAAAATGACCTACCGCGACGCTATGGTTTTGTCACGATGTTATCCGTCATTGAAACTTACGAACCTATTTTTTTTTTATTAACGTGGGGAAATCCCTTTTGGATACACCACCCTCTCGGGGGAGAGAGTGGGTTGTGTCCGACTCGCACGGACTAACACCCCACGGTGTACCGTCCGACCGTATTGTTGTTGGAGCGGCAAGGGATCGAACTATGCTAGTACCTTTGGATAGCCGCCCCAACAGTCCGCTCGGCGGAAGGTGTCCCCCGGCTCATCCCCTCAGATCCGGCTACGGCGGCGGGAGGAGGCGGGCAAATCGCCGCCTCCTCCCTCCGGTCCCCCGTTGACGGAGAGAGTCGCTCAGAGGGTCATCCTCGCGAACCCTCTCGCAGAAGAAGGCCATCGCTCTCCACCCCTCCTCGCTGCCGAGCATGGCCGAAACCACACTCGGCCGCGACAAATCTGTACCCACCGCCGAAGCCAGAACGCGGCGCTGTCCCTCCCACGCAGCACACTCAGACAGAGCGTGCTGCGATGTGTTCTCCGCAGCGCCGCACTCGTGGCATGCGACGGTTGACTCCCTGCGAGCGGTCTGGTGCAGGTACCACCCGAAACAGCCGTGTCCGGTGAGCACCTGCACCAGTCGAAACGACAAGGAGCTCCAACTTCTCTTTATCCACTCCGGCAGGACCGGGCGGACGGCGTAAATAGTATAACGCCCGAAACGCTCGTCCGCCAGGTCCTGCTTCCATCGCCTTAGCGCCTCCTCTCGGCCTTCCCTCCAAACAAAAACCTATGTTAATCAACGCGGTTCTTTTAATATATATACAGTTTATTGCTTAATCAAACATATGATGTGCTGCACAAGCTCTGTACAAAATATCAATATTATAAATTGCAAACGCAATACGTCGCGAGCATGTCGAGGTCAGCGGTGACGCGAACTCATAAGTTTTGCCGCTACAAATTAGCTCGACGCGACTAAAGAAATTCTCACTTGAAAAATAATAAATAATCATTATTTATTACTCTTATCTTACCTAAGTAAGGTCGGCACATGTTTGTCATGTTGTGATATATTATTTTTTTTAATTCTTACGATTGGCCGCCTGCTTGACATCAACCCTCCTTGGGAGTATTTTGTTGTACTAGTATATGTTTATGATTATTGCATATAATTATGAGGTCTGATGGGTGCATCTTCTAGCTTTATAATTTTTCTGTAGGCTTTATCTTTGGTAGGTTATTTATAGTTTTTGTTTAAACGGCACTACCGTTTGGTATAAAAACGCAGTTGTTCAAGATATATATGGTTTGCTATATTGTTATGTTTAGGTAACAGAAAACTAGCCAACTTTAAACAGTTCCCCACGGCTGCATTTTCTTTTTTTTTCAGTATTCGCTGTTTCACCGTATTCACAGTACTTCCAACTACCCATTCTATTTTGCCACCGTTTTCGTACATACTTTTCAGGTTATTTTGTTCAACGTTATAACAGAATTCTCTTACGCGGCTTCAGGAATGTCTTTCACGTAAATCGGTGTATATTGACTTAAATTAATAAAGTTAGTATTTTTCGAAGTATTCATTGTCAAATATTAGATATAACAAACCATTACAATAATATAAAATATTCAAACTATAATCTATACTAATATTATAAAGAGGCAAAGTTTGTGAGTTTGTAATGTTGTGACGTTGTGAGTTTTTGACGTTGTAATCTCTGGATCTACTAAGCCGATTTTGAAAATTCCTTTTCCAATAGTAAGCCGAAATATTAAAAAAAACTTTTTTATGGTATTCGGATTAACAAAGTCTGAGAAAAAACGGTTGAACGAAAACGTTTCTTATGAATGCTGCTTTAAGGATGAGAGAAATATCATTGAGTTCTACAGCAAAGTTGTAGAGCTTGATAATGCCTACAAAACAGTCAGCGACAGCATATGTCTAACTTGAAAGAATTTTCTATTATCAGGGCGGGATAACGTCCGCTGTGCCGGCTAATAGTAAGATAAAAGCAAATAAAATGGCATGCCATGAATAATCTTTACTATGATCCGTATACACAATAAACCGTTTATCGTCTCTAATACATAATTATTTATTAGCATTAGGATATTGGTCGAGATTAAATAGAGAGATTAGATAATAGTAGTGCTCATAAATGACTTAACAAATTGTAGTGGCTGATTAGTTCTACCCGTGGGACATTTCACGTGAAACGGATAAGGAAAAAGCGTGTGGTTCTGAAAGTCATTCATATTACATGTAATTTCTGATTGTTTAGCTAGATGTGGCAGCGTGACTGCCACGTTGTTATTATAAGAAGGTCTTAGATAAATAAAATATCCGATTGTTTTTTTTTATATAATAGTACGCAAACGAACTGGTGGATCACCTGATGTTAAGTGATTACCACCGTCCAACACCAGAAGAGTTGCAAGTGCGTTTCCATCTTGTGTTTGGGGGATGAGGAGTGGGGAAGGGGGAGGAGGAGTGGGGGAGGGGGAAGGAAGTTGGTTTATCCGGCGCTCTCACTGACCGAACGAAACGCAACAATGCTGTTACTTCACGTCGGTTTTCTGCGAGAGGGTGGTACTGCCCGGGTCGAGCCGACCCTTTCATGCTGAAACCAGTAATAGCTTCAGCGTGGCTCTATCACATCCAAAAATCTGTTTGTGTAACTCTACACTTACTACTCAGTAAACGCTTTGGCAACTAGTTCATTAAACCTCGGATTTTTTTTTCTAACTGTCTATACGCTGTTGGCCTAACGGGCTTTCATAACTTCACCGGGCTTTTAGGACGAGCGCTTAGGGTACTCAGCTGAATAGCAACAAGCTCAACGGTGCCAGAGTGACCCAACCCCAACTTGGGCTGTTGCCTCGGATACAATGCAAGTCGATCTAAAACTAACCATCTGAGCTAAATTACCTATACCTGTATACTTTAGTAAGACCTGTACCTGTATACATACCTTCATATGTGTCGTACTAAAACGTACATGTCTATAAAGTCTGACAATTTCGGCTAAGACCAACTAACCAACAAGATAAAAGGGAAAAGTAGGGCTTAATACCCTTCCGCACTTCTGTATACAAAATCTCATAATGCTCAGTTCAGCAGTTAAGTCTAATAAACTCACATTTACGTTTATGATGTCAGTAACGGTAAATATAAATATATAAAACATATGAGGTGCATGTCTCAGAGTTATATTGTAGCATCTAAGAAGAAGACCTTCGTCCCTTAAGAAATAGACTAATGCAAAATAGACCAGATAGTCATTCATCAATATTTCTTAACCATAGGATAGCGAGGACACCCTGAAGATTTGTAAGGGTTTAAAGCACTTAAAAGGCAGCAATAAAATCTATATATATATATATTACAGTTACGTGCCACTATCTTAGGTGGTATTACCTAGTATTTATTCCTGTACACCCAGAATACCCCTGATTCTTCTCCATTGAAAAATCCATCCAAAGGTTGCCTGGAAGAAATTGCTAATAGCTATAAGGCCGCCCTTTGTACTGTTAATAAAACGTGAAATGTTTTTTGAAATGTATATATGTATGTAATCGGGGTACCATAAAGTTTCAATAAATAAATAAAAAATAAAATTTCGGCCAACTCTCATATTTCAGATAAAAGTGAAAATATATGGGACCGTCTAGTACACGAAAACCCCAGCGTCATACCTGAGCTTACCAACGGAGATGTTGCATGCGACTCGTACCACTTATGGGAACGCGACATCGAGTTAGCCTCGGAATTGGGTATCCATTTCTACAGATTCTCAATATCCTGGACTCGTTTAATGCCGCATAGTTTCATGAATAATATCAGTGAAGATGGCAAGAACTATTATAACAAACTCATCGATGGCCTCCTGGCGAAAGGCATAGAACCTCTTGTTACTTTATACCATTTTGATTTACCACAAGGATTACAAGATCTCGGTAAGTAATTCCACATGTTTATAGTAGGTTTTAAAATACATTGGAGTTCCAGTTAGGAATTTTATCTTCATATTTATTGATTTGGTAGTTTGAAAGATTAATCAGTTAACAGATACTGGCTTAGCTAGATTGGTCTACTTCGCTTACTTCCATGCACTTAATTAATGTCTTATGTTATTTTACTGTGGAAGACAGCAGCTTAGGTAAATGCTGTATTTCTAGAACAAAAACGGATATTTCAAGCAATTTGTATTATGGACCTGGCGAATCAATAAATACTAAGTTTCAGGGATTTACTGTCTTGACTTTACCCTCCTAATACATTATTGATGACTTTAAGTAATACCTTGAAAAAGCTACATTTATTAAAATACCGACAATACTAGAAACAAGAACAAATTGGCTATGTCATGTTTCAGGCTAAGTACGACCAGTAACATTTTTTTAAGTAAAAGTATTTGACTTTAATATAAAGTTTGTGGGGTGGTAGGGTTTTACAGCCTGACTGGGTCGCAACCACCATGTATATGGCGTAAAAGCCCGTCATAGTGATTCGTTTCTGCGGGTCGCGTTTCAGGATCAGCCTGTGCATATCCAGCTTTTCGCAGGGCGACATGACAGCGGAAACCGGCAATGGATACTGTGTCACTCGGTGGTCACCATTGTTTTTGGATTATACTATGCTTACCATCAGGCACAGTGCAGTCATTTTGCCGTTCTACAATAAAAAAACAAAGTCTGAAAGCCTATTACTGTTTTATACCATGTGAAGCGGGTTTTTATGACAAAAAGCATAGGGGTGATCAATAGGTAGACGTTGGTGGTGTTCGGAAAGAATACACTTCTCTATACATCTGCTAAAATCAATTATAATTATGATACATTGTTATAAAAATATTTACTACTAGCTAACCCGTGCGCCCACTTCGTTGAGCGGTAAATATTTATAAAAAAATCTACTTTTTGTGACTTAAATATAAAAGGTAGACATATACTGTCGCTAATTTTTTAGTAGGCATTATCAAGCTCTACAACTTTTCTCTAGAACTCAATCATATATCATTCATCGTTAAGGCAGCGTTCGTAAGAAACGTTTTCGTTCGACCGTTTTTTCTCCGACTTACTTTGCAATTCAGACTACCACAATAAACTTACACTGTTCAAAATCAAAGTTATCATCAATAAAGTCATTTTTCAGGTTAATATATAGCTTATGACACTCACAAATAACGTGGCTTGCTATTGGTAAAAGAATTTTGAAATCTGAAAATCGGTTAAGTAGTTCCTGAAATTACCCCCTTCAACCTTTACCAACTTTACCTCTTTACCTCTTTATACCTCTTTATAATATCAGTATAGATAAAAAGATAAAGCAGATCGAGTTTCTTGCCGTTTCTTTTCGATAATTATGTTATTTTGCGAACCGTTGGTAGTTTGACGTTCATAAGCTCCTTCTAAAGACTTAAATTGTTTTTCATTTTTGATATTTGACATAACCAATCCTCAGGCCTCCAAAATATACAAACCGCAGTTCTGGTTTTCCAGGTGGTTGGACCAACCCGCTCATAGCCGAATGGTTTGGAAACTACGCGAGGATTGTTTATTCCCTTTATGCAGATCGGGTTAAAACTTGGCTAACGATCAACGAACCGATGATTGTATGTGATGTTACTTATAAATTAGGTAATCTTGCTCCTGGAATTCACGACCCTGAGGTGGCAACTCATATGTGCAGCAAGAATGTACTGTTAGCTCACGCTAAAGCTTGGAGGATTTATGATGAAGAATTTAGACACATATATCATGGTATAGTTTTATTTTCCATTATTCCTTGTGATAGTTTTTCAGTAATTGTATATAAACTGAGTAATTCGAAAAGTCGTCAAACTACATACAATATTTTACACAATTCAATGTTCTATGTTTTATCTAATGCAGATTTGACCCATCCCTCAAGAAGATTACTTACATCTGTATAAAAGGTGCCCTATATACAATTCTGCACTCATGTATGCTAAATTTCATAATGTTCAGTTGAGTAGTTAGGGGTGAAAACGTATAGACAAACAAAATCTCATTCATAAATATGATATTAATAAGGATAAATATAAATATATAAACCAAATGAAGTGCAGATGCATATTGTAGCATCTGAGGAGAAAGTTTTCGTCTTTTAAGTAATAGCGGTGAGGCGGGCGTGTAAATAGCCGTGCTCACTGAGCGGTTTGAAAACTTATTAACCGACTTCGAAAAAGGAGGAGGTCACTACGTTCGGTTGTATGTATTTTTTTTAATGCATGTTAATCGATATCTCCGTCAATTGTGAACCGATTTTAATATATATTTTTTATTTGAATTGGGTATATTCAGAGGTGGTGCCATATAAATATTTCAAAATTTTAAAATATTCAACCCCTAAGGGGGTGAAATATCGTTTATTCGATTTTCACCCACTTCGTCTCTGCGTATTTTCGTAAAAATGGAGCCGATTTATTATACCGATTAGAAACCAGATATATTTATGCACACTAAAAATGGAATAATAATTTTTTTTTCAAAAAATAATATACCGCCTTCGATGTGAAAAACTAATACGGCACTAAAAAGCGAAAAATAACTTAATTAATTAACCAAATTAAATAAAAAATATTGATATTTGCGCTTCCTACTAATATATTTGAAGTCGATGCCAACTTACATTTGAAATTTGTAGCAGGTGATTTGTATGTAGATGATATGAATTTAGGTTAGCATGGACTTGAAATATATTACTAGGTAGCGCAAATATCAATATTTTTTATTTAATTTGGTTAATTTAATAATTCAGTTATTTTTCGCTTTTTAGTGCCTTATTAGTTTTTCAAATCGAAGGCGGTTTATTTTTTTTGGATTTTTTTTTTATTATATATCTATACCCCGAGCATGTGAGAGTATGTGAGCGATACGAGAGGTGTATATAGCACTTTCGCTTACCTATTTGTTGGATGCGGCTGCCTGGTCCTCGCACGTGCACAAATCACTGCATTTATTATCTCCAGGTAAAGTTTCCATAGCGAATCTTCTAATATGGATGGAAGCGTATGCAGACGATGACGAAGATGTGGCTGAAATGGCTCGACAGAATATGGTTAGAATTTCTGAAAATACTTTTAATACTTCTAATAAATTCTCTAGGTTTTTAATAATCGGATAGTTGCAGCAAAATTAAATCAATACATTTTAAAGGAAATATCAATTAAAAGTTTTGTATGTAACGTAATGTCAGGCATGTTTTTGCTACCTTCGTGCTACACTAAAAATTAATATTTGTGCAAGTTCCTAAGTCCAGTAACAAAGAAACTAATTACTAAGGAAAAGTTTGATAATATTATCTTTTTTTTAATATTGTAGCACGGCAAAATGACTGCACTATGCCTGATGGTAAGCACAGTACAATACAAAAACAATGGCGATCAACGAGTGACACACTATTCATCGCCGGTCGCCACTATTATGCCGGTCTGCCAAAAGCTGGATATGCAGAGGCTTATCCCGAAACGCGACCCGCAGAAGTGAATCACTATTATGGGCTTTTTCGCCATATACATCGTGGTTGCGAGCGAGTCCGGCTGTAAAACCCTACCACCCGCTTTCGCCATTGCCTCGTTCGTTATTCAGCAGGGTGCACCACGTGCAGGTGAGGTTGGCTTGGGTGTCTCAAGCCTTATGATATTATTCGACACCCCTTACACCCCCAAACACCCCTTATACCCCGAATCCCTATCCCTACCTTACTAGCTTAGGTATCTACGACATTTTCAGAATATAGAAGTATAGACAAAGTCTGAAAACGTCAAAATGTCGTAGTGTGATGTAATGATAAGGTCCTTATTATTAAGATATCTTATTCGGAACATTTACTAATTAATGGCATAAAAATAGAAAATTATAAAGTGTCAATCATAATTATAAACTGATTACCTGATACGAGTTACTTTGTTTGCGCTGATTATTATCTTAAAAATATATTTGCTGTGTAGACTTTTCCTCTCCTGTGCATAACCGTGACACCGCTCGCCCCACTTCCTGATGACCAGAAAACACATATAGTTAAAAACATGGTGCTAATAAAAGTCGTTTATTGAACTTTAATAGCCTTAAATATTATAGTAGACATTGCTCTTCTGCCTGGAATTTATTGAATACTACTATTCTAACTGCAACAAAAAGTAAATCAATTAATCAATATATCATCATTACAAAGTATAAAACAAAGTCCCCTACCACGTCTGTCTGTTCGCGATAAACTCAAAAACTACTGATCGGATTTTCATGCGGTTTTCAGTAGTCGATAAAGTGATTCATGAGGAAGGTTTTGGTATGTAATTTGTCCAGGATTTTTTTATAATCAGGGCAGGAGAATAGGCTCGCCTCGCGAGAGGGAGAGCCTCGAAGCACAAGAACCGTCCGTTGTAGCGGATTGAGAAGACGTCACCGCCAGAGGGGTTTCCCTGACGCGGTTTCCCCGTACGCATGAACAAACCATGCGAACGAGAAGAGCTTACAAGCGGGACAACGTCTTCCGGTCCGGCTATACTTATTATACGGCTAATTAATATAAATATAATAATTATAAATAAATTAATTAAAATATGTTGCAGATTGACGTGTAACTACGTCAATCGATTACACTGGTTTCGCTCCTTTACGGAGCATCTTCAGATTGATGTTGACTCTTGCGATGCGAGCGGACAGTCCCCGTATATATTGTATAATTAATATATAAATATACATATATATATATAGTCCCTGGCCATATTATTAGACGCACCATAAGATCTTATATAAAACGTTACTAATCAGGTGATACTGCGCAGATGTATTGTTTTTATGAGATACAATGTATATTTACTATATTATTAATAACGTAAGTACCTGTAAAACTAATAAAACATCGTCATTATAGAAAAATATGTATTTATTAACTCTCGAACAAAAATGAAGAAAATGTAATGAAAAGTTAGTATTTTGTTGATCCACCTTTGGCTGCTATGAGAGCTGTAATTCTGCGCGGCATTCTATCAATACAAGACTTTACTGTATTCTGCATTTGAGGATGATGATTCCAAACAAGAATAATCGTTGCTAAGAGCTGCGTTTTGTTTGTAATCACCACTTAAGTCACTTCTCTTTTCATGTATAAATTCATTCAAATCTCAATTTAATTCAATTCAAATTCTACTCCTGAATAAAAGATCATTAAATAAATACTAATCAAGCTCTAAATATAACACAACTGTTTATAAACTTCGTCGAATACATGTATTTTGTAAAAAAAAACAACGGTACGTCTAATAATTTGGCCAGGGACTGTATATATATTGATTATTTGATTCGATTTTTGTTGCAGTTAGACGTAGTAATGTTCAATCAATTCCAATCGAAAGTGAATAGTAACTATTACAGTTTACAGAGTAACTATTAGTTCACTATAATATTTAATGATGGATTCCCGCAAAGTAACGCCTTCTTCAATCAAATTATTAGTCTTATGCTAAGTGAAGATATCGTGATGAATTTTGTTTTAGATAAGGAGCAAATATTTCAAAAGTAAAACTAAACAAAATCGATAAAAATCGCTCCAGTACTTTTGCCGTGATGTGTGCACAACGACAGACTTTAATCTTTTCAATACATAGTATAAAACAAAGCCCCCAACCGCGTCTGTCTGTCTGTCTGTTCGCGATAAACTCAAAAACTACTGAACGGATTTTCAAACGGTTATCACCAGTGTATAAAGTGATTCATGAGGAACGTTTTGGTATATTATTTGTCGAGGACTTTTTTTATAATCAGGGCGGGACAAGGTCTGCCGGGCCCGCTAGTTATGTATATTTATTAGATGTATATTATATATGTACCTAGATAGATACAGAAAATTTAATATTATATAAAAAATATCACAACAATGTAATTTAATTCAGGCTGGTCGCTATTCTCACCCAATTTACTCCAAAGATGGCGACTGGCCACCAATCGTCAAAGAAATAGTAGCAGAAACAAGTAAGAAGCAGGGCTATTTGAGATCAAACCTTCCAGCGTTCACTGAGGAGGAAATTGATTTTCTAAAAGGTATTAAGTTTATAATATTTATTTTAAGTTTTATAAACCGATTTGAATAGAAAGCCTACATTTTAATAGAAATTGGTGACTCTTGAATCGTCCGCAATAGATTTGAAAATATTTTTTTGGTAAATAAAATAAATAAGATTAAACAAATGGACAAACGGACTGATTTATAAATAACAGCCTAAATACAGACACTTATAAAAACTTAAGAGAAAGTATTGTAACGAAAAATGTTAGTTTATATAGTAGCAAGATACCAGTAGTACTTCTAATGTTTATATTTTAAGAGAGCCTGAAGGTAAAATCTCTAATTTCTGCAAGTGGCCACACGGATACAAACCTACGTAAATGTCATTTAAAACGTATTCAACAGATAAATAAGGTTATTCGTGTTGACCACAGACACGGATACATTTGCAGGACCCGCTTTTATTTAAGCTGACTTGTTTGTATACCTTTTACTTCCTTGCACATCGCAAAAATAAACCACATATCCATTTTTGGTTACAAGTTAAAATTGTTTTCTGTTCTTAATGTGCCGTATTTTGTTTCTCATTGCACAGTTTACGCTCTGTAAATATATTGATATTTCTTACCTAATAGTCCGGTTACAGAAATATTTATCTTCATGACGCATAAATCGAGGGTTGAATAAAAATGAAAACTCGTGCATTCGTTCTTTTCTCTGTAGGCTCTCGGTCCGCACCTTTTTATTGCCGTTGTTAATTTTATCTAGTTATAAAAATCATTTTACATGTCTGCAACTATTGTTATTCTACTTAACTATTAAATATTATACGTTTACTACTGTACATTACAATGCGTTTGTTTACATTATACAATATTAACTATTTGTCATAGAGATAATCTCATTTATAGCGGTTTCATTTTTATCTTTTATTGCCATTAAATTGTAATGCACAATGTCCCGCGCCGGAGCGTTCACGGTCCGATGGATGAACCTACTGATTGTGTCGTCAATTACGTCGGTATAGTATACACTAGGGTGGTTCATTTCCGCAAATTTTTCGTTGCTCTTGCAAAATATTAATCTACATATAGAAAAAAAAATTCTCACCAAGTTTGAGCTCTTAATATTAATTTTAAGTACTTACAATTTAAATTGAAAGTTTTACCATTCAAAATGCATGTAAAAAAATCTTGTTTTTTTTTCAAATTTCTAATGCTTACCCGGCTTTTACAATATTGCAAACCGGTTTGATGGAACTTGTGGGGAATTTCACGCTCTTCAAAATAGTCTTTGTGTTTTTTGTGTAACTCGCACTGGTTCACCAGTAGGAGTCGTAGACACAGGTGTTGGTGTGTCAGAATGTTACATTCTACTAATTGTATAATGATTCTGATGCATTGCGATCAGAACATGACCAGAGCTCCTTATAATTTTTGATATGTTTCAGGAACTTATGATTTTTACGCAATTAACCATTACACCAGCAGGTTGGTGCGTAAAACAAAACCCGATGACGAGTTCTTCGAATGGTCAATACAAGATATGCCAGAAATTAACGCCACATTAGTAGGGCACCCCGATTGGAAGCAGACTACGGCAAGCTGGGTGCTGGTTAGTGTGTTATATCACAACATAATATATCACAATATAATGGTGGTAGAGCCACTGAAACTATTACTGGTTTCAGCATGAATGGGTCGGCTCGTCCCCGGTACTACCACCCTCTCGCAGAAAACCGACGTGAAGTAACAGTGCTTGCATTGTTGCGTTTCGTTCGGTCAGTGAGAACGCCGGAGGCAAACCTCCCCTCCCCTCCCCTCTCCACTCTCCTCTCCCTCCCCTAACCCTTCCCCCTAAACGGTGGCAACGCACTTGCAACTCTTCTGGTGTTGTTAGTGTCCATGGACGGTGGTGATCACTTAACATCAGGTGACCCGCCTGTTCGTTTGCCACATATGATATTTAAAAAAAATCCTAATTTGTTGCTAAAAGGATACACTGTTTCCCAATCTCCCCTGTAAAATGTCAGTTCAGTACTTTGACCTCTTATACACATAATTTATCACACAATCCATACATACATTTATATGTCTTGCCATACTTTACTTACTCCTCAACTTTTATACCACTAGTGCTATTTTCAAGCTTCTTCTGACATGCTAATTTTTAATCTTATCAATTGTAGTCACTCCAGACATCTATTTTAACATTCACATATCTGCCACATGTTATCTTTTCTTACCCGTCTCTTTCGTGACCCAGCATTCGGATCCATGTACCACGACTGGTCTTATTACAATACTAGCGACCATATGAGTACAAGAATGTCTATTAAATCTATGGGTTTGACAACGACACTTTCTGTTACAAATTATAACATTAGTGCGACATGCATTTCAGGTAAACCCATTAGGCCTACGTCGCCAACTTAACTGGTTGAAGAAGCATTACGGCGACATCGAATTCATCATCACCGAGAACGGTTGTCCCACTGAAGGTGGTTTGGACGATCCGGAAAGAATCGAGTATTACAAAAGTTATTTAAAGCAGGTTTGTTATTGTCTTCCTTATTTCATTCTACTTTCGTATAATATGTAGGTGCAGGCTCTTCGTAAGGTAGGTTATTGTACGATCTGATAACAGCAGACAAATCACTAAAGACGTATTTGTCCTATCTTCGACGTTTACTCTATAGTACGTTCTATAATGGTTGCAGAACGTCACAAACTCTTAGCTATTCTTCATCCAGCAAGGGTGGGAGCTCAGTGACTCATCCCATTACTCCACCACCTCTTTTACGAGCATGAGACATACTATAAATAAAAATTATACCATATTTTATAGAATTATGACGAATGAAATCACCATTGAAATTGCATTATCTATTTCGATTCATAAAACCCGGAGTAATATGGAATATTGTAGATTATTTTTAGTCATGTCCGAAAACATAATAATTTAAGTAAGTTATTACCACAATTTTAAAATATAAAGAATTTGTCACATGGCACATGGAAGTGAAGAATATCGACCCGATGTCCGTAGCCTCGAATTCCGGATCGTATTAACGAGTTATTCGAAATTCGCGTACATTTACTAATTTAAATTGGTAACACTATCGGCTGGCGGTGAAGGAATACATCGTGAGGAAACCTGAACCTGAGACAAACAATTGGCGTGATGATTATGCTCTTACATTCCTTCGGGAAGAGATCTATGGCCCTGCTGCGGGTTTCTTACCAGCTCATGATGACATTTTCTTAGTATAACTGCGGTTCAATAAGTATCCAGAACTGCCGTCTAAGAAAGATAAACCCTAAGCCAATTTCGATTAAGGAAACACCACTACCGTATCTATTTACCGTGTGTAAAGTAGCAGTGCATGCACTGATGTATTCAGTTCCAACTCAATTATCAGGAGAGGAAACTTGTTACGACTGCCTTCAGGACTACCTATTATTCTATAGCCATCCATTTTGGTATTTACAGGTTCTGCTTGCCATAAAAGAGGATGGCGTGAACGTAACAGGGTACACAGTCTGGGCTCTTCTGGACAACTTTGAATGGACGGGAGGTTACACAACCAAGTATGGGCTCTACGAAGTAGACTTCAACTCTCCAGAGCGGACGAGAACTCCGCGTGCATCAGCTCACTTCTATAGGGAACTTATCAGGAAGCATTCTCTGCGAGAAAATATTTTGGATGAACTCTAATTTATAAATAATATAATAGTTAAGGAGAATTGTTTTGTTTTTTTTTGTACGTTCATAATTTCAGGTCCTAGCGCATGAAGAAGTCAATTAAAAATACATTGCATAATTCCATCCAAATAAATATACAACAAAACAAGTTAATAAACCCACACACTATACAGAGAAATAACAGTTGATTCTCACGAATTGACGCGAAAAAACATCAAAAGTAATGATTTTTGATGAAAATCCACGCGATTTTTAGTTCAGATAATATATTAAAACCCGAAAAAATACGCAACATAATTTTAATATTTAAAAGTATGGTCATAAAGATAGTATATTCTTAAAATGAATAACATCTTATATAAGTTACTCTGAGAACATGAAATGAGTTTATTAAGATCACTATTCATCATATTATTGAATAATTCTAGTAATTCTAGAAAGCGTTTTCCCCCAGAGATTGATAAAATCAAAAATACTTTACTCAAGTTAATCCCTGAGAAGGCACCTATGAACGTCAAACCACCGGTTTGGAAAGCAACCCAGTCATCAAGAAGAACCGGCAAGAAACACGATCCGGTGTATCTTTTTATCATACATAACATAATTTGATTGAAGAAGACGTTACTTTGAGGAAATAAATAAAAAAACTAAATATTCGTCGAGGATATGCTTTATGATTTTCTCGGTTAGGTTTCATCATGTCCGCAGTACTATAGCAGTCATACGTGTTCAAACAAACAAACGAACAGACAGACAAATATGATTGAAATGTATTTTATTACTAATTCCAAGACACCTGTAACAATTTTTTTCTACTAACTACCTACTCTATTCTCTTAATTTGGGGTAATTTAATTTGGGGTGTAAGGGGTGTCGAATAACATCTAACACTTGAGACACTCAAGCCAACCTCACCTGCACGTGGTGCACCCTGCTGAATAACGAACGAGGCAATGGCGAAAGCGGGGTGGTAGGGCTTTACAGCCCGACTGGGTCGCAACCACCATGTATATGGCGAAAAAGCCCGTCATAGTGATTCGCTTCTGCGGGTCGCGTTTCGGGATCAGCCTGTGCATATCCAGCATTTCGCAGGCCGGCATGACAGCGGCGACCGGCGATGGATATTGTGTCACTCGGTGGTCGCCATTGTTTTTGGATTGTACTGTGCTTACCATCAGGCACACGGCAGTCATTATGCCGTGCTAACATAAAAAAAAAAAAAAAATTAACTCGAGCCATTTTTCAAATTATAGTAACTTTTGATAAAGAGGACTGATTTTAATAACATAGAATAAATATTATTCGAAGATATACTTTAGGATTTTCTTGGTTAGGTTTTGTCATGAACACAGTACTTTAGCAGTGATGCGTATCCAAACAAACAACCCATTATAAAAATGATTGAAATGTATTTTATTATTCACTCCAAGACTTTGATGCAAGTATCAATTTTTTTCACAAAAATCTAAAAAGTACAAACACATTACATTTACATTCTTATTATATATATAGACTAGCGAACACGGCAGACGTTGTCCCGCCCTGATCATTAAAAAATCCTGGACAAATTATATACCAAAACGTTCCTCGTGAATCACTTTATCCACTGGTGAAAACTGCATAAAGATCCGTTCAGTAGTTTTTGAGTTTATCGTGAAAAGACAGACAGACAGACGCGGTAGGGTACTTTGTTTTATACTATGTAATGATATCTACTTGTTTATGACACGTTACGCATACTGAACGCCTTGAAGGATTTTAAAGTAGGAGTTATCGTTAGATTCATCTTAATAGTGTGAGCGATATACAATATTAACGTATGACGTTAGTGAATGAAAAATGAGGAAGGTCTGTGATAATTTTGTATGCACTAACACCAAACGGTATGTGAAACTTCATTATTTTTGTAGTCACCTTTTGTTTTACACAATAAATTGTACTTATTTAAAACGTGGTAATAACATCGCGTGCTAATCATATTTATGTATGTCTTCATTATCTTTATATATAATGTTAGATACATTAATCACGTATAGAGTCGATGCAGTCAGAAATACCAATAAACACATCGTAGATATTATCATTATTTATTTGGGCAGGGCTTCGCCTTACAATACTTTGTACATATTAATGCGTAGATATCACACACATCTTGCATTTTAAAGGCCGATCTATGCAAGTCAAAGCGATTACTATTTACACATAATTCAGTAAAATAATTTAAGTGAAACAAAAATAATAATGTATGAACAAATTAATGTTACTGAAGCAATACAACAGTTTTATATAATTATTCTTATTTATATATCTCTAATGTGTTTCGACATGTAGATCAGCGACATCTTGCCTTTCATAGGTCGAACTATGAAGTCAAAGAATATACTATTTATTCATAATTCTGCAAAATAATTGAAGTAAATATAATAACGATCAAACTAATGATTCAATTCTATATAATGATATCAATTTTTGTTTACGTCTTATTGAAATCTATATAATAATATTATAATAATTCATATTTATGTATCTTTAATATGGTGGCGCTAGTGTCAATGTGTCTCTCTTATATGTTGGCACTAGTGTCAATGTATATTTATATTATGGTGGTGCTAGTATCAATGTTCCGATCGTGTTGTAGTCTCTTGAATGTGATGCAGCGGCACCGGAGGTGGGTGATAACGATAAGTAACTTTGCTCCATGCTTTACTTGCATTAATCTATATTTAAAATATCCCTCAAGAAGAGTATATTTATTTAGATGTCCTTTCCTGTACCCCTGACGATGTATATACAAAATACCATAGCAATTGACTGAATAGTTAAGATGTGAAAGAGTAATAAACAAACTCACATTTGATTTCAAAATTAGTGTGGAAAAAGGATTAGTAAAGATTTTTCTGTACATGTGTTTGTATGGGTACCTGTTGAAATTCTTAATCGAACTCGGTAGCTGGCGATGTGTTCGGATTCCGAGGTTATTGTTATTTTAAGAGCAGGACAATATTCGCTGGACTCATTAATTAAATTGGGGGGACTAGTATTACTCGCTTCCGCAGAAGTGTACCTCTCATTCCCCTGCACGTGCTCCCCGGGTGGTGTTAAAAAGTAACAAATTCTTGGCCGCTGCACTATTCCACGTTAATTGAACCTCGCACCGATAGAGTAATCAAGTAATCGACAAAAATAAAAAATGGATACTATATTTAGTCAAGCGATTAAATAAAATTGTAACTTTGTGTGGGTTTAGATTTAACACTAAGTATAATATTTCCCATAGGAACTCCTTATTATCATAGCTAGCTACCCGATCCTGCTTTGTGCGAGTGTATTAACAAAGAAAATGGCATCAAATCTTCCTTTAACAGTATGATCATATAATAAAATTACAACTGAACGTCAATTCTGTCAATATTTTGAAGTTTTTTCTACTGTTTTCTGTATCACTCACACACTCTTTACGGAGTTTTTGTCGGCCCGACACTTTATTTTCGATTACCACAGCCAAGATGACAAAACGATAAGTGGACAAATGACAATCGGCTATTAGGGGACAGCTGGCTAATTGAATTATGTTTTTTTTTTCTCGAAATGACTATGCTGGCAAGGTCTTTACAGCTTCACCGGACTACTTGAATTATGTCGGATCGACAGCGGGATATCATTAATAGACAGCAACCATATGAAAGCGCGAACTAACTATATTGTAGCGCCATCTCTTAGCGACAAACTTAATGTTGTATGAATAAATGAAATGAACAAATTTATTTCGCCTTGAACACTCACAGATAACAACGGGCACGTTACTGTTAATAATAAAAATGTCTGGCAAAAATAATTTCGTCTTTTAGTAGCCTTTCAAACTTAGTGAAAAATAAAACATTTTACAATTATTTAAAAATCTATATTTTTACCTGTAAAGGTGAGATATGCACTAATAAACGCAACGTTTACCAGGTAGCCCGTACGCAGTCCCGAAGAACATAAACATATATAAAAAACTGGCTTTTTAAAATTCGCTCTAGAAACCTTTACTAGCTCTTAGACGAATACTTACAGGCTAGTGACAGTTGACGCGTTGATGCGATGCTCATATCTTTCTCATATTTATGTTTTTCTTCAATACAATGTAGTGTAAAAAAGTTTTAATACAAGTTGAAGATAGTTATGATAAAATAAGTGGTAGAGATGATTATTAAATTTTATTTTTACGTATTGTCCATGTTCAGAGTCTATGTGCAGTAGGTTAGGTGTCGTGACAGGGAAATGGTGAGGGAGAGTATATATACATGCATAAAATTTTTATTTTAATAGCAAGCCAGCTCAAGGATTACGTAATGATTCATCGTAACTTTTATTAACTTGATTATCCCAGATCATTCAGTATTTAATTTATCATTATTTATTTTATAAATATATTTTATGGTTTAATTAATAATTTAACTCAATCAACTTGATATTTTATAATGTAAATTACATTATAAATATACTGACTTTATAGTAAAAGTCTACAAAAAGGGAAAGGAACTTCGTTCCAACCAGGGGTCCATAAACCCCTTATGCTTTTTTTTAATTACCGCCAATATATGTAGGTTAGTTTTTATCTTAATTGAACCCGGTAGATAATGCTACGAATGGGTTCTAGGCTTATTTTAAAAGATTTAAGTGAAACCCTTGATAGTATGGATTCATAATTGGAAACCCTAGGTGAGACTACAATCGGGTTTTAGGTTTATTACAATTTTTCCCGTTTAAATATATAATTGAAACCGCTGATAACCAATTTGGTGCAGACGAAGTTGCACAGCTCAGCTAGTTATAAAGACAAATAAAAACAGCCAAATAAGTGCAGCCAATGTAAAGTGATGTGTATACTACTTGATAAATCACAGAGCTTGTTAATATTGTTGTATAAAATAGATGCTATTTATAAATATGAGGTAATCGTAGGTTTTAAATCAGAGTCTACATGTGTGTTTATCAAAGTACTAGGTCGCAAACGTTCAGGACGTGTTCTTGGTAACGTCTTAAAATGACTCTATCATTATTGTCTTTAAAGCGTTAAAACATAGTTACAATGTAAAAGATTCTCTAATGCCCGGTTCCTATATTCAACTAGTCTTTAATAGACATCAGTAACTATTCGTTTTCTGAATTATCATTACGAGTCGTTAAAGACGTTCCTATAACATTTGACGCTTACTACATGCGACAAACGGTCTTCGGTTATTCGCCCTCCTTCACGTTCGATACGTTTTGTTTTTACACACAATTTTGTTTTTAAATTGAAATATAAATTAGAATAAATTTGTATATTAAATGAAAAATGGCAAACAATGCGTAACTTATTGTTCGAGACGTTTTTTATAGGAACACTTTTGGATTACGCCTCGTATGAATTACTACCGCTAGTAAGCAAAACCAATCGTTTTTTAATATAGTAACGGGGCATAAGCCGGTGGTTCTCGCAACACGGCGAAGACTTATAAATGGCTTGATGTTTTTTCTAGTCTAATAACTATGTTTTGTGTATTATAGCTGTTAGTTTTCCTAATAAATAAATAAATAAATAAATAAACACTCCTTAGTTGCATCTCTACCACAAAGTGTTTAGTGCAGACACGGAAAAATTATCTATTAACTTACCTTGTAAGAAACGAGTAAACATTTTTGAAACTTAAGCCTACAGGAAAAAGGCACATTTTTAGGAAATACGGCTAAGTAAGTAAAAATTACATTGAGCAAAGATAAGGTAGGTAGGTTTTGGCAGGTGGTAGAGATACGCTGAAGATATTAATGGTTTCAGCACGAATGGGTCGGCTCGACCGGGGTAGTAACCACCCTCTCACAGAAAACCGACGTGAAGTATAACATGTTGCGTTTCGTTCGGCCAGTGAGAGCGCTGGAGGCCCACCTCCCCTCCCCTTCCACTCCCCCAAGATAGGTTGGAAACGCACCTGCCCGTTTGCCTCCTATGATATAAAAAAAACAAGCTCGAAAGTGTACTTGTCGATGACCGTTACCGCGGCCGGCAAGCGCTGTCTTTGCTTTACAAGTCTAACCTAGCCAAACTAACACGGCAAAATTGAGAAAAATAAATCTGTCAAGTTAGGTTAGACTTACGAAACAAAGACAGCGTGAGCCGACCGCGACTGGCGCAGTGCGTTTTCTATATTAGCATCTTAATGATTTCGAAGTTAAAACAAAACGGTTTCGTCACGGTTTGATTAGGTTAGGTTACACTTGAGAAAAAAGATAACGCGAGACGACCACTGCCACGCGGTGCATTTACTACGTAACTACCTCCTAATTATTTCGATAAAAATATATTTAATAAAGCTATGCTTCAGTAAAAAAAGGCTCTTTTAATCAATTTTAGTTTTGTATTCTTTATATTAAATTCGTAATGACAATAATATATTTTATTTATTTTGAAACATCAACCACAAACTTTTCACAAATACCAATGAGGTTGATGGCTTTACACAAACTCCTTCTATGTTCCATATTTTTAACAACGTTGAATGTTAGTTTTATGATGTTCGCGATACACTCAAACATAAACGCCATGACCTACTACCCATTTATCTATTATTGAATAGATAATATGAAAATTAAATTAATAAAACAATTACTAAAGTTATGCGACCTAGAAAGATAGAAACACTAATAGAGCGTATAGCGTGTTTATATAAGTATTATTTCCTTTTGTTAGATATAAATTAATTGTCTTATAGTGTCACAATAATTCTACATATCTGTTCCACATAATCGACGTATAATTACCGTTCCAACTGCAACACCTAACACCGTATATAACAGCCCTTTAACACTCATGGCTAGATTGTATCATAATATCATGCTCAAATAACAACATCGACATACTATTTGATGCATTCGGATCATACAAGCAATCCTTTTAACCCTGGATAACTAAACATTCGTCCGTTCGACGACTTCCTTGTGCACGAAAGTACCATTTCCGCATACCCCTGGCTCCTGCATCCTTGTCTATCTTCAAATTACGAGTAAACAGTGAATCAAGCGATGCGCTTGAGGTCATACACTAGTGATTTACAGTCATCCCTGGCTACGAAAACGACTACAGATTGTGACTTTGAGGCGTAAGATCATGTTCATGATACAGGATTTTCCGAGAAAACCATTCAACATAGAAGTCTCTTTAAATCCTACGTTGAATGTGCTTCTGTGTCCGTCCAAGGCTAGGCGAATGACAAAACACCACTGCATGAGATGCAAGGAACCTATTTGGGTCAATCACAATTCTGACATGTGTTGTCGCTGTTTGACATTAAACGTTTATTTTGCTTTATTCGGTTGCTAATTAACATAACTTAAGTTCCTATTTACATTAAGCAATGTGGATAATATTTGAGTGTTCATTTACGTAGTCCACTCGACGAATGTTTAGTTTTTACGTAACAATGGATATAGATTCGTTGACTAGGGTTGAACATGAAATATGACTGTGTGTACTTATACACGATACATTGATTCTATCTGTTATAGTATATAATTAGAATTAGTTTATTATGTACTAATGTCGTGTATGCCTGTAATTGTAATGATAACATTGTAATACTATGTTGTAATTAACTCTAGATAATTTTATCAATGTGTAATCTTTGTTGGTTTGCTAAATATCTATCTATACTATACTATTAATTAATCTATAGTAATATTATAAAACTGTAGAAAACTCTCATCAAGGTAGATACACTATTACACGTCTAACCAAATTAGTGGATATTAGAAAATTAGGTACATTTGTTAAAGTTTCCTTCCATACGACACAAATATTACATGGACATGGATATTGTAAGTAAAATTATTCTTCCTTATTTATTTTTTTTATTGTATCACGGCATAATGACTGCACTTTGCCTGATGGTAAGCACAGTACAATCCAAAAACAAAGGAGACCACCGAGTGACACACTATCCATCGCCAGTCGCCGCTGCCATGCCAGCCTGCGAAAAGCTGAATATGCACAGGCTGATCCCGAAACGCGACCCGCAGAAGCGAATCATTATGACGGGCTTTTTCACCATATACGTGATGGTTGAGACCCAGTCAGGCTGTAAAACCCTAACACTCCGCTTTCGCCAGTGCCTCGTTCGTTATTCAGCAAGATGCACCACGTGCACGTGAGGTTGGCTTGGATGTCTCAAGTCTTAGATGTTATTCGACACCCCTTACACCCCAAAGGTATTTTAAGGTTATTAGCGATAACATCTGCCCGTGCGATATCACATCCGTGCAAAACTTTGAACATTTGCTTCGAGAATGTCCCAGGTTTAGTATGAAGAAATTAGGGCATATAATGCTTTGTTACAATCTTCGTATATATGCATTCGATCTTTTGGACTTGGTGGAGAAGGAGTCTGCTATTAAATCATTCGATAATTCTGTTAGGCATGTGATCATTGAACATCAACGTAGAGTCGCGGGTCTTCTGGTATTTTATCGGCTACACTTTGGGCAATGTGCACAAGATCTGCAACAACTAATTCCACTGTTTCCATTTCATCTCGGGCTTACCAAACGCCGTACAGACCTCCATTCATTTGCGGTTGACCGGACAAAGTGCTTCGCTTCGTCATTTATTATGCGAACCGCAAGGGAGTGGAATGCGCTGCCTGCGTCTGTTTTTCCTGAAGTAGCAATTTTCAAAAGAAGAGTAAATGAGCATTAACTACGTGTACGCGTTACATCCTAGGCCTCCTCCTCGCTTACCATCAGGCGTGACCTGAGGTCATCAGAACTGACAAATCTTGGTGACTTTTTATATAATGCTCATTCAATGCGTCAAGGGAAAGAGTGACTCGGATCTATCAAATTGTAATACCTCTCTCTAATATTGGTAATTCTAAACATCTCTGTGCGAAACCATCAAAATTGAAAAAAATATTTCTTCACAGATTACTGCACAATTATATCTCATCTATCTCCTTGCTAGAGTCTCTAAATTTTAAAACCAATTTTGAATATCGATTACCTAAAACATCTATCCTTAAAACTGATATGAATAATATGTCTTATTACAATCCATCTGTACGTATGGCTCGTTTGTACAGTGAGCTCACATCCAAAGATATACTTGACCATCGAGCTTTTAAATTCAAAAGGACAATTATACACATTCTACACCCATAACTATTTAAACAACATTCAGTAAATTATATTTCAATATTCTTAACTATATTTCCCATCTCGTTTTCTTTCCCATGGGTTAATTTTAGTTTTTATATATGAATTCATTGTTCTATTCGGTTTTCTTTTTCAAATGTTTATAAATATTTAATTTTATATAATTTAATGTTTCAATGTTATTAATTAATAGTGTAAGTTGTATCGATGTGATAAAACGCTGTAAGGCTTCAAGTCTAGTATGCTAAGGGTGTATGTATGCTATTGTTATACAATACGTATTATAGTCGATCGGTCGCTCAGTCATGAAGCCATTTAACATTATGTAGACACTGATTATTTATCCGGGCAGAGCTTCGCCTTACAATAACTGCGACTTAGAAGTGCGTGCAGGTCAACGACATCATGCTCTTTTATGCGACACACTGTGGAAGTCAAAGCAATTACTGTTTACTCAAATTTCCTTAAAATAATTAAGAAACACATAAATAGTAATAACAATCAAATTACCATTATTTAAGTAATACATCAATTCTATATAATCGTTCTTATTTATGTAAAGAATTGATTTATCTAATATGGCGGCGGCGCTAGTGTTAATGTTCCGGTGACGTTGCAGTCTCGCCTCTCGCATGTGTCGTAGCGGTACCGGACGTAATCAATAACACTGTGCTAAGGATATTTTTATAATCAGGGCGGGACAACGGCTGCCGGTCCCGCTAGTTATTATTATGTTATTCATCGGACAGTTGCATTATCCACAACTGTAAATAAATAAACAAATCATAATGTAGCAAGTTACTTCATTATATAGAAAACTTGACTTAATATACGACTTCAAAAATATACATAATAAATATATGTATTACATGTTTTTTTATTTTATATTATAGGTGGCAAACGAACAGACTGGTCACCTGATGGTAAGTGATCACCTCCGTCCATAGATACTAGCAACACCAGAGGAGTCGCAAGTGCGTTGCCAGCCTGTCTTTGAGGGATGGGGGATCGAAAGGAGAAGTGGGCCTCCGGCGCTCTCACTGACCGAACGAAACGCAACAAAGCAAGCACTGTTACTTCACGTCGGTATCACATCTCCGTAAAATTAACCCGGAAGCGTCTCCGTCTGGTGTCAATTTAAGGTGTGCTAAACTTAAAAACGTTTTTAATGTGTTTACTCTGACATTTTTTAATGTGTTTACTCTGACATTTTAGATGACGCATGAGTGACATTTTAGATACGAAAAAGAATGAAACCTGTTTAGGAAAGGATAATGCGTCTTCACTACAACTTGTTTTTATGTAAACAAGCTTTTGTTCACGGCTTAGTATGTTCAACAGGTACGCGCTTGGCCACAATCTCACCTGATGGTAAGTGACGATGAGGCCGACGATGTATCGTGCTTACCCACTAGATGCCTGTTCACTCTACTCTTGAAGACTCCCAAGTTATAAGATGACGGGAAGACAGACGCCGTGAGTGAATTCCACTCTTTAGCCGTACGTATAATGAATGTGGAAGCAAATCGCTTCGTACGAATTACGGGAATATCAACCACGTAAGGGTGGAAACCCTCACGGCGTCTAGTCGTCCTCTGATAGAATAGGGACGGTGGAATTCTATTATGTAACTCCTGTTCGCATTAAAGTATATTTAATTTAATATAAATGTGTTTCCTCCTTCCTGGGACATGGGGTCCTTCAAGCGCCTTTTGGGGTGTAAGGGGTATGGAATAACATCATAAGACTTGAAACACTCAAGCCCACGTCACCTGCACGTGGTGCACCCTGCTGAATAACGAACGAGGCAATGGCAAAAACGGGGTGGTAGGGTTTTACAGCCTGCCTGTGTCACACGGTGATCGCTGTTGTTTTTGGATTGTACTGTGCTTACCAACAGGCAAAGTGCAGTTATTTTGCCGTGATACAATAAAAAAAGTGTGTATGTACTTAATAAATGCGTTAGAAGTTATACTTCTTTGGCGTAACAAGATAAAAATCTTTTCAAAAATTTTATCTTTCGTTTTATTCTACGTTTGTAGAAAAAACGACACTAACAATAGAAAAAAGGAAATTATTACATTGAAAGATTTAATACAAAAAAATACAAACAACAAATACAAAGAAACAAAATGTTGACTATAGCTATTATAAATTCAGGGTGTCGGTTTTTCGTAAGGACGTGCGCGCGCATCGTAAAAATGTACTCTCATCATTTTGCCTAACGAACTAAAAGAAGTATAGCTTAAAAATATCTATTTAGATAAAAATAAAACTATAAAATAATTGACAATTACTTCAATGTACTCGAAGATGGGGTAGTTTTTTTTTTACTATTATATTATTTTTGGCAACCAATCTTCTATATTATTTACTGCCATTTTCGAGTACGTAATAATTTTACAAGTATCTTGAGTAATTTCAACGTGGTAGCGTGGTTAGAACTTTTCATAGAAATTTTGTGGCATCTCAGTATTTCCCATTCACTTGTGCACAATATTCAAACTATATTACGTAAAACGCCACCAATATTACTAAATATACAGTCAAAAAACAAAAGATTATGAATAAAAATTGAATAAATCCATCCATGAATAAATCCACTACACGAGAGACTAAGATTCCACCAAAAACTCAATCTATATTATAATAAAACTGTAGCAGAGCCAAATCTGTACATTAAATATTGTTTGAAAATTTTGATAATGGTAGGCTTTGTTGTGGATATAGAAGCCAAAAATAACCCTTTTAAAATTTTTGTCTGGCTGTCTGTCTTTCTGTCCCTGTGAACGCGCATCACTCTGAAAGTACTGAACCGATTTTGACGAAACTTGGCACAGTGATAACTAATGTTACGAGATTACATTTAGGATATTTTTGTCTCATAAAACGCAAGGGATTCTCCAGGATAACGGACGAAAGTAATAAAAAGTAGTTCATGATATTCTTGACGAATTTTGGTAAATTTTCTTTGTGCTATATATAGCAGACAGCTTATCTAAAAAATTAAGCTATATATCCCTATGCTACTTTAAAAAAAAATACCAAAAAAAAATTACCGCCGTGTTTCGAACCATCGACTCCGTCGAAACATATAAAGTCCAGTACGTTATAACTGAGCTATGCCTACATGACATTTCTGTGCGTAATTATCAACCACATACATCTGTGTAAACGAAACTATCACTTATATGTTGATACATTTATTTCATTGTATAAAAAAATGTTTTCTAAACAAAGGTAACAAGATTTATTTATTTATCTATCTATTTAGTATAATAAAACTGTAGCAAGGTCAAATCTGTACATTAAATATTTTTTGAAAATTTTCATTGGGGTAGACTTTGTTATCGATATAGAAGCCAAAAATAATCTTTTTACAATTTTTGTCTGTCTGTCTGTCTTTCTGTCCCTGTGAACACGCATCACGCTAAAACTACTGAACCGATTTTAACGAAACTTGACACAGTAATAACTAATATTACAAGGTTACATTTAGGATACTTTTTGTCCCATAAAACGCAAGGGGTTCTCCAGAATAACGAAAGAAAAGACTTTTTTGTGATACCTTAGTACAAGAGCCAGCAACGTTGCAAGGACGAGAATTTTAGAAGAGCTGGTTCTTTAGTATGAAGGTTAGATTGGGCCAAATGACACAACAATTTTTTTTTTTTAAGTATATCGAAAATATTATTTCGGATAACAAAAAAACAATGTTGTGAGAATTTGAGCCCTAAATATTTATATTAAGAGGTCTATCGCAACTTTTGATTTTTTTTCCGGAGCGGGTTTTTGTCTCATAACTCCTAAACCGTCGAGGTAAATGAAATTGACTAAAAGACATTTTTCAAGAGAATTTAATTGTCTACAAAAAAAGACTGATTGAAATTTTTTGTCAGATGAACCGTTTTCTCTTAACCACGCCTTAAAAATTGGTATGATATCAGAATTTGATTTATAACTTTAGGATTTTGTCATTTACTTAAAAATTAGTATCCGGAAAAAAATCAAAAGAGATTCTTGAAGGGAATTTAATTTCCTACAAAAAACGTCTCTTAACATTTTTAGCTAAATTCACTCTTTTGAAAGTTCACCTGACAAAAAATTTGAATCAGTCTTTTTAATATACGTAGGTTAGTTAGGTTAGGTTAGTTTTATTTTAATTGAACCCGGTAGATGATGTTACGAACGGGTTGTAGGCTTATTTTAATAAAATTCTCACATACCATCTGGGTATATGTTTGAGGGAGTCCGTTGATAGTTTTGATTTACAATGGGAAACAGTAGGTGTGGCTGCAATCGGGTTTTAGGTTTATTAAAATTTTTCGCGTTTAAAAATACAATTGAAACCGGTGACAATCAACTTGATGCAGATGAAGTTGCACGGGTCAGCTAGTCTTTAATATAATTAAACGTAAACATTTTGATTAATCGATATTCTAGAACTCGATTTTATCGTGAATCGATTGCACAAAACACGATACGTATTGATTTAAAAATCGAATTATGACGTGATAACGTCTTATAAATCGATGAACGCCGGCTATACGCATGAAAACGCATGACTCAATGTCGCGTTCCACCTGCGCCGAGCGTGCAAACGAGAGCGTGTAACAAGCGATAAAAGGCGCGATTGGCCTCAGGGTTCGGCTTGTGACGCATATCAATATTTTCTTATAACGTTATTACGTAAAATTATCGTCCGTAAACCGACTTTACAGACAACCAATGCTTTTCGCGAAGAATCGTCATCCCTTTTTCGGTACACCTTACAACTATTGTTCTTCATATGGTACTAGCTACCTGAGGCGACTAAATGAGGCTAAATGAGTTCAAATATTCCCTTCACAAAGCGACCATGTAAAAAAATAAAATAGCAACTACGCTCTACTACGTCAGTCTGTCAACTTTATCAATATTTTTGGAGACCTGCCTCACTAACTTTTTTATATTGAGATTTTTTAACCCATTTTTCTATACAAATTTTCAAACTTTTTTTTATACAAACACTAGCGGGCTCGGCGGACAATGTCTTGCCTTGTGTTATCACCCACCTCCGGTGCCGCTGCATCACATTCAAAAGACGAGACCACAACACGTCCGGAACATTGATATTAGCGCCACCATATTATAAATATACATCGACACTAGCGCCAACATATTAAAAATACACATTGATACTAGCGCCACCATATTAAAGAAACATAAATAAGAATTATTAATATTATATAGATTTTAATAGGACTTAAATAAGAATGGATATCATTATATAGAATTGAATCATTAGTTTGATCATTATTAATAATAGTATATTCTTTGACTTCATAGTTCGCCCATGAAAGGCTAGATGTCGCTGATCTACATGTCGACACAGATTAGTCAACACATTTGAGATACATAAATAAGGATAATTATATAAAATTGTTCTATAGCTTAAATAACATTAATTTGTT
>MU158954.1:570416-595925 GCA_015888305.1 Antheraea pernyi
TATATAGAATTGAATCATTAGTTTGATCATTATTAATAATAGTATATTCTTTGACTTCATAGTTCGGCCATGAAAGGCAAGATGTCGCTGATCTACATGTCGAAACAGATTACTAACCATATTAGAGATACATAAATAAGGATAATTATATAAAATTGTTGTATAGCTTAAATAACATTAATTTGTTCATACTTTATTATTTTTGTGTTACTTAAATTATTTTGCGGAATTATGTATAAATAGTAATCGCTTACTTATATAGATGGGCCTTTAAAAGGCAAGATGTCAGTGATATCTACGCATTCTTAATAATGTAACAAGTATTGTAAGGCGAAGCTCTGGCCAAATAAATAGTGACAGTATCTACGAAGTGTTTATTGCCATTCCTGACTGCATCGACACTATACGGGATTACTGTAATACTTGATAATAAGAAATCCTAAAACTCAACCGCTGTGCCACCTACCGGGTACAATTGTAATATATAAACCATTCTCGAATCTAGTGAAACACACACAAAAAATGTCATCAAAATTGGTCTAGCCGTTTAGGACGAGTTCAGTGACATACACACATAAAGAAGAAATTTATATATAAAGATTATTTATATATATGTATATCAGGTGACTGTTTAGACAGTAGCAATATTTCTGAAGGACACTCTTCACTCGATTCTCGTTCTAAATCAGTTAAAAAAATAGGTGCTTAATATTGGACCTATTTATCTAGAAAAATACAAAAAACTATACACAATCCTCTACGCGTCTATGTCAAAGCACAGTATAAATGACCGTCGGGTGATTTCACTTTCATTTGAAAGGTAACGTGAGAACGTCAGGAACAAAACAAAAGGATATATTACCCGTATTATTATCGAAAGTTATTAACTCCGGGTCGCCCATTGTAGCTTTTGGCACCGGTCATTGCACTTAGGTTTATTATTTTCTTTACACGTTTGTAGCTATACATTTGAAAGTCTTGGAACAACATTTGACTTAGGTTTTCTTCATTGTTTATTAGTATTTGTTTTAATATTATTATTTTATATGTTAAAAATGTGATTATGAAGTGTCATGTCCCAGAATACTGCGAGTGTCTAAACAGTCACCTGGTATAAAGATTACCTTGATAATTACAATCACAATAAAAAAGAAAATTAGCTAAATAGATATTGCAGCTCTGAAGCTCTTGCTACATACATAAAGCAATTGATTTTTATTTATATACTAGCCGTGCTCGCGCCTCATTCCACGTGTAACCGAATGTAAAAAAACAATGACTAATAAAATCATCTGAACGTATTCGGTGTTATTACAAAAAATTTAAATACGTATTGAACCCTTGCTTTAAAAAGGTCTATTAAATGTACCGCGGTCGCTGAATGTTCGCCATCTTGGACTTTTGTCTCGCTTTGGTTACGTTAGGTTGGACTTGTGATAAAGCGAACGCGAACTTACGAAATATATACAAGAGTTGCTGAGGTATGTATGCCTAGTACACATATATGTTTCAACAACTCATATATGTATGAATAGTTAGCTTAGCTTAGGTTAGCTCAGATAGGTCGCGAATGGCAGTTATCAGGCAACAGCCCAAGCCGAGGTGTGCCGTGCTCCCTTGAGCTAGTTGTCAAATAAAATCGGCTGAGTGAAGCTGTTAAGACCTTGCTAGGTCAATAGCATAGTAAGTTCGAAAAAAAAAAGCGAACTTGCCTCGGACGAGCGCGGTGCATTTATTACGAAACATTTTTAAACCAAGTATTTAATACGTATTTAACTTTTTTGTAATAGCACGGAAAGTCTATTTATTTTTCTCTCGTACTTAAGTCGCGTCGTCATTAAAATTACAATAACTTTTGATAAAGTGAACCGATTTTAATGAAACCAAGACTAAATGTTACGCGAGGATATGTTTAATGATTTTCTTTATCGTGAACGTAGTACTTTAGCAGTGATGCGGATTCATACAATCAGACAGACAAACATTTCTAAAAATGACTGAAATGTATGTTATTACTTACTCCAACATACCTGCAATAATTTTCAGATCTACATTATTATTATATGTATACATATTTATTTAAACCGCCTTAGAACATCGATAGTGATCTACAATTCTGAGAATTAAACGCATGTAAAACCGCAATGCTCATATAACAACAAATGTGAGTCCATAGCAATTGAGAACATGCAAACGCTACAGAAGCTTGTAAATTACAGTCAATTCGCTGTGACCGCAGTCCTTAACATGGCCGCGCGCTTGACGGTTGCGTTCAGGTAAATCCTTTTGTGAATTATTCCATAATGGATTATTTAAACACGTACATAAACTACAGATATCTATTTTCATAGAATTCTTATCGCACTATTCTTTTTAACTAGACCTTTCGTTTATATTGTGTTCTTCATGATTATGTCTCGATAATTAAATATATTCATTTTAAAAATTTCAACGTGTGAAAGAGTGCTTATTTTCATAAATCAAATTCGAATAGTGAACAAAACGAATACATTCTGTTGAAATCAATTACAATTGTGAAGTATATAGGTAAGGAGAACCATCTGTTTGTATGAAAAAGTATGTGTTAGAATATCGGTATAGTAGTAACAGGGTTAATTATTGTTCTATTATTTAAAATGAGTTTTTGGAGGTATCTTATAATAATAATAATAATCTTAATTTATCATGTTGTGGATTTTATATTTTATTGATAATCTTGTGTTATTTGACCCTATATTTTGAAATATTGGTGGTGTTTTACGTAATATAGTTCGGTTATTGTGCACTAGTGATGTGGATTGTAAATAATATATCGGAGCATGAATTTTGGCATGCCACAAAAACTCCCTGGAAAGTTCTAACACGGGGACCAACATCTTGTTAGTACATTGAAATTATTACAAGAACGCTTGTAATATAATATCTGCTCGACAACTGCATTAATTATCTGGGAGATAGGTTGCCTAAAGTAAGATTGGTTGCCAAAGAAATTTTTTTGATAAAGTTTTATAATAGTAATCTCTCAAAAAGCTCTAAACGTATATTCACTATCCACGTATATTTATAGCAGTTTGTTATATTGACAAAATTATTTCGAAATAAACGTATACTTTGTCTTTGCTAGCGCTATTTTGGAGGACTTCGGAACTGTTATTTAGTGCTTAAACTTGGCTAATTTTTCAACGTGCCCCTCAGTGTCAAGTTCTCTTTACCTCTACCCAATATAATTACAACATGTACATGTATATATGGGGCGTTCCACGCAAAATTGGACAGTTAGATCGTTTTTTTAAAGTGAAAACTTTAGGGGCGTAGCTCGGTATTTTTTTAGGAGATAAACTTAGATGGTAGAGCCACGCTGAAGCTATTGCTGGTTTCAGCATGAATGGGTCGGCTCGGCTGGGGTAGTACCACCCTCTCCCAAAAAGCCGACGTGAAATAACAGTGCTTGCATTGTTGCGTTTCGTTCGGTCAAAGAGCGCCGGAGGTCCCATCTTCCCTCCCCTTCCCCCTTCCCTTACTCCCCCTCGCCCCCAAGACAGGTTGGCAACGCACTTGCGACTCCCCCGGTGTTGCAAGTGTCTATGGACGGTGGTGATCACTTAACAGCAGGAGACCGACCTGTTTCTTTGCCTCCTATGATATAAAAAAAAAACTTACGATTTCGCGTGACCGACAGTGTTACGTTTGTGCGGTTTACGTCAGACTAGCGGCGCGTAGAACAGCGGCCTCTATACAAGTAATATTCATATTTTGAAGCTCACCATACGTTTGATTGATTAATAAACTATAAGAATGTATATAATTATTGATCCGTGCGCCAATGGACGTGAAAACCAGGCTATTTTTAGTAATTTCAGTATACAAATTATGAAATTTAAATGTGTAATTCACATGATAATTAATTTATAAATTCAAAAGAGAAATCGTTTAAATTTTTCATTTCTATCGATAGTCTAATATAGACTGCGTCCTTTTTTTTTATATGTTCATAATTTTAATATTTTAGTGCCCCTGAAAATAGCCGTCCTGGTAAATTTTGTAAATTTTTTATTACTCGTTCAAAAGAATTTTTTTTTAGTTTCAAATAATTCAAAAAATGGTCAAAATTTGACTATTTTTTTTTTTGTTTTTTACATGGCCTTTAAAAAAAGGATAATTCGTTTTTTTTTGTAAAATATTTCAATATATTTCAATTTTAGACTTTAAATCGAATTTAAAAAAAGTAATGTACTCTTCGAATTTTTTTCATTGGAAAGTTTTATCCTATCTAATTAATATTTATTTTTGATTTTGAAATTCTGAACCCTTCAGTTGTCAAATCTTGTTGATTTCAAATTTTCAAAAATCGTACCTAATATTATCAATACCTATTCTAAAACAAAGTCCTCCGCCGCGTCTGTCTGTCTGTTCGCGATACACCCAAAAACTACTGCGGGGATTTTCATGCGGTTTCATTAATAGGTAGGGTTGATTCCCGAGGAAGGCTTAAATATATAATTTGTCAAGGTTTTTTGTAAATTGGTTAACATATAACGATAGTTGTTGGAAGTGTCGGAAAAAGTCAAACCGTCTGGGGGTTTTCGTCGAAAATGCTGCCTAATCCCTTTCAGATATTTATTTATTTATTTAAGGACAGCTAGTGGCCAATCTACCACACATGAAATGACGCTATATGTGAATAATTTATAGGTACTTATAGGTATTTATTTATAGGTATTTTTTTATTTATAGTATTTATAGGTATAGGTAGTCTTTAAAAGCTACCGCAGCATGCGTTACATGGTAAACAAACTAAATCGAAACACCACAAAAACAAACACAATATAAACTTAAACAATAACAAATAATTCTAGGTAGCTAATACAGTAGAAATATTATATATATTTTATATATCTATACTAATATATAAAGCTGAAGAGTTTGTTTGTTTGGTTGAACGCTATGATCTCAGGAACTACCAGTCCGATTTGTGAAAATCCTTCGGTTTAAAACTATAATAAAATATCGATAAACAAAATATAAAATAAAATAATATAATTAAAATATTATTTGACGGATGAGAGAAAATTACATGTGGCAGAGATGCGAATGTTAAGGTGGATGTGTGGTGTGACTAGAATGGATAAAATTAAGAATGAGTATATCAGAGGAAGTTTGAAAATAGCACCAGTGACAGATAAGTTGAGGAGTAATAGGTTAGCATGGTATGGGTATGTCATGAGGAGAGATGAAAACCATGTAACTAGGAAAGTGTTGAGTATGTTTGTGGAAGGATATACGAGTAGAAGAAGACCGAAAAAGGTTTGGATGGACTGCGTGAAAAACGATATGTGCGTAAAAGCTGTGAATACTGAAGACATTTGACAGGAGAGAGTGAAAAAAGAAAACATGTTGTGCTGACCCTACTTAAGTGGGATAAGGGTAATGATGATGATGATGATTTTCGATAGCAAACAAAACTGTCTATTTATTAGTATGTGTTTATTGTTATTGAAAATGCAATACAAGAAAATAATTAACATTCACAATATTTTTGGGCACACAATGTAAAAAGATTTACTTTGTCAGATGTTTTCCCTTCTGTCTGATCCATTGCTGGTTCAGAAGTTGGCCAGCTTTGGAACAACGCCTTTCTGAAACTATCCCTTTCCCTTTTCCCTTAGGAAATGCAAAGAAATAACTATTCGTACGGCTTACTTCGATTACGTTGATCAGTGTGATCTAGTGTAAAATATTTCAAATTGATCTAGTCCCTAGTTAATACATCCAACGCTAGATGGCCCTAAAAGATATATTGACGTATCGATATTTTATTTTCATAACATCGATGTTTTTCAGCTAAAGATCGATGTTTATTTATTATCGATGAATATCGCTCAACTCTATTATACCCATATATTATTTTTATACCCATGACAATGTAATTTCAAGGTGATCGATTGAATAGTTACGGCGTCGAAGCATAAGAATTCTACAAACAAACGCACGTTCGCATTTATAATATTAGTAATCTATTAACCTTCCTATACCCGCGTGTCGGTCTGACAGACCGATCTACGTGGAGTACAGGTACAAGTAACGTATGGAGAAACGCTATATTCATTGCCTCATCTACTGAGAAGCCCGAATCACCAGCATTTTGCATTTTAAAAAAACAAGAGTTAAAGGTATTTCGTCGGTCTCACAGACCAACACTAGCGTATTGGAAGGTTTTTTTCCTGTAGATGCAGGTCTGCGCCCTTTTTCTGCCGTATTTAATTTTAGTAGTCTTGTTAGAAATAGTTTAAATGTTAAATGTGACTATGAAGTGTCATATCCTAAAATACTGCGAGTGTCTAACATTTCACCTGGTATAAGGTTATCAGGAAATCAACTAAATGCAATGTGGACTACATTTTGAAAACACCTGTTTACTCGTAGTAAGATTTTTTAACAAAGCGACGCGCTCTTAGTGAGCATATGAAGGAGAATGCTATTCCCATTGTCTAGCTCGTACCTCCCACACTATTTTCAATGGAACATGTCGCGGTGGAGATTATTTAATTTACTCAGCGTGCTCAAAGTGTTTCTGATTGGCGGGAAATAATTTAAAGTAGGTAATTGTAGGTAGTAGAGCCAGGCTGAAGCTATTACTGGTTTCAACATGATAGGGTCGGCTCACCCGGGGTACTACCACCCTCTCACAGAAAACCGACGTGAAGTAACAGTACTTGCATTGTTGCGTTTCGTTCGATCAGTGAGAACGCTGGAAGCCCAACTTCGGCTTCGGAATATTTCGTCTACATAATTTAACATTTTATGTAATTAGGTAATTAAATTAACTATTTGAACAGTTGTATTAATTTACATATCTCTAAATTACTAACTAAAATACCTATTTAATTTTTATATCTGAAATTGCTTTTTAATATCTCCGTTTTTTTATATTATAAGAGGCAAACGAACAGGCGGATCACCTGATGGTAATTGATCACCGCCGTCCATAGACACTAGCGACACCTGAGAGTCACGAGTGCATTGCCAACCTGTTTTTGGGGGGAACGGGAGAGGGAATGGGAAGGAGAGGTGGGTTTCCAGCGCTCTCAATGACCGAAAGAAACGCAACAATGCAAGCACTATTACTTCATGTCGGTTTTCTGTGAGAGGGTGGTACTACCACGGGCGAGTCGACACTTTTATACTGAAACAAGTAATGGTAGCTTCCGCATAGGTCTACCACCTACAAAGTTGTTTAATAGCAAATTATTTTACAAAATCTCATTAATTAATTTAGTTATACTTAGAAATAAAAATACCATAACAACCAGTAATATAATTAATAACAATCTATATCATTATTTTGCTATTTATTAGCTTTATTTTTTGCAATTAATCTTCTAGAATATTACTACCATTATCGATTAGGTAATAATAATATTACAATGACGTTACCTCTGCGTTTATTTCTTTTAAGACAAATGCCGGTGAGCGAGCTCCATTATATAGAATAACTAAATTATATAATAATCATTTTATACAAATTGAAATGTTTGCCAGCTCGCCGGCTTTGTTTAAAATGGCTATAAAACAGAGTATTGTGTCTCGAACTAATATATATCTTATTTTGTTACTGAATTTTCAACTATGGTTTGTTTTAGAATGCTTCGATTGTCAGTTCGTCTTTATGTTATGTATATTTTATTTTATTGTACCCTCATACTGTATTTCATGTTTAATCTTTAACTACCATTCGTTTTGATTTAATTTACTGCCCTAAAGTTATCTGTATACTTGCTCCGTGGGTGGCGGAGCGGATTGTTCTCTAAGAACTATGTTGTCTTTTATGGAATATTGCTTACATGTATTTTTGAGTACAATTGTTTGTTGCCCTTAATAAATAAAAAATTACAAGTTTCTTGTGATAATGTCAATGTTCTAACAAGATGGTGGCTTACTCGTTAGAACTTTCCAGGGAGTTTTTGTACCTATCCATTTTAGAATTCATACCCCGTAGTATTATTTCCCATCCACTTCATTTGTGCACAATAACCGGTCTATAATATGTAAAATGCCACCAACATTACAAAATATAGAGACAAATAACAAGATTATGAATAGAATATAAAAGCTACTACATGACAGACTAAAATCGCAATATAATAAGTATTGGTAGGTGGTAGAGCCACGCTGAAGCTATTGCTGGTTTCAGCATGAATGGGTCGGCTCGGCTGGGGTAGTATCACCCTCTCAAAGAAAACCGACGTGAAGTAACAGTGCTTGCATTGTTGCGTTTCGTTCGGTCAGTGAGAGCGCCGGAGGCCCACCTCCCTTCCCCTTCCTTCCTTTGCTCCTCCTCCCAACCTAGGCTGGCAACGCACTTGCGACTCCTCTGGTGTTGCAAATGTCTATGGACGGTGGTGATCACTTACATAAGGTGACCGAACTGTTCGTGTGCCTCCTATAATATAAAAAAAAATCTATTAATTATGAATTATCCAATAATGACAAATGGACCCGTGTGCATAGCAACGTGGGAACAAACAAGCATTATGCAACAACCTATCGGTGTGATACAAGAGCACATTACGTTACTCAAACACAATGAGATTACATTCCACTATCTATATCAATAATAAATAATACTATATCAATTGTAAATATCAACACTCTCGAACAGATGACGCATTAAATTAGCAGAACGTTTCAATTATGGAAATAATTTATCATAATTCTATAATAAAGTAATAAAAAATATTACCGATAACACTATCGGCTGACGGTGAAGGAAAACATCGTGAGGAAACCTGAACCCAAGAAATGTTCTCGTGGTACTACTGTATGTGGGAAAAATATAGAACTGTGGATTTCTCAGCGTTTGAAATCGCCAATACGTCGTGGGCTGGCGTGGTGATTACGCCCATATCTTCTTTCGGGAAAAGGCCCATGACCCTGCAGTGGGTCTCTTACAGGCTGATGATGATGATGTATTAACTGAGCCACAGCAACATGTGGCCCGGTCAGCTATTACTTTATAGGTTTTAGAGTTTGACCGCAATCACACATGATGTTAAATGGCGATGTGGTCCAAAATGATAAGCACGCTAGATCTAGAAGGGAACTGCCTATCAAATGTAACTGCTGGAACACATCAACAGTTTCTTGGCGACAGATTTTCAATTTGAGAGTGATAGCTAGCTAGACTTAGAAAAACCCCCTTTTTATATGGGGAAATCCCTTATGTATACATCACCCTCCCGGGGGAAACTAGCACGAACTAAAACCCCATGGGTGCCTACTACCGCCATAATAGGGGACAAGGGAAGACTAAGCACTCCGTATGTTGCCCTGTCGGCTGACCCAGTGTGATTCTGGGCCTCCCACTGAAGAGAGACAGCCTGGCACACATAGCCTATCTTCCAGACGGCCGAACCAGTGCAATGGAGAGACGGGCCCAACCCAACTCCCCTTAAAAAAAAAACTAACCACCAAATTATGTATTTCACAAAAGCGATAGAGAACACTGCACCTTTGACTTTACATTGTAACTGGTACATAATCTTGATACACGGTAAATTGCCTTTCATTTCAATTCATTTTTGTTATCGATTAGCTCTCAAGGTGCATTATATGAGGGCGGATTTTCTGACACCCTATCTCACGCTAACTTGTCCAAATACACGTGGTATTTAGACAATAATAGAGTCTTAAGTAAGGTGAACAGGGACTTACGAGTCCTGCACAATTCTTTTTAATATTCCAAAGCATTCTGCCGTTGGCGAGAAACATAATAAAATTTCTGTACACGTAGCCTGATCACCCGAAGATGTTGATTCAACATAGAAATTCGTGTGTTTTTACAAACTCTAAATTATTAAGTAGATTGGGTCCTTTTTTTAAAACATTTTTTCTGGCCCTGAAGCCAACTTTTGTTGGAAGTAAAAAAGTTACCTAAAAATTTGTCTCCTTAATATTAACTCTAAGGGCCCAAATATATAGGCTCAGAATTTAAAGAAATAATACCACCGAGCATGAATTCTGAGATGCCACAAAAAAATCCTTTGGAAGTTCTGACAATGGAGCGACCACCTTGTTAGAATATTGAAATGATCATAAGGCACTTGTGATATAATTACCTACTCGACAATGGCAGTAATAATCTAGAATATTGGTTGCTAGAAATAAAATAAAGAGAGACGACAGTTTTAAATATAAACATACGATACCAACACGACTCGGTAATACAGTTTGCAGTGTGTGGTTTGTGGTTGATAACTGTGCAGATGTAGTTCTTTTCGCGGTTGACACTTCGCTTATATTTCAAGTAAAACAAATAGATTCCGAGTTTACGTATCTAAGCAGTATTTTAAATAAAATTTCCGATTGGTTTGCATTAAATAATTTATTGCTAAAAGCAGATAAAACAAAGTGCATAAGATTTGCCTTACCTAATGTTCCACCAACTGATAATGAGCTTTAAGTTGACTATTGTATTTTGAATGATGTATGAAAAGCTGTTGATATTCCTTCGATTAAATAAACTTTCTATCGGGAAGAGGCTTATGGAACTGTAATGGGGATCTTCAAGGGTGATATTAATATGTTGTCGTTCAGATACGTGGTGATGATGATGATGATGTGTTGTCGGTCCAGATACGTGGTGATGGGTAAATACATGATGGAGGTGTGGTACCAGTCCCCGTACCCGGGCGAGGCGGCGCGCGTGCCTTGTGGGGGGCTGCAGCTGAGGTAGACACCATATTCCTACTACAAAAACGTGCAGTTCGAGCAATCTATGATATGATAACTCGTGAATCATTAAAGACTAAGTTTCTGGAATTCGGTATTTTAACTCTGCCCTCTCAATATATTCTTGAGAATTTGATGTACGTCCGGAAAAACGTAGATAATCTGGATTTAGTAAAAGACCGAGATAATGTAAATACCAGAAACCATAACAAACCGGTCACTCCATGTTTCAGGCTAAGTAACAGTTTTTTAGGTAATAGTGTTAGATTTTATAACAAAGTCCCAAAACACATTACCGATTTGCCGGATAGTAGGTTCAATGTCAAAGCTAATCAACCTTGTAGAGCCGCCCCCACGGTCCGCCCGGCGGAAGGTGACCGACGGGCTCCTACCTATAGAGGGATAGACCGGGTACACACCGGCTGCCCCCCCTCGTCCACCGGACCCGTGCAATGAGGAGATGGGTCCCCCGGCCCATCCCCTCAGGTCCGGCTACGGTGGCAGGAGGAATTGGGCGAAGCGCCTTCTCCTCCTGCCTGTCCTCCTTTGGCGGAGACGGCCACTTTGAGGGTCTGCCTCGCGGGCCCTCTCCGCCTCCTCCTTCTGCGAGATGACCTCCTCGCAGAAGGAGGCCATCGCTCGCCAAGCCTGTTCGCTGCCGAGCATGGCCGAAACCACGCTCGGCAGCGATAAGTCCGTTCCCACGGCCGCCGCCAGGATAGGATGCGGCGCTGCTACCCCCACGCAGCACACTCAGACAGCGTGTGCTGCGCGGTATCTTCCTCAGCGCCGCACTCGTGGCAGGCGGCCGTCGGCTCACTGCGTGCGATCCGGTGCAGGTACCACCCGAAACAACCGTGTCCGGTGAGTACCTGCACCAGTCGGAACGTCAGGGAGCCCCACTCCCTGGCAGTCCACTCCCGCAGAACCGGGCGGACGGCGCTGAAACTAATACTGGTTTCAGCATGAATGAGTCGGCTCACTCGGGGTAATACCAACCTCTCTCCGTTCGATTTGATTCGCAACACAGGTGGTTTCCGATCGAAGGAAGCACCAACACTATCAATTATTTTTTCGAACTGACTACGCAATCAAGACAGCGGACAATAACCTAATTAGAAACCGAATTTGACATTTTATCGATCTGTTAACGCTATTGTTAAAAACCTTTATACATAAAGAAGGACATATTTTATGTCAGTATTTGTTGGAAGGGCACTGAAAGTAAACAAAATAAATTAGCAAATATATTATTTTATATTATACAAATGTAAATTTTACAACAAATCAAACCTGAATTCTACAGCTATTGAATAGATAAACTACAGATAAAAGTAACTCAGAAACCGGGCATTACAAGCTTTTTCATGTAAAAAGTTTTTACGTGGCGCTGGGCTATATTTTATTCTTATTATATATTGCCCGTTGCTTCACTCGCCTTTGACTGATCCCTCGAGAACTGTACATTTGTTTTAATAAAGGTTATTTTATGTTTATTTGTAGCATTGACAACGTGTATGTGAAATTTCATGATTATTAGTTGAGCAAATAAGGCGTGAAACCGTAACAAACAAACTCACATTCACATTTATAATATTAGTTAGAATATTGTAAGTATACGCGGACGTAATCTTGAGTGATCACACATATACCATATTTATTACGACTTTCTCTCCACATACCTAACTAGCTTCTGCCCGCGACTTCGTCCGCGTAGAATAGTTATTTTGGGCTAACACTAACACGCAACGGAAGCTCTCAAAAGGAAAAAGAAACAATTTTAAAACATTCTTCATTGTTGCTCCGCTCCTATTGGTTTTAGCGTGATGATATATAGCCTATAGCCTTCCTCGATAAATGAGCTATCTAACATTGAAATAATAAGTTCCTAAGATTAGCGCGTTCAACCAAACAAACCCTCCAGGTTTATAATATTAGTACAGATGTAAAAAGACATATTTCTATCCTAGTAGTTTGGTGAAGGTGTACAGGCCGTAAGGCTAATAGCATAGTCGGTTCGAGAAAAAAAAGGAAATCTATCCATTCTCTTTTTTAATCCAAAGGCGAGATGTATGCGAAATTTCATGACGATCCGTTAAGTACTTAAGGAATAAAAGGATAAACAAATAAATTTTTCAAATCAGTCTAGTAGTTCTTGAGATTAGCGCGTTCAACCAAACAAACATACAAACCCTACAGCTTTATAATATTAGTATAGATTCGTAAGTCAAGGTTTTGAAAGAATGATTCATACTGTATGGAGTATTTTACATTGATTGCATTAGCTATTTCACTAGTGTGAATTATATAGTCACTGATAGACAAACAGCACGTGGAAATCTTTACACTTGACAGAAATGATACTAATAAACGACAGGACCTTATGTTTTTATAATACTTTGGTCTTTTTAATCGCTTTATCATGTGCATTCATACGCTGTCTCATTCTATCGCGCTCGTCTATTTCTGTTATTTATAACGCAGTTCTTTCTCTTTCTCTAGACCTGTTTTGGATGACAATGCTTTTTGGAGAAAACACTCTCCTATTTTTTTCATGTGAAGCATCTATAGGCGAGGATAAACTTGATTGTTGCCGTGGCGATACAGGCGCGTGTGTGCGAGACGTGGCGACGCGATGCCATCAAAATACTCTTTATTCAATTTACGCCCTGAGAAGGCACTTATGAACGTCAAAACTACCACCGGTTCGGAAAACCACCCAGTCATCGAGAAGAACCGACAAGAAACTCGATCTGGTTTATTTTTTCATAATACATAACACATTTTTCGATTATTACAACATAATAAACACATAAAGCTACATTCATTTTTAGTGGATGCACAGAGAGATGCGTCACTTCCAGACATCGCTATCGTTCACAATCCACCCTGTAATAACCTTTATGTATTAAGAGCCGCTTGACATAACACTTGAACTTACTATCTGGCAAATCGGTAATGTGTTTTGGGACTTTGTTATAAAATCTAACACAACCATGCGCAAGCGACTGCGCCCAATCTCTCTTGCCTCACTGAGCTCGCATACCTATAGTGTTTACAGTGTTGTTTACTAGGTTACACATGTGTTTCACATCTACCAGACGTCGCGTGACTGCTCAATTTTATTTTCTCGAACTGACTACGGTATCGGTCTAGCAAAGCCTTAATAGCTTCACCGGACTACTAAGGCGAGCACTTAAGCGCTTTTATTTTGACAACTAGTTCAAGGGTGAAATCTTCTGAGTGCCTTAAGCGCTCACCTTTGTAATCCGGTGAAGCTGTTAAGACCTTGGTAGGCCAATAGCGTAGTTAGTTCGAAAAAAAAGGAGGGTTTTACTAAGCTCTCACTCACTGCAAGATTAAAACCTACGTCTATCGATGTGATATCCGATCATGTTTTCATAGAATCGTCATAGCATCTATGGAGTTGTAAATCACAGGTACCCACTCGTAACTGAGAACCTAAATCACAATAGCAATTTTCAAGTCCCATTGAATCTTATGAATCCCATACGTACATAATTCCCCACAAATTGCGCTACTAAAGGAAACTTTTCATTCAAGTTTGTTAGTAATTTAATAATTTGCATTTTTGTTCTATTCACAGCGTTCTCGTGGGTGTTTCCCTGTGTTCGGACGATCTATCGTTCCCACCGGGTTTCAAATTCGGCGCAGCTTCTTCTTCTTATCAGATCGAAGGTGCATGGAATGTTAGCGGTGAGTTCAAATCAAATATTTCATAATGATCTAACGTTCTCGGTATTGAGTCACGGATGTAGCGACAACGTTGACGATGGTCAAACGTCCTGAGAAATGTTTTTGTAATGGGAAAAATACAGACTTACGATTTTGCTTAAGTCAAAAATTGCCAATTAAAATTGGAGTGGTATGGGTAATTAAATCCATTCTTACCTACAGGAAGAGGTCTTTGTCCAATATTAGATGAGGAAGAAAAATCAAACGGTTTGACCAATCGAGCTTCTCCCTGCCGTTTTCAGGAATGAATTAAGCATATATCAGTAATTATTATTATGGTGGTAGTTTTGACGTTCGTAAGTGCCTTCTTAGGGCCTAAATTGAATAAATTGTTTTTGATTTGAATTAACAATAAAAGGACAGATTGTAAGGAAGCATAAACGGTTAAAAAAATATTTTCGTCGTATTCTAATGTAATAAGAAAAATAAAGAGTTATGATTTTCTAAAATGGGGATGATGCTTTTACTAATACTAGTGGGCGCCCATTGGTCGACATTCGACCATAGTTCATTGATTTTTTAAAGTTTGAATCTTATTGGGGTTCTTTTATCAATGGCATCGACTTCAAATATATAATTAGGTAGTTCAAATATCAATATTTTTTATTTAATTCGGTTAATTTAATAATTAAGTTATTTTTCGCTTTTTAGTGCCTTATTCGTTTTTCACATCGAAGGCGGTTTATTTTTTTGTGTAAAAAAAGATATTTCCCCATTTTTAGTGTTTATAAATATATCTGATTTGTAATGGGTATAATAAATCAGTTCCAATTTCAAGTAAATACGTAGAAACGAAGTGGGTGAAAATCAAATAAACGATATTTCACCCCCTTAGGGGTTGAATATTTACTTCAAATTTATATAGGATCACTGCTGAATACAACTAATTCAAATAAAAAAGAAAGAATCATTAAAATCGGTTCACAATTTGCGGAGATATCGATTAACATACATAAAAAAAACTTACAACCGAACGTAGTAACCTCCTCCTTTTTCGAAGTCGGTAAAAAAAAAAACATACAATCGAGCATAGCAACCTCCTTCAACCGTTTTTGAAGTGTGTTATTGACAGATGTCAAAATGTCTTGTGTATATGTTGTGTAAAATTGAAGCATTAGTATGAGTAATGCATATTTTAATAAATTTAATGTACTTCTGATGCATTTTATATAAAATAAATAGGTTTCTGCACTTATCCTCCATATAAACTTTAACTATGCCAAATTTCACGTTCATCCGTTCGCCCAATTCCGTTAAAAAGGGGTACAAACTTTATGCTTCACGTATTAATATACAGATAATATAATAATTTATTTTACTCAGACATTACATTTAGTTTTGGTATTAAAATCTTAATGTTAGTAAAGATACACAACAAGATATTTAACTTGTGTAGACGCACACACTTTCTAACAATGCCGTCCAGTTGTGAAAAAACAAATTATCAGATCTGCTCAACAGCATTCACCAGACACTATTACAATTATCACTCAATCAACCCATCAAGGAGTTTACTATTTATGCATTATTGTGTAAAAATTACCACCACATGCTACAGCAAGCAGTTGCTTGCACTTGCACTACAGTATCGAGGCAACCCCAACAATGCCTTAAAGCCTCAGTATCACGCAAAACATATGCAGCTTTACTGTTATGCACATTACGATGAAATTCATATAACAGTGTTTTTTTAAAATTTTAGGTTTAAATTCATCAAAGTCTTCTTTTGAAATTTACAATTCTTATGTTATTTATGTTTGGATTCTGCTTATATCTTTTAATAGACGAGTCTACATGGACAAACATAATCGGCGACATTTTATGTAATTCCTTAGCCACGAATACAGGTATTATCTTTGGATCCGTGTTTGGAATAAAGAGATGATGTCTTCTCAGTTATTTAAAAGTTTACGAAGTCATTTTAGTTAACAAAAACTTTATATTGTATTTAATATTGCAAAGCACGTCGTTTCGCGTGCGGCCATTGTACTGTGACTAACTGTAAATTTAAGGCTTGGGACGGCGTGATGAACCATTTCGCTGTTCCTCTGAGAAAAGGTCTAATGTTACCAATGCCAGATTGAAACCGGAATTATCATTGTAATTGTGCACAGTTTTTATCATGCGTCTCTCATCGGAATTATTGTATTTATTATGTATTCCGTACTTTAATACGCTGATTGATATTGAAATGAATAGTTGTATATCTTGTCTACTATTAATTTCCCATTGTCCTATCATAAAGTTAAGATTAAAGACGCTTTTGTCATCATCGCATCGTGGTTTTAGAAAAACACACTTTTTTTAATTGCCACTTATAATTAACACAAACAATTACATCAGCAGACCGTTTTGTAACCGCAGTCAGCATACCTGCAGAGGACGATAGTCGTATTGCCAGCCGCATCCTCCCCATCTGGGAAGTTTACGCGAGAAATGGCTATATTTCCATTGCTTTTTTTTTATTTATTAAGAGCAGCAAACTTTTAAAAAACTTATAAAACTGGGTAGACATCATCTCTTTATTCCAAACACGGATCCAGAGATAATACCTGTATTCGTGGATAAGGAATTACATAAAATGCCGCCGGTTATGTTTGACCACGTAGACGTGACTCGCCTATTAAAAGACATAAGCAGAATCGAAACATACAAATAACATAACAAAATTGTAAATTTCAAAAGAAGAAATTGATGAATTTAAACTTAAATAAAAAAAAATATTACGTGCAACAAATTTGAAGTGTAGGTCGGCATCGACTTCAAATATATTATTAGGTAGCACGAATATCAATATTTTTTATTTAATTTGGTTAATTTATTAATTTAGTTATTTTTCGCTTTTTAATACCTTATTGGTTTTTTACATTTTTTTTTGTGTAGTTTTTTTTTTATTTTTGGCTTTTTAGTATCCATAAATATATCTGATTTCTATTGGGTACAATATAATTACTGAAATCGGTTCCAACTTGACAAAAATACGTAGAGACGAAGTGGATGAAAATCAGATAAACGATATTTCACCCCCTTAGGGGTTGAATATTTTCTTGAAATTTTTATGGGACCACCTTTGAATATAACCAATTCAAATAAAAAAAGAATCATTACAATCGGTTCACAATTGACGAAAATAACAATTAACATTTAAAAAAATACATACAACCGGTCATAGTAACCTCCTTCTTTTTTGAAGTCGGTTAAAAACATAATTCACTAGCATGAAGCATTTAAAAATAATAGTTATATTGTTCGACAATGATCATTAATGTCCAGTCGAATCTTAAATTTATTTTGAAACACAGGCGTGCTTATATAAATAGGAATTTCAAGTGGTTGATGAGATGGACGCAAACGTCAGGGGTCTTAACCCTTAAAACTGATTTCAATATGGTTTTGTGTCTGTTTCGAACTCGCTATTGATCCGGACTCGATCTAAAAACGGTACTCTTGAACCAAATCGAATTGAAGATCAAGGTTGAGTTACGATCGATTCATAACGGCGTTGTAAAATGTATCCTGTTATAGTATACACACAATACGACACAATAAAGTTATATATCTAAGCTTGAATTCTTGTTTCTGTAGTGTTATCTACATTTATAACGTTGGAATAATGATTTCTATAATTTTTTTTTTATTTAGGACAACTTACAGCTAACACTAATGAAATAACAAATAAATAACATACAAAGGCTAATTACAAATTTTCACTTATAAAAACTATAAATAAAGAAAGAAAAGACAGCTACCAATATAGATGTACAAATAATAACATGATTACACGCACAAAGTTGATATTATGTAAAAAAATATCTAGAGAAACCTTTTCTAAGGCATGATACACTATCTGAGAATAAATCTAGGTTATTGTCTAATGAATTAAAATATTTACATGCTCGGATCAGAAAGGCATTTTAGCGATATGTCGTCCTGACAAGTGGCACATGTAATAGCTTCGGTTTTCTTAATGTACTTGTAGGGATACATAACTGAACTCTAGATAATAATTCTGGACAGTCTATAATTCCACTGGCTATATTAATTAAATCGGCTATTTTACGTCGCTCGTAGAGTGGCAAAAAGTGGAAATGTTTACATCGTTCCATATAATCGGTAAAGTAATAAGAAGTTCTAAATTGCAAATATCGAAGGAAGCGCTTTTGAATCCGTTCAATACGTGAGATGTATATATTATAAAGTTAAATAATGTTAAATATCATAAAGATATGCCACACTTATTAAAATTATCTGTGCATTATAATAATTAACCGTAAGGACCTATATTTTTATAAATACTTTATAGATCGTATGGGTACAATCTCATCTAATGATAAAAGTCGACGTGGTCTTAGATGGTAAATACACCAAACGAAGAGCAGATTATCTCTCAACTGCAGTTGCCAGAAAAAAGTAACAGATGCTTGGCGACATATTTTTTACTAGCAAATGGTAGCTAGCGGTTTAAAAAAAACCCTACCATCATCCTATAGTTATTCTATAGTATATAGGATTCGAACCTACGTCCATCGACGCCGTGTCCGAGCAAGCTATCAATTAAGCCATTTCAATAGAATATATACCATCAAAATAGCATACATTTGTCTTGCAGATAAAGGTGAAAGTATTTGGGATCGTCTCGTCCACGAGATGCCTGACCATATAAAAGATCGCAGCACCGGAGATATCGCATGCGATTCCTACCACAAATGGGAACAAGACATCGAAATGCTATCGGATCTCGGTGTCCATTTCTACAGGTTCTCTATATCATGGGTTCGTCTAGTACCAAATGGTTTTACGAACAAGATTAGCGAAGACGGAAGGAACTATTATAACAAATTGATTAATGGATTGTTAGCAAAAGGTATCGAACCAATAGTCACCCTGTATCATTTCGAATTGCCTCAAAGATTGCAAGACCTTGGTGAGTACAAACTTTTATCTCACTTTCCTATTACATTATCTATGTATATACATATAATAAGAATGTAAGTCTAACATGTCTGTACGTTTTAAATCCTTGTGAAATTTTTTTAGGTGTCCTGGAATAAATAATAGAATACATTTCAATCATTTTTAGAAATGTCTATCTGTCTGTTTCACACGTCTGTTCTGTTTGTACACACATTATTGCTAAAGTACTGCGTTCACTATAAAACGTCAACTCAACGAAAATCCTTAAGCATGTCCTCGAGTAACATTTAGTTTTAGCTTCATTAAAATCGCTTCATTCTATCAAAAGTTATTTTAAGTTTAAGAGAAAAGTAGATAGGTAAATGGACTTAATACATTCAGAAGGTTTTCTTAGTCACTGTATTTTTTAACATTAGGCTCCACGCGGACGGACCGCGGACACAGCTAATATTAAATAAGAATATATTTTAAAATGGTAACATACTAAGGCTAGACGTTGACTGGCTTTAAAGGTGGCTATTTAAAAACGTCTATCGTTGCCTGATAACATATTTTTAATTTGATATATCGGGGAGCCACTATTGACCTGCGGTACCGCGCTATTGACTATATCGGAAGTGTCACTAATGACCTCAAATGCTATTGGTTGAAGTGTTATCGACTGTTTATTATTTACTTAGGTGTGAGGCGCCATTAGTTGGAAGTATCAGCTGTTTATGTATCTTGATGCCCTAAAAGGCGACTGACTTCTAGATTTTGGGCGAGTAGTCCGGTGAAGCTGTAAGTCAGTTCGAGAGATTTTGGGCATACTCGCTCAGACAGTTGAGCTAGTCACACCTAAATAGGAATAGATTATGACATGTAGGTACAAGGAATTAGGCGTAGGTAGGACGGAGGAGTCTCTACGGGGGCCGAGGGGGGTGGCGGAAGGCCTTCTCCTCTCCACTTCCGTATGAACCCAGGGGGGAAAGGGCGGAGTCCTTGATCTCCCATTGCGCGGGTTCGGTGGGCTGGGAGGCAGTCTCGCGACTGGGCTGCCTCAGCCCAGTGTGACGTGAAAGCGCCTGCCGCCGGTGGGTGTTACGGAGCCTGCTCACGCACCCCGTGACACCCCATAGTGCGGCGTACAGTTGGCCGTGGAGTTTTTTAGGCGATAGAAATTCGACTCGGTACAAGTCTTTCCCCGAGAACCTGATAAGTCTATGATAGAAGTTTCTCCACCATAATAGAGAAAAGTCACACCTACAGATAATTCATCGAAACTATATTCAGTGTTGTGTTTCTGAATCCCCACAGAATCATAACCATGACGTCACTGTGGATGACGTCGTCACATTTTATCGCTGCTCCGACATATATTTACAATATACCAAACAGACGTCACAAATGTACAATCACTATCCCAACTAAACAAATTGAAATCCATTGACTGTTAAAATATTCTTAACAATGTTTTTATGTCGGCCTCGTGTTCATGATATTTTTAGATACAAGGTTACTACTGTAATAGATCGACAATGTTCTAATAGGCCAGGTCGTTGACTTAGTATATGAAAAAGTTATTTTTTATCGTGATCGCGGTACATTAGCAGTGATGCGTGTCCAAACAAACCGACCGACAGACAGACACAACAAACAAATTTACTTATTACTTATTTCAAACATTTAAAAAAATGTTTGAAATGAGTTTTATTACTTACTAGCTGACCCGTGCGACTTCGTCTGCACCAAAACGGTTATCACCGGTTTCAATTATATTTTTAAACCTAAAACCCGATTGCAGCCACACCTACAGTTTCCAATTGTAAATCCAAACTATCAAGGGGCTCACTCAAACATTTACCCAGATGGTATGTGATAAATCTTTTAAAATAAGCCTACAACCCATTCGTAGCGTCATCTACGGGGTTCAATTAAGATAAAAACTAACCTACAAATATTGGCGGAAATTTTTGTTTTTCCTTATCCTGGAGAACTCCCTCCATTTTATTGGACAAAAAGTATCCTATATGTAATCTTGTAATATTAGGTATCACTGTGTCAAGTTTCGTCAAAATTGGTTCATTACTTTCAGAGTGATACGTGTTCACAGGGACAGAAAAACAGACAGACAGAAAAAAATTGCAAAGTCTACCCAAATCAAAACTTTCAAAAAATATTTAATGTACAGATTTGGCTTTCTTACAGTTTTATTATAGTATAGATAAATAAATAAATCTTGTCACCTTTGTTTAGCAAACATTTTTTTATACAATGAAATAAATGTAACAACATAAGTGACAGTTTCGTCTACATAAATGTTTCATACGTGGTCGATAATTACGTACAGAAATGTCATGTAGGCGTAGCTCAGTTGTAACGTACGGGGCTTTATATGTTTCGACGGAGCCGACGGTTCGAATCACGGTGGTCGTTTTTTTTTGGTATTTTTTTTTAAGTAGCATATGGAAATATAGCTTAATTTTTTAGCTAATCTGTCTGCTATATATAGCACAAAGAAAACTTACCAAAATTCGTCAAGAATATCATGAACTACATTTTTTTTTACTTTCATCCGTTATCCTGGAGAATCCCTTGCGTTTTATAAGATAAAAAGTATCCTAGATGTAACCTTGTGATATTGGTTATAACTGTGCCAAATTTCGTCTAAATTGGTTCAGTACTTTCAGAGTGATACGTGTTTAAAGGGACAGACAAACAGGCAGATCCTGGAGAATCCCTTGCGTTTTATGAGAATAAAAAAATATCCTAAATGTAATCTCGTACCAATTGGTTATCACTGTGCCAAGTTTCGCCAAAATCGGTTCAGTACTTTCCGAGTGATGCGCGTTCACAGGGACAATGCCAAGCCAAAGGCAAGCCGGCATGACAGCGGCGACCGGTGAGGGATAGTGTGTCTCTCAGTGGTCGCCATTGTTTTTAGATTATACTGTGCTCACCATCAGGTACAGTAAAGTCACTTTGCCGTGCTACGATAAAAAAAAAAAAACAGACAGACAGACAGACAAAAATTTTAAAAGGGTTAGTTTTGGCTTCTATATCGATAACAAAGCCTACCCCGATCAAAATTTTCAAAAAATATTTAATGTACAGATTTGACCTTGCTACAGTTTTATTATAATATAGATATAGATTCCAAGACACCTGCAACAATTATTTTTAATGAAATCTAAAAAGTAAAAGTATTCTTTACTGTAGTAAAAAATAAAAAATATATATTAACGAAACTAAAATTTTACTTTTTTTATAACTGCAAATTTCTTTGAAATAAATAAATAACTTCCCTGATAAGAAACAAGTAGTTTTAGAAACACAAGCCTACTGAAAAGAGGTACATATTTAGGAAGCAACAATAGCATGGCTAGGCGCTCGCAAAGAATACATATTTAGGAAAGGCAAACTCGAAAGTGTATTTTTAATACTAAATATTTCCACGAAAATGTCTATACTATAGCGAACCTTTAGTTTTAAAAGAAGGCTTCTTGAATAAACGTCATGTTTGTATTGTTTATAAATATTTGGTACTTTTGGATGACGAGTTTGCCAATCATTGATATTCCAGGACTAATGCGATTAGGACATATTGGTGGCTGAAGCCTGTTCTTGCGTAATTCATATTCCGCTTTTATCATTGTCTTGTACATCCTTGTACAGGATATACCTTGTAAAGTAGATTCTAATGCCTAAAATATAATTGGTTATAATGTAACTTGAATAATAAAATAAAATTTCACAGGAGGTTGGGCAAACCCCTTAATAGCAGACTGGTTTGCTGATTACACAAGGGTTGTGTTCTCCCTCTTCGGAGACAGAGTGAAATTATGGCTGACCATCAACGAACCGATAATTTTATGCGAGGCTGTCTACAATACTGGAATCATTGCTCCACCATACTTAATGCCTGAGGTGGCTCCGAACATTTGCAGCAAGAACGTAATGATGGCGCACGCTAAAGCTTGGAGAGTTTATGACGAGGAATTCAAACCGAAATACCATGGTATGTTAACCTTTAGTTGATAAAGTTTTTGAAAGTACCTAACTCTTTGTTACTCGATACCTAATCTGGGTTAGATTATGCAATATATTTGGTGAAAACTGCGCCGTAGTATCTGTATGCCGCGTTTGAATTAGGTATTATAGATGCCGGTCATTTTTTTATATCATAGGAGGCAAATGAACAGGTGGGTCACCTAATGTTAAGTGATCACCACCGTCCATAGACACTAGATACACCAGGGGAGTCGCAAGTGCGAATGACCGAACAAAACGGAACAAGCCTCTAGCACTGTTACTTCACGTCGGTGTTTCTGTGGGTCGGATGGTAATACCCCGGGCGATCCGACCCATACATGCTGAAACAAGTGATAACTTCAGCGCGACTACCTACGCTACAGGTAGTACAATAATAATCTAGTATACAATCAGAACCGAGTAAATAGTTTCTTCGTAAGGACAATCATAATAAGATATCAAAGAAGATTGCGTGATATTACAAATTTTACCATTTATATTAATTAATTTCTAAGTATTTACTCAAACAAAGTGCGTAGGTAAGTAAACTTTTTTGTTATTAATGACATACTAAAAAAAAATTGATTATGTTTTGTTTTTTAATAAAATTCAAATGACTGCGAAGTTGTTTGAATTTAAGTGCGTTTTAATTGCTACGTTTAGTCTTGATCTTATAATTTTACCAACCATTTAAATAAAGTTAGCGACAAAATTGAATTGTTAGATATTCTTTACGTCAAGAAGCAACGTCATTTGATGGCAGATGAAATGCAAAGAGCTGTAGGGATGTTGCAAGCGGGAAGTAATCAATCTCAGGTATCTCGACATTTTGGCATTCATAGAAGTGTTATTTGTCGTCTTTGGCAGCGCTATAATAATACAGGAGAACCCGCAGAACAGCATCCAGGCCGTAACAAGAGTACAACCAATCGGCACACAACCCGACATACAACTGACTGCAAGACGCCAACCGATGTTAACCGCTCGAGAGATAAGTTTGAGGCTACAAATTTCAAGTGGTGTTGATGTAAGTCCTCAAACTGTGCGAAATCGACTGCATGAGTACGGCCTACGAGCTCGACGCCCAATCAGGTGCCCACCGATACGTCACGGGAATCGCGCTCGTCGATATGAATGGTGTAGAGAACGCATAACATGGACCCAGGAACAATGGGATAAAATTATGTTTTCCGATGAGTCGCGATTCGGGTTTAAGCCTAATACAAGAAGGGTGCGAGTGTATCGTCGGCCCAGAAATACTGAAAGGCTCAGGTGCGTGCAGGAAAGACATAAGGTCTGAGAATATCCTCAATGTAATTTTCAGCATTCATGTTTCCATTTACAAAAACGAGCTCAGTTTGCCTGTTCTTCATAATACCCGCCCATAACATAACTGTTGAGCCGCTGTATGGATGAACTTCCTGAACGCACCTGAGCCTTTCAGTATTTTCGGGCCAACGATACACTCGCACCCTTCTTGTATCAGGCTTAAACCCGAATCGCGACTCATCCGAAAACATAATTTTATCCCATTGTTCCTGGGTCCATGTTATGCGTTCTCTACACCATTCATATCGACGAGCGCGATTCCCGTGACGTATCGGTGGGCACCTGATTGGGCGGCGAGCTCGTAGGCCGTACTCATGCAGTCGATTTCACACAGTTTGAGGACTTACATCAACACCACTTGAAATTTGTAGCCTCAAACTTATCTCTCGAGCGGTTAACATCGGCTGGCGTCTTGCAGTCAGTTGTATGTACCGGTCTTGCCGAGTGGTTGTACTCCTTTTACGGCCTGGATGCTGTACAGCGGGTTCTCCTGTATTATTGTAGCGCTGCCAAAGACGACAAATAACACTTCTATAAATGCCAAAATGTCGAGATACCTGAGATTGATTACTTCCCGCTTGCAACATACCTACAGCTCTTTGCATTTCATCTGCCATCAAATGACGTCGCTTCATGACGTAAAGAATATCTAACAATTCAATTTTGTCGCTAACTTTATTTAAATGGTTGGTAAAATTATAAAATCAAGACTAAACGTAGCAATTAAAACGCACTTAAATTCAAACAAATTCACAGTCATTTGAATTTTAT
>MU158955.1:0-13949 GCA_015888305.1 Antheraea pernyi
ATATATATAGGATAGTTTGAAGTCACAATAGGACCCGTTAAGTTTCGCTACAATCGGGTTCTAACTTTTTAAGATTGTTCGTGTTTAGAAATAAAATTGGAACCGGTAATAACCTATTTGGTGCAGACGCAGTTGCACGGGTCAGCTAGTATGAAATAAAACATTCCTTCAAAGAAATATATTTTTTATTCATCAAAATAAAACTATTAGATAAAGTTATTAACTCCGGATTGCCCATTGTAGCTTTTGGCACTGGTCATTGCACTTAGGTTTCTTATTTTATTTACATGTTCTGTAGCTATACTTTTAAAAGTCTTGGAACAAACTTTAACTTAGGTTTTCTTGATTGTTTATTAGTATTTCTTCTTCTTCTTCTTCCTACCCTTATCCCACATAAGTAGGGTCGGTGCAACATGTTTCTCATGTTGTGGTATATGATTTGGCTTAATTTTTACGATCGGCCGCCGGCCTGACTTCAACATTTTGATTTGATTTTGTTTGATCATCATCAATTATTTTGTTGTAGCACTGTATTTATGATTATTATTACTATATAGTTACGAAGTCTGATGGGCTCTTTTAGGCTTGCAATTTTTCGTTCCGGTTAAAAACAAAGTTCTTCAAGATTATGGTTTGCTTGTTATGTAACAGAAAATTAGCCAACTTTAGACTATTTCCAAGGACTGCATTTACTGGGTTTTTTTTTCAGGATTCATGGTTTCAGAGTTTTCTCAGTAATAGTAATATAATAAAACATTATAAAAATGAAAACTATAATAAAAAAATAAATGCAAATAAAATAAAATTGTTTATTAGTATTTGTTTTAATATTATTATTTTATAATTTAAATGTGACCACGAAGTGTTAGATAACTTTTCTCTGACTTCCGTTTCTGTTGAGAGAGGGTGAGTGTCCTTAATACCTGGCGTTCTGTATCCCGTGGCCTCCGAGATCTCGGCGAGTGCATATAATATTGTTATCTTGTATTGATATCATGCTCATCATATGTTTAAATAATTAATAAATTGTATAAAAATGTTACATAATTATTGTTCGAAGTGCCAATCGATGTCTGTCAGTATTTCTCCCGCCTTGATTTTTTTAAATTGTAGCACGGCAAAGCAACTGCATTATGCCTGAAGTAAACACAGTACAATTCAAAAACAATGGCGACTATCGAGCGACGATGTATCCATCAACAGTCGCCGCGGTCATGCCGGCCTGTGTAAATGTCTCTTCACATTACGCCTGAAGGACCCCATGCCATACGAAGGAGAGAACACACTGGCCGGGAGATTGTTCCACAGCTTCATGGTACGGCAAAGATAAGATAACCTGACGACCTGTTTAGTTCGTTCGTGTGGTTCGGTTCTGTGGTATATGTGAAATGACCTATGAAATGCGAATGTGTTTGTTTGTTATTACGCTTTCATCGTGAAATTTTGCATATACTTCATCACAAGGTACAGAAAGGACATAGGACATGCAAGAAAAAATATTGTTACCGAGAGATATAATAAATCTAAACTAACGCGAGCGTAGTCGGAGGCAAAAGCAAGTTCTCAATAAATAGGACCGGAGGATTTATTTAAAACTCTTCTTGAAGCGGTGATGGTTTAGTTGCTATGGACGTAGGCTCGAATCCTTGTAGCTGAGTCGGAACTTTCAGTGAAGGAAAATATCGTGATGCAACCCGGTGTTAGGGCTTTTTCTAAGTTCACCTGGCTAGCTACCACCCTTAAGTTGAAAATTCCACGTCAAGCACCTGTTGGTGTGTTCCGACAGCTGTACTTCAGAGCCAGCGCCCTCTAGGTTTAGCGTGTATACCACTTATAGACCACATCGTCATTTAACAGCAGATGAGAATGTGGTCAAAAGTTAAAAACTACAAAGCATAAAAATAAAAACAATAAATATTGTAAATCCCAATCATACACTCTTATTAAAATATTTAAAAACATACCTCATTACATGGGTTTATAATATCATCGTTGCCGATAGATGGCGCTGTACTGGAATTAAACTAGATGTTGATACGTCGAACGACAGCATGTATAGTTAAATTGTCGCTTAAAATTACCGTTTGAGGACCGCCTACGTTTGTCTACAAGTGTACGAGGCTACAATACGCGATAACAGTGCATAGATGGCGCTGTACTGGAATTAAACTAGATGTTGATACGTCGAACGACAGCATGTATAGTTAAATTGTCGCTTAAAATTACCGTTTGAGGACCGCCTACGTTTGTCTACAAGTGTACGAGGCTACAATACGCGATAACAGTGCCTGGATTCTGAAGGAATTCAAGACCGCTATTGCAACGCAAGATTCCGGGTCGAGGTCGCGTTCCGCAAGGAATGTGACTTCCCCAGAGCCTGCACGACGGCGTCATCTTCAAGACACCCCTACAAAGGCCCTTTTCAGGGCCACCCGACGACCCCTGCACGCAATATGGACACCGAAGCCGCCCGAATAACGACCCCTAGCAATGAAGCCCGGACCCCGACAACGAGGTTGAGATTGCCTCCTGGATCATCACAGGACGACCAGTCAGCTGCCCAAGTGCAAACCGCGTCACCTACTGACGCCTACGCACCTGAGGGGAGACAGACACCGGATTACACGATGATCGAGTACGAGAAGGACCTCATTTCACTGGCCCAGCTTATTGGGACAGAAATCCTGTCGACGCATATGCTGCGATGGATGGCGCTGTGCCTGCGCGTCCGCGAAGCTGAAGCCGACGGAATTACACCCACCAATGAAGACGTAGCCGCCCTAGAGCTAGCCGCTAAAGGCGTACTAGCCCCACCTATAATACCCAGAAAAATGGTCAAGAAGCTGAGCCCCCTCGGTAGAGCCAACAGGAGGACACGGCAAGAACTAGAGGAGGATGGATCGGTGCATGAGCTGCGCCCGAGATACCGCTCAAAATCCGCATCACCACTAGGCGCTTACAGCACCAATAACTCGCCGACAGATGAAACACCGTTACAACAACGTCAAAAGAGGCGCAAATTAACACAAACAAGCCCGGAAACGCAAGTCTCCGAATCATACATTGAAACATCAAACATCGAAAACGTTTCTTTAAACATTAATCGCTCGCACCCGGGAGCTATTAATAGAACAAAAGAAATTCCAGCTGCGACCGTGACCTTGGCGCCAGTAGCGTCAACATCGGAAAAAATCCGCACTAATTTGGCGCATGCGCAACGCTCCGCCAATCAGGTGCGAGATGCGGCTCTATCCGTGACCTACGCGACAGCAGCGGCCACAGCGGAAAAAATCCGAAGCTCAACAAAATCGGCGCATGCGCACTCCTCCACCAATCAGATGAGAGAAGGAGGCCCAACCGTCGCCGAAAAAGACGCAACTACCAAATTGACAGAAGACGCAACTAAAAAATCTAACAAATATCCCCCGATTGTTGTGGAACGCCTACCGCAATGGCATTCACACCTGAAGATATTATCAGAGAAGTTAGGAAGGAACACGAACGCCCGCCCCTTTGGACATGGAGTTAGATTTCTACCTGAAGACGGCGCAGAGTACCGCATTATACAGCGATACTTAACAGAATTAGAGAAAACAGATAACATCCGATGGTACTCCTACTCTCCACCCGAAGAACTATTACTGAAGGTGGCGATCAGAGGATTACCGTCAGAAACGGAGCCGGATGACGTCAAAGACGCCCTGAGAGAAAAAGGGTTCACTCCAGAACTCGCAAAGAATATCCGAGCGCGGGGAGGACGGCCGGGCAGCGTTTTTTATGTCGCCCTCAAAAAGGACGACACAACAATCCCGGCCATCTACAACGTGACAGAACTGATGCTCATCAACGGAGTTAAAGTGGAGGCATGGCGTGGGAAGACTGGCCCCGCCCAATGCCACCGCTGTCAACAGTTCAGACACAGTTCACACCAATGTCACCGCGAACAAGCATGCGTCCGTTGCGGCGGGCCGCACTTCGCACGTGACTGTGATCGCCCAGCAGACCAAGCGCCGACCTGCGCCAACTGTGGAGGCCCCCATCCTGCCAACTTCACGCTGTGCCCGGTATACAAAGCCGAGGCCCGCAACAAGCGAGCAGGCACCGTGGCAAGAAAGAGACAAGCTGACACGATTCAGACACAAGTTCGCCCTCAAGACCGACAAATCGACCATCAAAATACAGTCACAGAAACCGCACCGACGTCACTCATGGCGCCGGCGAACGAAAATCCAGCTAGAAATAGAACAATGATCAACAAGAGACGCCGAAATAAAAACAAAAAGAAAACGAAAACCAAAAAAGAGGGCGCCACCTGTACCATGCGCCCGGAGTACCAACCGGTGACACTAGATGTCATCACCCATACCATGGATGCCCTGAAGGATATCCTGCTTGCTGTCCGCGATGGGGAACAGGGACAGAAAGCAGCTATGACTGGCCTTGCAAAACTCTTACAATTCAATGGATAGCAAGCCCTTAAGAGTTGTTCACTGGAATGCTCAATCACTGAGTAAAAAGGGAAAACTAGTCCGAAATTTTCTCAAAGAGCAAAATGTGGATATAATGTTAATCTCAGAGACGAGATTAACAGATAAAGCTCCCTTCAAGATCGCCAACTACATTACATACACGAAAAACGAAGTCACGAACGACGGAGTTGCCTACAGGGGACTGGCGGTCTTAGTGAAGAAAAATATAGTTCACCAGACTATCCCACACGTGGAGTTCCAGTCTCTCTACGCTTTGGGCATCCTGGTGAACTACGCCGGTCATCACATGAGGCTGTATGCTGCGTACAGACCCCCAAAACAAGCCACAAACAAACTCACAGAAGAAATCAGAAAACTACTAGCGCCACCTATACCTACAGTTATAGCGGGCGATTTTAATGCTAAGCACGTCAACTGGAATAGCACTAGAACGACGCCTGTAGGAAACATCATATATACAGACTCAGTGGAACGAGATTACGAAGTGACAGGACCAAGCGAGCCGACTCACTATCAAGGCCGCTATCAAGATGTCCTTGATCTAGTAATATATAAAGGCATAGACACTCCACCGCACCAGACCGTACTCGCGGATCTCCCTTCAGACCATCGGCCGGTTCTGCTTGAATTCACCGGACCGACAACGAGAATACAATTTCCGAGGAGGCGTCAAGTCACCGACTGGAAAATGTTCTCGGAAGAACTAGAGCGCACAACGCCCTCTAGGGCCATGACGACGAATGATGACGTATCGTGGCTAACAAAGGAAATTACAGCGAGTATTAATAGAGCGATCGACAAAACCTCACATACGATCAGTACCACGAGACGATTAGAACCGCTCCCGAGGAAACTACAAGAAAAGATTCAAGAAAAGAGGGCGCTACGGAAGTTTTGGCAGAGAACTCGCTGCCCTCTGGCGAAAAACCAACTAAATAAAATGATTGAGGAAATACAGACAGCCCTGGGGAAACATTCCGCCGACTCTTGGAGTCAGCACATAGTGGAGGTATCAGATAAATTACCATCGATACACAGACTATGTCGCAAGCTAACCACAGTGCCAGAACCGACCCGACCGATATACGGTGAAGATGGGAGACTGTACTTCACAGCGCAAGAGCGAGCAAACATATTTGCCGCATCGCTTGAAAAACAGTTCATGCCCAACCCCGTCGTCGACTCGCACCATCAACAGACAGTCGAAAACTTCCTAACACAATACCGAACTGAGCTGAACTCCACACAAGCAGTAGACATAGAAAAACCATACATCCAGCCGAAAATGGTCAAACAAAAAATTAGAAACCTCAAATTGAAAAAAGCTCCCGGCGCAGATAAGATCACGAACACTATGTTACGCCATCTACCGGCGAAAACAGTAGTGGCACTCACCCGATTATTCAACGGGATCGTGCGCACGGGTTTTTTCCCTGAAGAATGGAAGGTAGGCGTCATCATCATGATCCCTAAACCGGGGAAAAATAAACAACAACCTCAAAACTACAGACCAATCACATTACTAAATACGATGGCAAAATTATTCGAGAGCATCCTACTGACCTGGATGAAGCCGGCGATCGATCTCAGACCAGAACAATTCGGGTTCCGTGAAGGACACTCAACGACGCTGCAACTCGCCAGGGTGACAAACACACTCATCACCGCCTATAACCACAAGAAGCACGCAGCGGCCGTGCTCCTCGATATGGAGAAGGCCTTCGATCGAGTGTGGCATGAAGGCCTACTCTATAAGCTAGCCACGCAGACTAGACTGCACAGACAAATCTTCCTTGTGCTACAATCGTATCTACGAGATAGGAGGGCGCAAGTAAGAATCGAAGACAAGAGTTCGCATACATTCTCCGTCGGCGCTGGGGTGCCACAGGGCAGTTGCCTATCGCCGCTGCTCTACGCCGTCTATACAAATGACATCCCGTGCATCGCTCCTGCAGAGCTTGCGCTGTTTGCCGATGATACGGCCTACATAGCAACCTCAATCAACAAAAAGAGGGCGGCAGCATTACTGCAGCCGACCCTAGATGTATTGCCTGACTGGCTCGATAGATGGCGCCTCGCAGTCAACGTACAAAAAACGCAGGCAATTACATTCAGGATATCTATGAAGCAGCCACCACTACTGAAATTGAGAGGTCAAGAGATACCATGGCTCGAGGTGGTGAAATACCTCGGCGTAAACATCGATAAACAACTCAACTTCAAACACCATGCCACAGGAGTAATAACGCGCACCAAGAATGCCCGCAGGATGCTCCGTCCTATGCTTACCTCAAAGCTGCCCCTGCGGACAAAAATTGGATTGTACAAAATGTACATAAGATCGCGCCTAACATACGCAGCCCCGGTGTGGTATGGCTGTTTATCTGAGGACACTAAAGGACGTTTGAGAAGCCAACAGAATATGACGCTCAGAACGATCACAGCGGCCCCTCGCTACGTTAGTAATATTACGATAGCGAGGGATCTTAACATCGAAAGCCTGGACGCGTTCATTAGCCGCCTAGCGACGAACATGTTTGCGCGTGCAGATGCTTCGGACTTCGCGCAACTCCGAAACATTGCACCGCTTCACGCTAGGCCACCGGATGAGAAGAAAACGAAGAAAAAGAACACCAGATCCCCTCGAATAAAGAGGATAAGGATGCGCCCGCAAGCCAGACAACTCGTCAACATCATGGGAGCCTCAGAGTGACCAGAAACAGACGAGACAAATGAAAAACCGAGAGAAAATTCTCTACAAAAAAGACACTATCGTCGTCACGATAGTAGCAGACGCCACCACCAGAGGCGCTAGCCTGAAGTGGTTTCCCCATTCGCGACTCTAGAAAAGAGGGCGCGAGTGAGACGACATCGAGAGAGAAATTACCGTTTCGATAGGCCGACAGAATTGAAAATGCTCTCAGGTTGCAATTGCGCCTAGAGTATTAATTTTTAGGAGGCGTGCGGTTTTTGTTCATGCTTATATAGTAATTCAATTTAATTTATTGAGTACGTAATAGCAAAGATGAGATAATTTATATATGGGTATATCGAAGTTTTTAGACACTCCTTTATAGGACACATATAGCTGTAAAAATTCATTAACGAAAAAGTACTTAGGATGTTTAAAACGTTACATATGTAACAATAATATTCTAGTTATCCTATCAACTGTATTAATTTAAATACCAAGTATTTTCCATTGCAACAATACAGGTAAAGCGTGTCCCTCAAGCCAGTTGTTATTACTTCCTTTGCAATATCTTTAATAAATTATATGAGAAACTTGTGCTTACATATTTAAAATATGAGTTGTTACTTTTATCTGAGACGTGGTACAGTGTAATTGATTAATCCATTTGTTTGATTGTTCTGAACAATGATTAAAAACTATATCAAGTGCGTTACCATTTGTCTCACTGACTTCCGCTGGCAATCAGTTGACCTTCTGAGAAGTAATTTAGATTTTTTTATTTATGACTATCTGGATAGACCGATTTTCACTAGCAGATAGCTGATCTTGTCATATCTGTAATTCTACATGTTCTCACAAACTTATATTTCTTCAATACAATTTAAAAAAACGCCTGCGGAGCCGCGGGTCGAAGCCTAGTAATGAATATAAGTTATCAGTTTCATAGTTCATTATATTATTATGTATTGTTTACAGGTAATGTGTGTAAGATATATCCAAACAAATATTATGCCCAAAGGACAGCACTTAATTTCAATTTTAAGATGTCGTCCAACGAACTTTAAATGTTCCCATTTAAATAATATAGGGGAAAAAAATTTGAATATCTTTGTCACTTGCAAACTGTGAAGAAATGTTATTTTGTAAAAATGAATGGATAGGTCTCTCGTTCAATAAGCGATAAATTATCAACAAAAAAATTCATTGAATCAAATTTCTATTTTTAATATTTAAATTTCTACTGATCTTACCAATTTGAATTTTTAATAATTTTGCGTTTTTTTATTTTTTGCGGCTAAACAAGTTCACAGGATGCAAGAGACAAAAATTTTCAAAAAAAAATTTCACTGTATTATTTATATGGGAAAATTTAAAGTTCATTGGAGGATCTCTTAAAATTGAAATTAAGATCTGTCCTTTGGTTGTCATTTTTGTTTGGATATATACTATGGTATTACGGGGTGAGAGCGTGAAAAAAATATCGACTTTTTTTGGCACACTCTAATGTGGGATGATGATCAAAAGACATGTAGCCCGATATAAAATTATACTAAAAAAGTGAACTGTCAACACTAAACAAAATGGCGACTGGAAAAATTTACAGGGAACGACAGTTATATCTTTCTAACCTTATTTGTAGTCACCCAATGTTTTTTTTTCCTTTATATAAATAGCATCTTACATATATTATTACTAAATTTATATGATCATTTCAAATTCTTAAGAAATAATTATACATAATGGCTTGTAGAGAAGGGCTATTTAGATAGGCTAGGCTAGGTTTGGGTACATTAATAACAATATAAGAGAAATGCCGTGAGTTATATTCATTATAGGTATCTAAGGTAGAGTACCTTAACTGTCTGGACTTTTCGGTCGAAAATTGGACCTACGAAGATATTACGATACGAAAAGAAATTGTTCCCGAGACATAGAATAAATCTAAACAAACGAAAGCGACGGCGGAGGCAAAAGCAAGTTCTCAATAAATAAGACCAAATGATCTATTTAAAACTTTTCTTGAAGCGGTGATTGTTTAGTTGATATGGACGTAGGCTCGAATCCTAGCAGCTCAGTCGGAACTTTCAGTGAAGGAAAATATCGTGATGCAACCTGGTGTTAGGGCTTTTTCTAAGTTCACCTGGTGTTGGTGTGTTCCGGCAGCTGCACGTGAGAACCAGCCACCTCTAGCTTTAGCGTGTATGCCATCTTAGATCACATCATCACGTAACATCAGAGGAGATTGTGGGGTCAAAACAATAAATGGTGCAAATCCCAACCATACACTCCTGTTATATAGTAAATTTTCAAAAAAAAGTATTATTTAAGAAAATCTACTAAACCGTCGTGTATATCCTAATGGACATGAATAGACAGATTCTTATAAACCAATGCTTATCGGGCGTACATTTGAAAACTTCGCATAACTAAGAATAGTTGTGTGCAAGCTCAATCGCCATTAAATAAACTTTGTACCTATGTATATGATATGATTTTCGGTTTGGTTGGCACCGACTTCCAATACATCTCTAGGTCGCACATATATTCATATGTTTTATTTAATTTGGTTAATTTGATAAACTATTTATTTTCCGCTTTTTAGTGCCTTATGGGTTTTTGATTGCGACAACATTACACATATCACCTCCACACACGTGCACGCATACACGCTTACACATGCAAGTGGAATGGTTTTATCTTTTTTCCCTTATCAAACTGATGGTTTAGAATATTATCCGATACGAAATATATATAAGAGTTGTTGAGTTATGTATGCTTGGTACACATATATGTTTCAACAACTCTGCTTACTGCCATTGTCAAGTAGGTAATGATATTACAAGTTTCTTGCGATCATTTCAAAGCGCTAACAAGATGGTGGCCGTCTTGTTAGACCTTTCCAAGGAGTTTTTGTAGCAAGTTCGCTTGTGCAATAACAAACTATATTACGTAAAACACCACCAATATTACGCAATATACAGCGAAATTATGAATTAAATAATATAAATACCATCACATGCCATTCCAAGATCCCGCCAAAAACTCCATCTGTCAAAATCGTTAATACTTTAATACTTTAGAGTAAGACACTCACTTTTTATATATAAATTTTGCAACGCAAAACTTTCCACTTATCCCTATGATTATTCAAATATATTATTGTATAAAAATCTTGTACTAACAATTATAAACACAATAAATAAGAATTAAACAAATAGGTGTAACAGTTCAGAAGTGATGGGCATACATACATTCGGCAATAATCTTTAGGCCAACTCTCTTCCACGTATTTATGGGCAATAATAATATCCTTCTGTGTAGAAACCAACGATATATTGTATACATATATATAATGTATTTTTTTCGGCGAATAAAAAGTACAATAGTTACTTGGTCCAGGTAAATCCATGATTTTAACCACGAAAACGTAAATAATAACAGAAAGCTATAACAATACACAATAACAACAAACAAAGCTTAATATATCAAAACACAGAAAAAACCTATAATAACAAGAATATTTAATAAAATGTAGTGAAAACAATGCACAACCGCGTCAACAACAAAGACGAATAAAAATGGCGGATATAATCCGACTAAACACAAAAAGTGATGTTTCACTGTCAAAAGTATGCGTCGACGGTATATTATAATTTGGTAGTGTTGAAAAGTAATCGATATTTGACGATTAGTACTTTTGTAGGTCTCTTATGTGTATCGATTACACTGATAAACTGAAAATATGATTAAAAATTGTTTAAAGCAATTTTAATACTTTTAATAGTTTGCGTACATTAATTTCAATATTTTTCGTATGACAGTACAGTGCTGATTTTTTTATAAACATTCCGGCAAATACTATTTATTTTTATTTAACATTTTATTAGTAGCAATCGTGACCCGAAAAGAACCTTTTTAATGGTTTGTTTACATTTTGTCTCAGCGTTTGACGAATACGGTATAGTTGTTTGTAATTTTTCTCCCTTTAAAAACGGCTTGTCTGATTTTGATGATATACTTTCCGTAATCATCGTATCACCGGAATTATTTTTAGTTATTTTTGGACCAGGTAAACGAAATTGTTGTCGGTCCCTATAATTAAAAAAAAAAAGTTATTTTTTATTATACACAAAAAAAGACCATATAATCCCAAATTTTTCAGTCTCCTCACAAGTTTCAATACTATTTAAGGCTGTTATCGAGAATTACGACGTTTTTAAACGCATTTTTTTTTATTATCTAAATTTTCACTTATGTATGTCCTCAACTAATTAATTAGAGCAAACCAAAAAATTAAACACCATTTATTAGGTAGAGAAATTACACTGACTATTCGGACATAGGTTCTGTTTCAACTTCACTTATTTCATTTATTTTTCGATCTCATATAACTGATGATTTTTTCTTCTGATCGCTCTTAAACCAAAATCATCAATAACATGTTTTTTCTTTATAACTTTCGGTTTTTTAGGTGAAATAAATTTCAGTCGGCCTGAGTTAGATGATGAATTTCCCACAACTATTACATTTCTTATAGTTTTTCCGAGTATCCCGTAGCCTACGAGTTTGACGATATTTGCGTCACTTATATATTTAAAACTATCTTTGTCTGCTTTTTTTTCTTAAAATATTCGGCCACACGACAGTCTTGATATCTCAAGATAACGCACGACCCATCTTTCAATATATAATCTCATATACATTTGACACAGACAGTCCCTAACGAATTAGACTAGTTACCGCCGTGAACGATGACAGCAGAATGACAAAATGGAGCAACTGCTTCGAACTGGAAAATCTTACCACAAACTTAACTAAAGAAAATGAATTGATAACCTCCTCCTTTTTTTGATGTCGGTTAAAAAGAATTAAAAGCATACTCCATTTACATCGGTTTATAATATCATTTGCTGCCAATAGATGGAGCTATGTTGGAATTAAACTATATATTGATACGTCGAACGACAGCAGGTATAATGAAATCGTCGCTTATATCTGGTCTTGTTTATGGTTCTTTTTGACAATGCCCCCAGGTTGCAATTGCGCCTGGAGGGAATTTTTGTAGAAGCGTGCACAGTTTTGTGCGCGCTTTTATTGTAACTCAATAATAACATAGGTATTATGTATAAATCGAACTTTAAAACATTGATTTATGTCCTACGTAACAATGTTGTAAAAAATCACATTAACGAAAAAGTATTTATGATATTTAAAGAATTAGGTCTGTAATAACAATATTCTGATTATCCTATCAATTATTTTAATTTAAATAGCTATCATTTTCCATTGCAAGATATATTCTAAAATAAACCGTGGCCCTAAAGCCAGTTGTTATTATTTCCTTCGCAATAACTTAAATAAATTACATGATAACCTTGTGCTTACATATTTTATTTATTTAAAATATTAGTTGTTACTATTATTTCAAACATGGTACATTGTAATTGATTAGTCCATTTGTTAGATTGTTCCGAACACTGATTAAAAAATTATATCAACTGCGTTACCGTAATCAGTAATAGTATCTCTTGTGTCTGATATTCTTACACTGTCAAAATTACTTCGAAAGGTCGCTCGTCAGTTTATCACTGCGTTACCTCAAAAATCTCGGTAAATTTTATTACTTGTTTATGCTGCGTTACATGCGACTATTTTTAGCAAAAAAAAGCGTGTCTTTAAAAGTTCATTCACCCGTATAAGTTTTAAAGTAACGTTTTATTGTTATATAAGCATTGTTTATTCTTATATATATATATATATATACATATACTAGCTGTTACCCGCGGCTCCGCACGCGCTTTTTAAAAATGTATTAAAGAAATGTCAAATTGTGAGTGGGTGTGTAAATTACAGAAAAACTTTTTCAAAAACATTTGTAACTACGACACGCACGCCAAATGTAACATGTAACGTGTACATTAGATATATGAATACAAATAGTATAACGAATGGGATGGGATTTCTCATCAGCAACATACCTGGAACTTCAACCTACTATATACCAAACTCAGTGCTCACTAACACTATATAAGAAAGTAATGCAAATTATAAGCTATACATTATCGAACAATATATCTTAAATCTTTTATTATGTAGATATAATATGCCCGTATTGTCGATATAATTAAGTTATTATACGTTGCTATAATTTAAATTACATACAAACATATGGTTTTTAATTATATTTATTCTTGGAGTCCAGTACAGCGTCTCACGCGCATGTTTACAGTAAACAACATATTTTTGATCAATTTCACACAGACGACTGCACGGGTAACAGTTCATCACTACATATATATATCACTACATCGTGTAAAACAAAGTCCTCTGCCTCGTCTGTCTGTATGTCTGTTCGCGATAAGCTCTAAAACTACAGAACGCATTTTCATTCCGTTTTCACCAATACATAAAATTATTCTTGGGAAAGGTTTAAGTATAATTTGTCTCATTATCAGGGCGGGCAACAGTCTGCCGAACCCGCTAGCTTAAAATATAATAGCTCATTAGTTAGTTATTTGTCCGTGAAATTCCCGTTGAAATAAAATAAATCCAAAAAGCTGTTATTTTAATATTAAATACACACACTTTATTCTTATAATACGTAATAGATTACACATAAAAAATTGGGAACAAAATGAACGTTAAATAAACTGTTTGAATAGGAACACAAAATAAACTTTGGAAATGTTTGTTATAGAAACTTACCACGTTACCGTGGCAAAACGTACAATCAAAAATTGGAAACAAAACTAACGTAGAATAAA
>MU158955.1:19604-200908 GCA_015888305.1 Antheraea pernyi
TATATATATATATATATATATAAACCGCGCTAATCTCAGGAACTACTGGTCTGATTTGATAGGTTTCTTCAATACAATTAAAAAAACGCCTGCGGATCCGCGATATATATATATAAACCGCGCTAATCTCAGGAACTACTGGTCTGATTTGATAGGTTTCTTCAATACAATTAAAAAAACGCCTGCGGATCCGCGAGTAAACGATAGTAATAAATATATTGTTTTTTTAAAACCTTATTTTTAGTAACCAATCTTTCAGATTCTTACTGCTATTGTCGAGTAGGTAGGTAATAGTATTACAAGTTAGTGTCGTGCGATCATTTCAATGTCAACGTTAACAAGACTCCAACAAGATGGTGGCTTCCTTGTTACAACTTTCCAGGGATTTTTTTGTGGCATCTCAGAATTAATTCTCCGTGGTATTATTTTCCATTCACTTCACTTATTCAAAATAAACAAACTATATAACACAAAACACCACCAATTTTACACAATATAGAATCAAGTAACTCAAGGTTATGAATAAAATATAAAACCACTACACTACATGACAGACTAAAATCCCGCCAAAAATTCCTGTGAATATAATTATCAGTTCTATAGTTAAATGATAAAGGTATGTATTCTTTATAGATAATGTGTTTAGTTCGATACATATTACGAAGAATTACAATGTAAAGGAGGAAAAAGGTAATAAATATGAAATAAAACATTCCTTCAAATATATTTTTTTTATTCATCAAATTAAAATTATTAGATCATAAAATAAACGGATATTGCGGACGGATTTGTTCTTATACAAAGGTAGCATATACGAGTATACGAAAGAGAATTATGAATCTTAAAATATTAAAAAATTATAACAGTTTTTGGAAAAGTTATCGTATATATTCATTGTAAGGTAATCATTTCTTATTTTAATGTTGTTATCTTATAACTTTCAATTAGTTATATATAACTATAGTTTCGATTAATTAATATATAAATAATTAACATCTTTCGGAATGTCTTAAAGAAAAATTGGATTCATAAGTTCCGGTACAATAACAATAATAAAAAAATAGTAATGTATTTCATAATACAACAATTGAATATCGTTAATGGTATTTATATTCATTTAGTACATAAAATTATTACATTTTTATGTATATATGTGGGTTGATGGCCAAAAGACATGTAGTCCGATATAGAATTATATTAAAAAAGTGAACTGTCAACACTAAACAAAGATGGCGACTCGAAAAATTAACAAGGAACAACATTTATCTTTCTTTAAACCAACTCTATTTGAAGTCACCCAATGTTTTTTTTTCGTTTATATAAATAGCATCTCACATACATTATAACTAAACTCATATGATCATTTCAAATTCTTAAAAAATCATTATCCATAATGGTTAGTAGAGAAGGGCTATAGGGTTTGGGTAGAAATTGTGTGCAGTAATAAAAAAAACAAAAGGAATGTCATTAGTTATTTCTATTCATAATAGGTTATTTTTCTTTGGACTTTTTCGGTCGAAAATTACACCTACGAAGGGATCACGATCTAACGAAAGATATGATACATTGAAATTTTTTAAAGCGATTTCTTTCAATAAAATGGTAATTTGGAATTAAAAAACCTACTACGAACATACTTTTCGTATGAAAGTCAAGTTTCGTTAACAAATTGAATTAACAATATCTTTTCGGAATGTACGGAAATAATATTTTTAAAAGTTTCCTATATTGAGAATATCGAAAACAAATTTGCAGATAACATAAAAATACCAACATTTATAGCTAGAAATGTAGTGCGAAAAACTAATGGACAGATGGCGCTTAAAACAAACCTGGCGATTGTTATGTTTTTACATGCGATGACATAATTAACTTCATTTTTCTAATCAAAGAAATAAGAATGTATGGTAAGATCGAAGCAGTCGTTATTGAGTGGACCGAATTTTAGTAAGTCAACTGCTGTACGTCACATTGCATATTCAATTTTTGAAGTGAAACTTCTTTAGGCGCATGAGGGTAAATTTTTTACAGATGTAACGTCACACAGGTATGCAACGGAAGTGACGTCATTTGCAGTAAACGCAGATATTTCATCTATTTTTCAAGTCTTGGAAATCTAGTTTTACATTTGTATAAATATAAACAAGACTTATAAATTAGTTCGCCAAAGAAGTTTCACTTCTGACATGTGTACTTAGTACGCACGCACTTTTTTTTAAATAACTTGATAAATTTAATTATAAGAAAGCCGTTCTATTTACTTCATGACGATGCAATTTTTGACAGAATCAGTCGATATTTTATTGAAGATGACAATAAATAAAAAAATGTTTTAAGGTTAAGTATGTTATATTTAAACTTAAAAAATTTACACCATAAATTTACAAAACAAAAAACTAATTTTAAGACCAGAATTTGGACGGACATAATCGAACGTAATATCGCTTATTATTATCATAAATATACTAATAATTTTTTAATCTGTAAATAGAAGAAATAGTGTTTTCGAAAGGAGGTTCCATTTTAAGGCACGTCAACTGGAGATAATAAGGCCATAGATAATTTAGAACTAAAAAAGTAGAAATAGATTTAGGAAAGGTATAAAGACAAACGGGCCAAAGAGTAAGGCACGCAATTTTTAATACACCATATTAAAGGAGATTCATTAAAAAAATGATCAACATTAAATCGTAATTTGCTAAATAAAGTGATGGTGGGTTTTAAATACAATCGTATATTTACAAATATATTTTCTTAATAATTAGGTATTCTTATAACTATATTGCGGTTTAAATGTAATATTTATTTCGTTTTGACGTTTTAGCAATACCGATCATAGACAACGAGATTCAAGATTTCGGTATGTGTCAAATTCACTTGTCACATAATTTGAATGTCAGTGTCATATTGCCTATAAACTCATGTACCCTACACATCAATCACTATAAGCGATTTAACGTAAACGAATTTGTCGTGAGAAATATATAGAGAACAGATGAATTAAAACAAATAATTAGCAAACTAAGTTGGGTAGGAAAATTCACATTTATAAGGAAACAATTATTATAAAGAGGTAAATGTGTCTGTTTGTAAATTACCATTTAAAACATCGTTCTTTCCCAGCGATAAATGCTACATTTAAATTATTGTTAATAAGTTTTATATTGTAACTTAGATTAACGGTATTTCCCATAACAAAGACGCTCAACGCAGCTAAAGAAGATTTCACTTAAAAAAAAGCTTATATATTCATCGTGATCTATATTTCTAAATCGCAAAACGAAAAACTTACTCAAACTAATGTAATACGCGATTAAATGTACAACGAAGCTATATATATAAAAATGGAAACATACAACACTATGTGCTGGTTTATATACATTTGTTTCAGAACTTTGTTCACCTATTGTGTTCTATCGAAATGTAAAAGTATGTTACTCAAAGTAAAATAATAATTCTCTCTATATATATTGCGATTTGTATACGCATAATAATTATATTATATTTTGTAAGCTTGATGCAATGTTTTCGTCTAGCACTACACTATTAATATACGATAGAGTTAAGTGCATTATCGATACTCGTATATCGATTGTATCGATCTACTGATCCCCGCAAAGTACGATAAAAATTTATTTGGTTACGATAGTCGCTCTGGTATGAAATATGTAAGCAGCAAAAGCATCGATGTCCACTTTCATTAAAAAAGATTCAGATGAAGTCATGCAAATAAATATGTGGAATGTTTTTAAATGAAATATGGACTTTTAAGTATATGTTAAAAATAAGTCATTATTTTAAAAATATTTTGATGTTTAAAAAATGAAAGAGGTTAAGATTTTACATTCAAGAAAGGACGTTACCCTGATATATACGGTATAAAAAACGATAAAGAGTGGTCGATTTCAATTGCGTGAAATTTTTTATATATAGATATATATATACCAAATTATGCACATACGTGTATATCTTTGACTGATAAGCTGCAATACGGTTTCACTGACCACAAGAAAGTTGGTAAACCCTAAGTATTTGTTCATGGAGAAAAATTCTATGTTATTAATTTTACTATATATAGGTCGTGATTAGGTGGAGCTAAATAATTTTTTAAATACTTTATATGTGTTAGCGTTTGTCCACAATCTCACCTGATGTTAATAGCCGATGTGTTCTAACATTATAAACCCGCCAAACTTAGAAGTCCAATACTCAGCTGCATCTGTTTGGATCACAATTATAGTTGCTTGGCGACAAAGTTTCAACTACAGTGTGTAATTAACTAGATGAGCTTAGAAAAACCCCTATCACCATGCAATCTATAGCATCATAACCTAAAACTCCCTATATTTGATCGTTAATAAGTTTCATAATTCAATGCGGACGAAGTCGTGGTCGGTTGCCGGTTATATATGTTACAAATATAGATGAAAAATATCGTTATTGTCACATATATATATATTCAATATATAATATAACTCCAGAATACATGCGTAATAGTCATAAAATGGGAATAATGTAAGCAGTATAATCTTCAACATCGCTGCTTTTGCATCAACACGATACCGTATATTTTTCAATCTCTTAGTTATTATAACCCAATAAATCATATTCATCTTTTTTTTATTCAAACAAAAATGTTATATTGTCTAATAATTTATTGTTTCAGATCTAAGTCTTGTAAACGTCTTTCAATATAATTATAGATCAACAAAACAACAAAAAAACAATAAAAAATTTAAGTCAACATCGATAAAAAATTATCGACATTATAAACCAACTCTATTCTTTCATAGTATACTGAAAAATTATAGATGAATTAAATTCTTTTAATAAAAAGTTCTCGTAAGACGAGAATACAAATGTCGTGCTAAAGGGAAAAACTGACCAAGTCCATTTTTTTCAAATTGTTTTTATTTTTATTTTATGGCCACAGAAATACTCATTTCATAATATAACATCCAAAACAAACGTAAAACGCGTTGTCACACTTTGGTTGTTGTTGTATTTCGTCTTTAATAGTGAGCTAGCTAAGTCCGTGACTTGACCGAGTCGTTTCTTATTATTATTAGGCATATTTTATACAGAAAACAATTCCAAATACATTGACATGCAAAAGTTGCTTTCAAAATCATTCTAATATATTCAAGTCTACCAAAAAATGCTTTCAATATTTAAATCGTATATCCTGTAAAGTTTTGTGAATGTTACTTAGCCAGTTTTTCCCTTCAGCCTTTCAAATTTTAACTTAACTAAAGTTCTACTTCGTATTGTATTGTGCTTCGAAATATTCAAAATATAAAACTAATATTCTTAGCACATTTACCGAAATCAACTCAATACAGAGATCAGCTTTCTAATAATTACATAAGTTTTGCTTGAAACTTGAGTTTATAAATATATTATTTGAATATATTTAAATAATTACCTATCAATTATTTTGTATTGTATATTTAATTTAGTATTTTTCTCAAACATAAAGACAATGCCTAAATTAATAATTCATTCATATTTAGACGAAATCAATTATTATATATTTTTAAATATTCAGATTAATTCACGTCACATGTATTTAATTACTTTAAAATATAAGATAAAAACATTTCAACAATAATAATTAAAATACTATATGTATAAATAAACTTTAGAAGCAACAATATTTTTATACAGCGTTTCTCAAACTTCGTAAATTATATGCATCATATATTTGATAGAAATTCGACATAAGAATCTCAAATATATGACACGGTCCATACATGCAGTAACTCATAAAACCGTTTTAATGATAAATCACGATTTGGATCTTGAAATCAGAGGTTATCCATAAATTTCGTCGAGTCGCGTCGGCTGATCAAGTCTTAGCTCGCGTGATACCGATCCACATAAATTTGAAGTATAACTTCACGTATAACATAGTAAAACACTTAAAATTCACTTCTAACATAAATCTTTATAAAAAAAGATGAGTTCAAGAATGGGTTAGATTTACAATCTCACCTGGTAGGTGGCGCTGCGGTTGTCTTTTACATTTTTTATTATCAAGTCGGGACACCATCCGCCGAGACAACTAGTAATTTATAAATTTAAAATGATATAATATATGTATGACCTTGAAATACTGTTGGCGACTGTCACATAATTGTGACCTCTTTTGTTGATGACCGAGTCATGAAATTCGTGCGACGTAACTTATGGATGATATCTGACACTTTTAAATTTGAAAATAATACGTGTAGGGGTGACAGATTGAGAAACACTGACAATACTCGCATCACATTACTGACGAATCATACTTCAGTGCTGTGCGTTTGTATTCGTACTTTCTTCTGACTACCGTTTCTGTTAAGTGGGGGCGAATGTCCTGAATACCCGGGGTTTTGAATCCCAAGGCCTCCGGGTTCTCCTTCCCTAGGCCTTGGTTTCTTCAACGAGGACCTGAGTGGTGACCTGGTGATGGTGCTGGCATCCGACAAGCCTGTGAGAGTGGTCGCCGTCGTGTTCATAGACGCGACGCTGCCGTGACCATTAGTGCTGTACGGTTTCCCTGACGAGTCGGTCATTGATATACCTGGAACGTTGAAGGCCTTTTTTATAGTGTAAACTTCTTTTTACACGTGCGCTATTTGACAGGGAAACTTATTAAAGCTTAGTAATACGTGACTGCCAGTACTGTGATTGCGTCAGACTAGCGAAGCGTTGTATAGGGGCATGTGTAAATCTAATATAGATTGTATTCAGATTGTGCAGCCCATCATATGTTTGATTGATTAATAAACTGTATATAACTATTGCTCGGAGTACCAATAAATATGAACACCGGAATAATGATAATAATTGCAATATACGTGACTGCCAGTACTGTGATTGCGTCAGACTAGCGAAGCGTTGTATAGGGGCATGTGTAAATCTAATATAGATTGTATTCAGATTGTGCAGCCCATCATATGTTTCATTGATTAATAAACTGTATATAACTATTGCTCGGAGTACCAATAGATATGAACACCGGAATAATGATAATAATTGCAATATACGTGACTGCCAGTACTGTGATTGCGTCAGACTAGCGAAGCGTTGTATAGGGGCATGTGTAGATCTAATATAGATTGTATTCAGATTGTGCAGCCCATCATATGTTTGATTGATTAATAAACTGTATATAACTATTGCTCGGAGTACCAATAAATATGAACACCGGAATAATGATAATAATTGCAATATACGTGACTGCCAGTACTGTGATTGCGTCAGACTAGCGAAGCGTTGTATAGGGGCATGTGTAGATCTAATATAGATTGTATTCAGATTGTGCAGCCCATCATATGTTTCATTGATTAATAAACTGTATATAACTATTGCTCGGAGTACCAATAGATATGAACACCGGAATAATGATAATAATTGCAATATACGTGACTGCCAGTACTGTGATTGCGTCAGACTAGCGAAGCGTTGTATAGGGGCATGTGTAGATCTAATATAGATTGTATTCAGATTGTGCAGCCCATCATATGTTTGATTGATTAATAAACTGTATATATCTAGTGCTCGGAGTACCAATAAATATGAACACCGGAATAATGATAATAATTGCAATATACGTGACTGCCAGTACTGTGATTGCGTCAGACTAGCGAAGCGTTGTATAGGGGCATGTGTAAATCTAATATTGATTGTATTCAGATTATACAGCCCATCATATGTTTGATTGATTAATAAACTGTATATAACTATTGCTCGGAATACCAATAGATATGAACACCGGACTAATGATAATAATTGCAATATACAAATTATATAATTTAAATAACACATACTATAATTGATTTGAAAATCCAAAAGAGAACAGTTATTCAATTGTTTCAAGTTTTCAGTTATTACGAGTGCTTAGACTTTTTTTGTAACACGGCAAAGTGACGTCACTATTCCTGATGGTAAGCACAGTACAATCTAAATACAAAGGCGACTACCGATAGATGAAATATCCATCGCTGGTCGCCGTTGTGATGCCGGCCTGTGTAAATGTCTCATGTTACGCTCGAAGGGCCCCATGTTATGGGAAGGAGGGAACAAACTGACCATGAGATTGTTCCACAGTTTTACAGTACGGCAAAGAAACTTTTCAGTTCCGTGCCCAGATATTATTTTTCGTAAAACTGGCTCCCAATGATATTATAACTAAAAACTGTAAATACGTCATTAGGATGTAGTTCAAACTTGGCGAACTATAATTATAGCTTATTTTTGACGGCTGCCCCGTTAGTCCGTCCATATCTAACCAACATAACTATTTCTTTTCTACCACAGATATTGACAATATGCCATCTTAGTTTTAAATTTTATCTAAGATTTAAAATTTTATTACATTACGTGTGTGCCTATTGTTTTGTAAAAATATCATGTAGGTAACGTATCCTACAGCTTTTTATGGTTCGGTTGTATAGTATATGTGAAATGCGAATGTGTTTGTTTGTTGCTACGCTTTAATTACGAATTTTTGGATAGACGTCGTCAGTGGTACAGAATGGACATAGGACATGTAAGAAAATTGTTCCCGAGAGCCAGAGTAAATGTACACTAATGCGAGCGAAGTCGGAGGCAAAAGCAAGTTCTCAAATCAAATCAAAAACACTTTATTCAATTTAGGCCCTAAGAAGGCACTTATGAACGTCAAAACACGTACGGAAAACAACCAAGTCATCGAGAAGAACCGGCAAAAAACTCGATCTGGTTTATCTTTTTACCAAACATATATAATATTAAGAATATATTAGGTACATGTCACAAACATTTTTAAAGGATGCACAGCGATGAGTCAATTCCAGACATCACCATCGTTCACATATTGGTAAGACCGGAGGACCTATTAAGACTCTTCTTGAAGCGGTGATGGTTTAGTTGCTATGGACGTAGGCTCGAATCCTTGTAGCTGAGTCGGAACTTTCAGTGAAGGAAAATATCGTGATGCAACCCGGTGTTAGGGCTTTATCTAAGTTCACCTGGTGTTGGTATGTTCCTGGTATGGCAGCTGCACTTCAGAGCCAGTCCCCTCTTAGCGTGTATGCCACCTTAGATCACATCATCATGTAACATCAGAGGAGATTGTGGAGTCAAAAGTTAAAACCAATAAAAAACCATTAACTGGTGCAAATCCCAATAATACACTCCTGTTAAAAGATTTAAAGCATACCTCATTTACATGTGTTTATAATACCATTTGTTGCCTTTGTTGCATAGATGGCGCTATGCTGGAAGTAAACTAGATATTGATACATCGGAAGACAAGACGTTATAGTTAAAATGTCGCTTATATCTTTGGTATATAATAATGCGCTCAGGTTGTAATTGCGCCTGAGATAATTTTTGGAGAGGCGTGCACTACTTTGTGCGCTATTTAGCATACTAAAATTAAGAAATAAATATAGTCCGCGTCAAACTCTTTCACTGTTATGAGTATAGCTTTGATGATATATATCCTATAGTATATAAATGAGCTATCTAACACTGAAAGGATTTTTCACATCGAACCAGTAGTTCCTGAGATTCGCGCGGTCAACCAAGCAAACTCTTCAGCTTTATAATATTTGTATATATTGTGTATTATATTTTTTAAATGGCAATAAAAGACGACAATGAAGCCGCCATAAAGATACTATAACCTCAATTAAGTTAAATTCTTAGTGAAGCGGTGAAAGAGTTTGACGCGGACTATATTTATTTAATTTTAGTATATTAAAGCGCGCACAAAGTAATGCACGCCTCTACAAAAATTAGCCCCAGGCGCAAATCGCTACCTGGGAGAGTTGTTTCCAGAGGATTCGATTGCATAGTTTAAGTAACGGCTAACCTACAGGCTATTTTCACTCCTCAGAATCGGATTTGTATAGAAAAGGCTCGTCTAGTTTTGATTATCAATCAACTTACTAGATGGCATTGTTATATAATTTTTTTGGCAAGTTTGATAACAAAATATGGTGGACGACAATTAATTTGGACATTTCAAACTGACAACTTTCAAATATTTATTTTCATTATCTTTGTTTACGTATCTGTTGGGAGAGTGTGCTCCCCTTAAATTTTCTTTCCTCTTACAAACAATTTTATCTATCTCCGGATCTACTTATAAACATTGACTCCTGCATATACATACTTGGATTTAGATTTGCCTTACGATGAATATATTCATTGCAAATAAAAATGACCAAAAACTTGTATACGATTTACGCAGTACCGCTGTATGCAAACATACATAGCTATAAATGTACATTTATAACCAACAGATATTTGTTCGAAAGTAGTATTATAGAGGCGCTGATTGGAAAGAACGAGTGCGACCTCTATTTATATAACAATTTTTTTTTTCTCGAACTGACTACGCTATTGACCTAGCAAGGTCTTAACAGCTTCACCGGACTACTAAGGCGAGCATATTTATATAACTTTTTTTTTTTCTTGAACTGACTACGCTATTGACCTATCAAGGTCTTAACAGCTTCGTGGCTCTTCTCGCGCGCCCCCTAGGGGGCGTGCGGGGAAACCGCGTCAGGGAGAACCCCTCTGGCGGTAGCGTGATCTCAGTCCGATGCTACGGACGGTTCTTGTTTTCGAGGCTGCGTCCTCTTACGAGCCGCGCCTCTATGGGTTGCTTGTCTCGCTGTTTATCACTGCGAGCTCTCGTGGTTGGGGTCTGCATATAATTTTTGTTCTCTTTCTACTTATTCTCGGGCATTCTGTCTGAGGGCTTCTGTCCGGCGGCCTGGCGTGTAGTGGTGCAAACCCCCTTAGGTGGGGGTGCGCCGATGCGTCGGCTCTGCCGAACATGTTAGTAGCGAGTCTTCTAATGAATGCTTCTAGGGTCTCTATCTTGAGGTCTCTAGCAATCGTCCGGTTCGCAACGTAGCGCGGCGCGGAGACGATTGCTCTTAATACTCTGTTCTGTACTGTCTGCAATCTCTCTTTGTTGGTGGCTGAGAGACAACCGTACCATGCGGGCGCGGCGTATGTAAGCCGCGACCTAACGTACGTCTTGTAGATGCCGGTTTTCGTGCGCAGGGGGAGTTTAGATCCGAAGACCGACCTTAGCGCCCTCTTCGCCCCTCTCGCGCTTGCTATCGCAGCATCTGTTTGAAGTTTAAAGGTGAGGTTCTTGTCCACTATGACTCCCAGATACTTGACACTGTCGAGCCATGGGATAGCTTCCCCTTGTAGTTTAAGCGGGGGGGAGGCAACTCTAGTGATAATGGCTTGTGTTTTGCGAACGTTAGTCTTCAGCTTTCATTTATCCAGCCAGGCAGGGAGGGCGTCCAGTGTAGGCTGTAGAAGCGCTGCCGCCCTCTTGCGGTTTATGGACGTGGTCATGTAGGCCGTGTCGTCAGCGAAGAGCGCTAGCTCTGCTTTGCCGACGACCGGTATATCATCCGTATAAAGTGCGTACAGGAGGGGCGACAGGCAGCTGCCCTGTGGCACCCCTGCATGCAATAGGATTTCCCTTGAGTACGAGTTTTCAATTCTTATGACGGCTTTTCTATTTGTCAGGAATGATCTAATGACTCGAAACAGGTGATCACTGATTGTTGTAGCTGTCAGGAGTTTGTATAGCAGCCCCTCGTGCCAGACACGATCGAAGGCCTTTTGCATGTCTAAGAACACGGCCGCCACGTATCCTTTTCTTGCATGGCACTTTACTACCGTGTCGATGACTCTGGTGAGCTGCAGGGTGGTGGAGTGATCTTCGCGGAACCCAAATTGTTCCGGTCTGAGTTGAATTGCCGGTTTTATCGCCGTCAGGAGCAGTCTCTCGAAAACTTTTGACATGGTTCTCAATAACGTGATGGGGCGATAGTTCTCGGGGTTTTGCGTGTTTTTCCCCCGTTTGGGGATCATAATTATGATCCCGGTTTTCCACTCATCAGGGAAATGGCCGGAGCGCAGGACACCGTTATATAAACGAGTTAACGCCGCTACCGTTTTCGGCGGCAGGTGTCGTAACATGTTGTTGGTGATCTTATCGTTGCCCGGCGCCTTCCTCGGGTTGAGCCTGTACAGCACCTTTTGGACCATCCCGGGGGATATATAGAACTCCGGGTCGGCAGGTCTTCCTGCGGCAGTCGATTCCGAAAAGTAATTTTGTAGGTGTTGTATTACCATTTGTTCGTGTAGTTGGTCTGTTACCGAGTTCGGTGTTGACTGGGCCTCTACTACGTCTGCGAATGTCTCAGCTCTATCCTGTGCTGAGAAGACCAGCTGACCATTCACAGACAGCGGTCGCACCGGTTCAGGAGTTCTTGCTAGACTTTTGCATAGCTTGTGCAGTGACTGAACTTTTTCGCCTTCAATCGCGATGTGCGCCTGCCACGATTGATTAGCAAATACGTCGAGCTGTGTTTTTACTTCCTCAGTCATAGTATTGAGTCTCGTTTTTGTATAGGGGCACCTAGTGCGTTGCCATATACGTCTGAGTGCTCTTTTGTTTTGGATGAGTCTGCTAATACTTGCTGGTAGCGGAGGGAGAATTCTATTTGTGGTGACCATTCGGGAGGACCGTTCAGCTGCTTTTTGCAAGCAGCAAGTCAGCTCCTTTGTCAACCAATCGACGTCTAGATCTGTTGACATACTACGAGAGGGCGTCATGTGATCGACTGCCGCCTCGTACTCTCTCCAATTGGTGAGAGTGCGGGAGTTTGCGTAGTAAATTCTCGTAGGGGCTAGGTTGATCTCCATCAAGACCGGGCGGTGGTCCGATGGTAAGTCTGGCAATAGTCTGTTGGGGTATGATGTTCATTCCAGCAAGAATCGCAAAGTCGAGGACATCTTGCGAAACCGGCCCTTGGTAAGTGGGTTCATTCGGTCCGACTATGTCGTACCCCTCTTCCTCGGCGTGCTCTTGGACTAGCCGTCCCATTGTTGAGGTGGCTGATGAATTCCAGTACCGGTTCTTCAGATTGAAGTCTCCGGCCAGTATTGTGGGTGTAGGTGATTGTAGCAGGGAGTCTAGATCTCTTGTAATCGTGCCCGTAGTTCGCTGTGGAGGGCGATAAATGGCAAAGAGTCTGATGGTGCGGCCCGCCACGCACATCAGTACCCCCAGTGCGTAGAGCGACTGGAGCTCGACATAGGGGATGCACTGATGTACGATTGAGCGTTTTACTAGTACCGCCAGTCCTCTATAGGCGATACCTTCGGGCGATATCTCATCTTTTCTATACACATAGTAGTTTGCAATCTTGTAGGTCATTCTCGTAGTAAGATGAGTTTCGGATATAAGCATAATATCTACTCTATGCTCTCGTAGAAAATGCTGAAGTAGTCTTTTTTTTGTTTCTTAACGATCTGGCATTCCAATAAACAACTCTAAGCGGCTTATTATCCATTGGGAGGCTGTATATGTTTCAAAAAACTTCTTATTAACGTGAGTTGTTCTTTTTTGTTGAGGGATTTGTTTTCACTGCGAACAACTTTATGGAACTGATGTAATGCATCTCGCTCGAGCTCTTCGTCCGAGTCGAGAGCGGCGTTCTTACTACTGCCTTTCTTGGTTTGTCTCTGTCTTTGTCTTCCCCCCTTCGAGCTTTTCTCGGGCCTCAACTGTCTAGCAGGGTTGGCAGGGGCCATAAGGGAGGCTTGCGCTGTCTCTTCCACAATATTTCGGTTCAGTGTGGGGCGGTCTTGTTGCCTTACTTTTTCCGAAGTACGGGTCTTTGTGCTTCTATGCATCGCTATTGTACTCGCCCGTTTACTGCGGGCTTCTTTCCGATACACGGGGCATGCTGAATAGTTCGCCGGGTGTGGGCCGTTACAGTTGGCACATGTAGGTGGTTCATCTCTAGGTCTGACGCAGTCCCGCGCAAAGTGTGGACCGCCACATCTCACACAAGCTAGTTCTTTGTGGCAGTTATGCGAACTGTGGCGGAACTGCTGACATTTATGGCATTGCGCGGGACCAGTCTTCGCGCGCCATGCCTCTATCCTAGGGCTTCTTATCAGCATCAGTTCATCGAGATTGTAGATGATTGATGTGGTAGTCTCCTCTTTTTTAAGCGCAACATAGAAGACGCCTCCTGGGCGACCTCCTCGTGCTTTAATAAACTTGGCGAGTACGGGTGTTACGCCCTTTTTGACTAGGGCGGCCTTCAATTCATCTGGGTCCGTCTTAGAGGGTAGCCCCTTAATAGCTACCTTTAATAATAGCTCTTGTGGTAGGGAGTATGAGTACCATTTGATACCATCCGACTCCTCCTTTTCTGTGAAGTACTTCTGTATGAGTCGATATTCTGACTCATCTTCTGGGAAAAATCTGATGCCCTCGCCAAAAGGGCGCGCATTAGCGGCTCTGCCTAGCCTATTGGAGATCTCTGTAAGGTGTTGAAACCAGTCAGGGAGATCTTCCACCACTATCGGGGGATATTTGGTTGTGGCTTTTTCCAAAATCACCGTTGCCTCCTTGTTAATCGGGGGCGGCGGGTGTGGGGCCGTCACCGTGGCTGTCGGAGTCGGCACCTCATTGGTTGCGCTTTTCGCTTTGGGTTCCGTGGACGATCTCATTGGCGGGCGCGGTGCGCTCGTCGTAGTACCCGTGGAAATCCGTTTAGATGTTGGCGCCGCTACTGTCGCGTACGGCTTAGCGGCGGTGGTCTTAGGCGCTACCGGCGTCCTATTGGACGCGCTATCGGACGCCTTGGCGCTCTGCCTTGGGAGTTGTGAGGGCGAATTCGACGAGGTCGTTGCCTTCGTTGTTTGCGGGTTTTCATGTATGAGTACGGGCGGTTTCACGATCCTAGCTTTACTCGTATGTTCGTGTTCGTATGTTACTCGTCGCCATGGCAGCAGGGTAATGTTTGTAAACACACCGCCTTCTGGGGTGACCGAATCGTGTTTTTTTACGCGCGAGAAATAACACTTTTCTCGAGACGCAACACAACACGCGACAGGTACGCTCACGTCGGCGGCGTGGGCGTTCCTTTGTTTAACAGCTTCACCGGACTACTACTTATAAAACGTACTCTGTGCTAACCTATACACGCTCGCGATTAACGTATCAACACCTAATTTCGTTTCTGTTAAGCGCCATCTATTGAGAACAAGGAACATTAGTACTCACGTAAATGAATTATGGTTTTTCTTTTTAATGAAAGTAAAATGTTTCCTGTAGACTTTTGATCCGCACCTTTTTCCTGATTTCGTTTTTTTAATACTTTTAGAACATCGTTTTCAATCTAGTGCAGATTAAATACAATATTGAACAAGACAAGCTATTATTATATCACTTAACCAGTTACAGCTAAATGTTACTGTACTTTTTGTAGTAAAACTTCTTTAGGCGCGACTAGGAGGTACCGGAACAACAATGCAACGAAAGTCCCTTACGGCAATATGGCGTCACGTTTCTGTACTACTCGGTTTTTCAATACTTTTTATTTTGTCAATAAATCGTTTATAAACAAAACTATCGAACATTTTTGAAAAAAATAAAATAAAAATATTAACTTTGTTTTGAACTTCATCCCTCGTGTATATATAGAATCTTAAAAAAAAAACATATTAAATGAACGATTAAAATTGAATTAAACTCGTTTTAAAATGTAACAACTATTTTGCAGTGGAACTTCTTTAGGCGCATGAGGGTAAAATTTTTACAGAAGTAACGTCACGCAGGTATGCAACGGAAGTGTCGTCATTTGCAGTAAACCTTAGATTTTTCATCTATTTTTCAAGTCTAGGAAATATAAAGTTTTAGATTTGTATAAATATAAACAAGACTTATAAATTAGTTCGCCAAAGAAGTTTCACTTCTGACATGTGTACTTTGTACGCACGCACTTTTTTTTATTATATACTAGCTATGGCCGCGAGTTCATCTGTCATCAGTCCTATTTATTATATTTTATACCCAGTACTTTAGCAGTGATGCGTGTTCATACAAACAGACGGACAGACAGACAGACAGACATTTCTATAAATGATTGAAATGTATTTTATTACTTATTCTTAGGCAAGGTGTAACAAGTTTTTTCACGAAACTCTGAAAAGTACAAATACGTTAGATTTACATTACTAGAAGAAAGAAAGTGCTAGTAATATTAAATGATCGCCACCGTCCTTAGACACTAGCAACACCAGGGGAGTCGCAAGTGCTTTGCCAGCCTGTGTATGGGGGAAGGGTCTGGGAGAGAGGGGATGGGAGAATAAAGGCATGGGAGGTGGGTCTTTAGTTATAATCCACATTGTAATATACAAATGATATCTAACCTCTGCCTTCTTTGAAGCCGGGGTTGTTTATGGTCGTGGCGTGTGTGTCGGCTCGCGGTGCCGTGGGGTCTCCTCCCTCTCGCCGCGAGAACAACGTGTCGTACAGCGACATTATGAACAGTAGCGAGTTGATCACTATACACACTATCTGTAAACACCACCCGGGAATACATTACACATATATCGACACTAAAGAAAAAGGATGCATTTAAATATAACATAAATCAGAGAAAAACTCGAAGTCCAAAAAAAGCGACAGTAGGGATAGCAACCCGAGATCTATTAAAGGATTTTTAGACATAAAAAATCAATTAATATTATCAATTTTAAACATCAAATCGATTCAGCGAATCAATCTCTAACACTATATCATTGTGAATCGATTTTTTTTCTAGTATAGGGAAATAAACATAAAACTATATTAAAAATAAATTATAATTGAAATAAATATCGAAAAAAAAAGCTTGTCAAAAAAGGGAAAAAATAAGAAATCGATTTATGGATAATCGATTCTCTAGTCATCACAATTCTGATCGATTTTTTTTCCCCTCTTTTATTGGACAATAATAGCATATCAGAAATGCTACGCCTTATCTATCAATTATATTATATAAACTAAAAAGCTGTAGATATGCCACCTACATATTTTGACAAATCAAATGCCACGATAACGCACACATACGTAAAGTAATATTGTAACGCCACACTGTCGTAGATAAAATAGACTGTCCACAATTACTATACTTGCTTAATTTTAACACCAACTTTCGCGGTCGTTGTACTAGACTGTTTCATATACCTTTCTATATAAATAACGTTTCCTTTAATAATCCGATTGCTAACATGTGTCGCTCATATAATACTATCACTAATTGCGTCTCCTGCTGTGCCGATACCGACTTGGACATATTTCATCTTAGTCTGAGTAAATTTCGTCACATAGTCCATAAACAAAGGTTTTCTCCTTAATATCATATATATTTTTAAGTTAGCATACTTTATAAGATTGTATGATTATATTTGTTAAGCATAGATGTGCATGCATATAGTCTTGGATAATATAGCTGTAAAAAAAAAAATATATATTAAAATATTAAAATGTGTGCCTTGTAAATAAATAAATAAATAAAAATGTGCAAGTAAGATGGCATATTCTCAATATCGGTGGTGAAAAAGAAATAGTTATATGTTGCATAGATACGGGAGGACTGACTGGGTAGATCACGTTTGCTAGTTAGCCAAGTTTTAACAAGGCGATGTCGAAAAGCTTATGATGTATCTACAGCTTTCTAGTTATAATGTGTCAAAGTTGTAAGTTATTACAATATAATATAATATGTAGATCGTTTGGTAACACTTAATATTAATGTAACTTATCTATGAGTAAATTTCCTCATATTGTGCATGGGACTTCCTGAGGTAAATTTCGTGTTTAATTGCTATATTTATATGTATTTCCCATTTAAAATATGTTTCTAGATGGGTCATTCTATCCGATAATGTTACTATGAGAATTATTCTCCAAATACATATACCAATGTATTTTTGCAGATCCAGATAAGAGTTCTTGATCGAAGTGGTTGCTTCTCGGGGTTAATCTCCGAAATGGGAAAACCCATTCTAATGAAACTTTGACTGATAGATAACTTTAAGATTCACTTTTCAGAATTTCTGCCAACTACATTAGCAAAAAAATCGGGGTAATTCAATTCAATTCATTACTACTAACCCCTGCAACCGGTTTACTGGATTTAATTTACTACTATACATTTTACCATTGTCGCCTAGTTATTATGGGAAGCATAACAATATATAGCTTAAATAATACTCTGAAAAATCCTTTATCAGACAGTTAAAACCTCGTCAAAATTGGTTCACAACACACTTCAATTTCGATTGTATGTATAATTTACGCGCGCACAACCTTGACACAAAGAAAAGAAATTGCCAACGGTAAAAAACGCTATACAAAATTAAAGTGTTGCTAGGTGATTACCTATTTCAATCTTTAACCAGTAAAGCAAGATTAATTTCTATTTTTTAATCGATTCAAAAAAGGAGATTTTCAATTCGGCTGTATTTTTTCTTTAACGTTTAAGAACCGTTTTTTACTGAAAAGTGAAGTGATATTAGAGGTCGTAATTAGTAGAGAAATGAGGCGTTTTTAATGGATTTTTGAACCCCCCCTAATACCCTGGTTAGATATAAGTTTTCTTAATCTCATTCTTCTTCGGATTTTAAAGGGACTCCAGGAAATTCCTCAAAATCGAATAGGGAATGTATACTGATTCATATATTATTAGGTTTATGACTATCTAAGACTAGGTGGGTACATGATTATTAGAGTGATTTAAAAAAAATCGCCTATTTTTTTCTTATATTAAAAATATTGTTAGAAATGATGAAAAAAAATCCTGTGAAAGCCATAGCCCTTAATATTAACATTAAGGTATCCCGCAAGGTAAATTTCAATTTCCCGTATTATTAACATGGGAAAGTTTGTTTTTTTTTAGTTTAGAATTTTATAACTCTTTAATGGTTCATCAAACAGGCTAAACAAATCATTTTCTTGTATAAAATTGAACGCTCTACAAAGAAACTATCTTATAATTTTTTGATAATCCGATGCGACTCGAAATTATTTAACTTTAAAATATAATTTCTAATATTGTCTAATTTTTTTCCAATTTTTTGATGAAACTATCAAATTTATAAAAAAAAATTCCCTGGGCTGTTGCTTTCACAGGATTTTTTTTTCAGAATTTCCAACAATAATTTCGATATATTTGAGAAAAAAAATAGATTTTTCTGAATCAGCCTAATAATTATAGTCGAAGTTTTGTGTTTTTTTAGAGTACATTAATGTGTGAAATCAGTTTTATTTTTTCGTTAAAAGTTTATTTATATAAGTTTGTATAGAAAACGGACACAATTAATCGATATTTAAATTACTGTGAGTCGAAATTAACTATTCTCATGATGGTGAAAGTATTAAGTTACTTATTAGCTGATCCCGTTACGGTATGCATTGAACCGAAACTCTATTACAGTTTTCGCAGTATCAGACTACTAAGAAATCTTTCTGTCGAATCCTATTCTATTCTTAACGGGTTTGTTTGCGGATGAGCTATCTTCAATTATCTCTCGAAATAATACATTTAAAAAAAACGTGCAATATGTCGACAGTCAAAAGACAAATTGACGAAATCTGCTTATATAATTTTTTTTATTCCTATTTTTTTTTAAGCTTGGATATACACAACAGCAGTAATTGTATTTTAAGTACTGTAATTAAGTAATTTGTAAGGAACATGTAATCTGAGAAATCACAAAAACTTTCTGGAAAGTTCTAACAGGGAAAGCGCCATTTTGTTGGAACATTAAAATCATCGCATGATACCTTGTAATAATTACGCACTCCGCAATAGCCGTAATCATAATTCTTGAAGAAGATCGACTACAGAAGTAGAAAGAGAGAAAAAAACCAACGAAACACTGACAAACTTGACACGTTAGTTGAAATAACCTTTTCACCATGTATGTTTATCAATATATACGTTAAAAAATTAAGTTTGTGCATATGTTTGTTAGAGGTGACCTTTGGAACTACTGAACCAATTATTAAAAATTAAATTTACCCTCAAAAAAGTATAGGTAAAGGGATTATAATAAGATATAAACAATTTCATTACCTGTACGTAAAATGCTTCACCTCTGGTTTGATAGAATCCTCTATCGTCGCCCTGCACAGCAAATAGACCCGCGGCGGCTATCGATAGAAGAGCTGTAAACATAAACATTCACTTAAAACAAAAAAAAATATAGTCGAATAAATTGGTAGATTCGATCATACCAAGGTCATTATGGTGGTAGAGCCACGCTGTAGCTATTACTGGTTTCAACATGAATGGATCGACTCGTACTAACCACCCTCTCACAGAACACCGGCGTGAAGTAACAGTGCTTGCATTGTTGCGTTTCGTTCGGTCAGTGAGAGCGCCGGAGGCCCACCTCCTTACCCCCTTTCACTTTCTCCTTTTACTAACCCTCCCCCATACACAGGCTGGCAACGCACTTACGACTTCCATGGTGTTGCTAGTGTCTTTGGACGGTGGTGATCACTTAACATCAGGTGACCCACCTATTCGTGTGCCGCCTTTTGACATAAAAAAAGGTATATCTTTACTTCCTTCTAGAAGAAGCTCTATTCCCGTTTTGAGCATTCACAATTTATTAAAAAACTAAAAAAATCATTAGGAAACTTCCTCGCTAAACTGTTTGGCCACTAAGAATATAGTTTTTTTTTTAATACGGACTAAGTGTCTAAGAGATAAAATAAAAATTAAAAAAATCTATCGTATAGTTTTTGAGTGACGATGATATAACAACAGATCTCTATTATGTTATTTATATAAATAGGTATACTTTGCAGAGCAGAGGATTATTAACCGGCATTGCATAGATTGACTGCCGATCAATTGCTGGTCGCCATTTTCTTCAGCCGATCTCTGGTTATTATAAGACATAATGCAAAAACTGGTATATTTATTATAAATAATATACTTACTAGCTAAGAGCGCCAGCGCTAGTTTTATCATAACCAGGCTGGTGTACTTCATCCCAACTCGCTCCTTGGAGGAGATCATGGCTAACTGCAGTACGGACAGTACGCAGAACACGCCGAGCACCGTCACGCCGACGGTCGCGACCACACCCGCTATGTATACCGCAGCTGGAATTAATCAAAATATATTTTTATTACAAACTAGATACCATCATCATAAGAAGTCATATAGCCATGATAAGAGACCCACTGCAGTGCCATAGACCTCTTCCCCAAAGAAGGTATGGAGGCATAATCACCACGCCAACCCACGACGTATTGTCGATTTTCTACTTTGAGAAATCCACGGTTCTACACTTTCTCACATACAGTAGTACTACAAGAACATTACTCAGGTTCAAGGTTTCCTTCACCGTCAGCCGATAGTTTTACCTATCATAAAACGTGGAGTGTGGCAATTTTTGTGAATTATAAATAAAACATTTAGTGATTTTTGAGTGTTTACTATTATAAAACTAGTTAAAATAAATGAACCCCGTTGCTACTGCAGCGCCACCCTAGTTTAACGCATTTTAACAGACACTTTCACATACAGAGATGGCTTTCGTTACCTCTACACACCTCTTAACGATTCTAAAATCTACATATCTATAACATTTGTTAATGAAAACGGCAGTGTGGCTTACCAGAGGTTAAAAAACTTAACTTAAATAACTATAGACACAATACAAAGAGTACATACTATATGTAGTCACTAGATGGCATTAGTTACTTTGATACAATTTTAACATTTGTACACTAAGAAAATTAATGCATTATGGTCGAATTTCGATCACTGGACGAACACTAGTACGAATTCTAAATAAGATAGATACTTAGCGAACATTTACTTTAATACATTAATATTTAAAATCCTTACTAATATAATAAATGTATGTCTGTTGCGCTTTTATGCCTTAATTGCTCAACCTATCACCATATAATTTTACATACAACTTCTCGAGGAATAGAATAAATGAGGCATATAAAATCAAAAACAGCTAAGTGCCAAATTTGCAGGAAACGAAAAAAAATGTTTATCTATTCTCAGAGTTGGAGTTTTACTTATATTCAAAAACGAAAATTAAAAGGCTGTATTTTATTTCTTGTAGGAATTAAATGGTGATTTGCAACCAATAAGACTAGATGGCTCCATACTCAGTTCATTTTTAGAACTTGTGGCACTTAGCTGTGTTTGATTCTATATGCCTCAAATATACATTTACGCGAGCGAAGTTGCGAACAAAATCTAGCCATCAATAAACAATATCAGAGGATCCAATGATATTATACCTAAAAAGCTATATATATATATATAGATATAGATGCGTCATACATCGATAACGCCTTATTAAAACTTGGCTAGCTAGCAAACGTGATTTAGCCCGTATATCCGTCCGTATCTAAGCAATATATAACTATTTCTTTTTCATCATCGATATTGAGAATATATGACATATTATATTATTATCTTATCTTATATTATAATATATGTATACTGTATATATATATCTCTTATATTATATAAGACTTATTTCCACATTTTAACTGACATGTGGTGTCACAATATTACTTTACGTATGTGTGCGTTTTCATGCCATTTGTTTTGTGAAAATATCGGGTAAGTAACGTATCTACATTTTTAGTTATAATATGATTGCAATGGACCTATTTAAATTTATTTATAGCGATAAATATTGCCAGTACCAACTTTTTACTTTTAAACAAAAGATTCGAGTTACTGACATACATTTATAATATAATTCTTATAGTATATATTAAAGGATAAAATGTTTTTTTTAAGTATTAAAAAAACGAAATAAAAAAGATTCGGATCAAAAGTCTGCAGAAAACATTTTATTTCCAGTAGAAAGAAAAAACATAATTTATTTACGAGGGTCACAGTGTTCATTGTTATCAACAGATGGCGCTTAGCATGAACGAAACTGGGTATTATATACGTCAATCGCGAACGTGTGTAGGTTATCCGTTGCTGACACAGTTTACTGCCAACATAATAAATAAACTAATCAGCACTCCCAGGTAGCGATTTGCTCCTGGGGGGGCAATTTTTGTAGAGGCGTGCACTAATTTGTGCGCGCTTTAGTATACTAAACCTAACAAATAAATATAGTACGCGTCAAACTCTTTCACCTTTCCGAGTATAGTTTAGAATTCGGCTTTGCGCTATGGCTGTTGATATATTTAAAAATATCGGATTTTCTATATATCGATATTTATAAAAATATCAATATATAATATAATATATATATAATATAATATATCAACAAAAATTATCGATATATATCGGCTTTATTAAAAAAAAATTGTAAATCTACTTAAAATTAATTTACAGTATATTTGTACAATTTATGCCATAAATGTTTTAAAATGTTACATTACAGTTCCACTTGCACAATCGTTTTTCAATCATATTGATAATTGCATCATTAATGTTTTATCTAAATAAGATAATTATGTGTACCAATATTTTTCAGCCCATCGGACACAAAGTTTTTTAAGTAGGGGTGGTCTACTAATATGACCAGTGTAATATCATTTCGATGTCTGCAGGTTCGAACTCCTTCGTGACTACATTTTTTCAAAATTCACGTACATTTACTAATTTAAATTGGTAACACTACCAGTTGACGGTGATAGAAAACATCGTAAGGAAACCTAAACCTGAGAAATATTCTCATAGTACTACTATATGTGAGAAAACATACAACTGTGGATTACTCAGTTTGAAATCGCCAATAAGTCGTGGACTGGCGTGGTGATTACGCCTATACCTTCTTTCGGGAAGAGGCCTATGGCCCTGTAGTTAGCCTCTTACAGGCTAATGTTGAATATTTATCAGTAAGTTTTTTTAAATACTCGTTACTTTATATGTTCAGCTGCTTCACTACTAAGATTACTATAACCAGCCTGCTCCAAACTCCGGTACCTCGGTTCATTGATCCACAACGGACAATAACAGAAGGAATAGGATAAATACATGATGCACGAAATGGCGAAGGATGTTTAGGGTACGTTGCGTTCCACAAATGCACTTGAAACTCATGGGGAAGGAGTATAAAACTATTTTAAGTCATAGTCTACTGCTTGCATTTGAGTGCTGGAAAAACTGTACGCGGCAGAGATGCGAATGTTAATATGTGTGGTGTAACTAGAATTTATAAAATAAAAATGTATCAGATAAAGTTTGAAAACATCATCAGTGACAGAGAAGTATAGGAATAATAGGTTAGCATGATACGGGCATGTCATAAGGAGATATGAAAGACTTATAACTCGAATAGTTAAGTATGAAGGTGGAGATATATAAAAGTAGAGGAGACCGAAAAAGGTATGGATACAGTGTGTGAAAAGTAACATGGGTATAAAAGGTGTCAATTTTGAGATTATGTCTGATAGAGGAGAGTGGAAAAGGAAAACATATTGTATCGACTCAACCTAAGTGGGATAGCGGTAAGAAGATGATGATGTATATAATAAATAATATCGACCGCCGATATCCAAATTTTAATATCGTAATATCGATATATCGTCCAAAAAGAATTACTAAAAAATATCGATATTTCGATATATCGATATTCTATCAACAGTCCTACTTTGCGCATAGTACTACTCAGATTCAACTATATCTTTGATATGTGCCGAGTCTAAATAATGAGTAATTGAGTGTAAAGGGCCCTAACAGGACGTATAGTGACAACTCGGCCACGGCCGGTACGACCTGACTCACATCAGCTTTCCTCTTACTCATCGCTGCGACCAAATACAATTATTTTTTTTTATTTAAAAAAGCATATGCCACGTCAAATAATATCGTCATTCTATCACCGAATAGTAAATAACGTTAAGAAAGTATCTGTATTACATATAATAAAAGGATAACGGAACGAAATCTGTACATTAACTATTTTAAAGAAAAAATACTGCGAACCAATAGAACAAATGATAAAACATATTTCCATAGTTTTAAAAAATTTTGTCTGTCTGTCGTTTGTACGGGATTGACGCAAAAAGTACTGGATGGATTTTGAAGAAATTTGGACTGACCGCTTCCTAAACAGCTGGTAAGATTTTGATGAAACTCTTGTGTGATCAGGTGAATTCAAGTGTGATTTAGATTCATAATTGGACCCGGTAGGTCACGCTGCGGTTGACTTTTAAAGGTTTTTTTATTGACAATGTAGGAAAACGTCTACTGGGCCCGCTAGTATTTACACAAATGAATTTTATAAAAGCATTTCATTCTCACCATCAACAAATTATTTTTTTCTTCGAACTGACTTCGCTGTTGACCTAGCAAGGACTAGACAGCTTCATCGGACTACAAGCAACAAGCTAATCTTTCATAAAAAATTAACTTTGTGTATTTACGCTGTTATATCACTACATCATTACATAGTATAAAACAAAGTCCCCTCCCGCGTCTGTCTGTCTGTCTGTTCGCGATAAACTCAAAAACTACTGAACAGATTTTCATGCGGTTTTCACCAGTAGATAAAGTGATTCATAAGGAAGGTTTTGATATATAATTTGTCAAGGATTTTTTTATAATCAGGGCAGGACAATGTCTGCCGGGCCCGCTAGTATTCTATAACAAAGCCCTCTGCAGTCTGTCTGTTCGCGATAAATCCAAAAATTACTAAACAGATCTTCTAACGGTTTCCATAAGTAGATATAGTGATACATGAGGAAGGTTTAGGTATATGATTTGTCAAGGTTTTTTTTATTATCAGAGCTTGTACCTATTTAATAAATGTATGATATAGTCAGCATAATGGAATAGGTCATCTTTGTCGTTTTTGATGCGATGTAATTACTACGTTTATTCATATTTATGTTATACAATTACTAACATAGTATTATAACGTTTTCCACTCTTTCTCATGACACGACCCTCTTAGTATGTAAAACATATCGCGATATACGATTTTTTTTACTGCTACAAATATCAAATCCCATTATCATAGGCCTTTCATCTGTAATAGATGATTTAAGTAGCATTCGTAAATGACAAGGCCGATCCTGGAACGAATTGCACGGCCGCAAATTCCGCAAGTATGTACATCTGTACCCCCAGATGGACGAGGGTAGGAGGCCTGCAGGTGACTTTTTTTTTTTCCTCGAACTGACTACGCTATTGACCTAGCAAGGTCTTTACAGCTTCACCGGACTACTAAGGCGAGCGCTTAAGGCACTCAGCCGATTTTTGTTTTGGCAACCAGCTCAAGGGTGCACGGCACACCTCGGCTTGGCTGTTGCCTGTTCATGCAAATCGCGACCTATCAAAGCTAACCTAAGTTAAAGCTAAACTATTCATACAAATAAGAGTTGTTGAAACATATATGTGTACCAAGCATACATATCTCAACAACTCCTATGTGTATTTTGTATCGGAAAAGATTCTAAACTATTACAGTTCGATACGGGAAAAAAAAAGAAAAACCCATCCACTTTATGTGTAAGCGTGTGAGCGTGCACGTGTGTGGAGGTGATGTGTGTAATGTTGTTGCAGTGATGTACGGGCCTGCAGGTGACGCTTCATGCGTTTTTCTTCCAATTGCCGAAACCAGGTCGTGCCGTGTTTTGATTGGCCTTCGTGAACTAGGCGACACCATTTAGCACGGTCCAAGGCTAGCACCTCCCATTGGCTGTTTGGGATATTGAATGTAACCATGTCACGTTTAGTGCAAACCTTAAAACGAAGCAAAGGAGGTCTGTTGGTCGTCTTATGCTTCGTCCAAATCCCTTATAAATTAAATAACCAATGACGTTTATTACACGTTTTGAATAACATACTCTTTTGAACTATTTTATTTTTTATCTATATCAGTAAGGCTTCGGGATCGCTTGGAAGAATCTCTGCGATCCCCCAGAGGGTCGCGATCCACAGATTAAAAAGCACTATATTAGAACAAGTATTAAGTGTTAGTACAATTTTCTGCATTTTTTTTAGTCATACGGTATAAGTCCATAGTTACGGTAGTTCAGTAATTAGAAAAAATGATAATACGCGCGTAGTATGTCGCCTAAAACCGTTTGGGCTTGGTTCCGTGTTTCTCGCATGACACGCTGTAGCAGGTTAAATATCAGCTAATGGCCTGTCTTGTTAATTAATGTGTAGTAATTTGTAAAACGGTTTTCGTTTTTGCTAAATTTAGATAAAGGCGATAGTATTAACAGAAAACAGACATACTGCCGCCGAAAGGTATCTAACACAAATCGGAAAATGACGAATAGTCTGTAGTTTGCTAGTTTCGCGAAGTGCATCTAACTAGTTTTCTTAGTAATTGTGTAATTTGAGCATAGTAGCTTACAAGTAAACAAGCCAATACTCTTATCACATGCTTCTTTAATTCCGAATAGGTATATAAAAAAGAACTCAATATTGCAAAAAGCGGCCCCTTTGGACGACAGAATAGGGCTTCATAAAAATGTTCACTTGGAAATAAAAAATGTTATTATTAAATATCCGTAAAGTGTGCTTATGGCAATTATTTTTTTATTATATATATATATGAACTGGTGAAATGAACAGGTGAGTCACCTGATGTTAAATGATCACCACCGTCCATAGACACTTGCAACACCAGGGGAGTCGCAAGTGCGTTGCCAACCTGTGTTTGCGAGAGGGGAATATAGAAGGGGAGATTAGAGGAAAGGGAGGTGGGCTTCCAGCGCTCTCACTGACCGAACGAAACACAACAATGCAAGCACTGTTACGTCATGTCGGTTTTCTGTGTGTCGGGTGGTACTACCCCGGGCGAGCCGAGCCATTTTATTGACAGATGTCAAAATGTCTAATTTACATGTGTGTATATATTGTGTAAAATAGAAGCAGTAGTGTGAGTAATGCATATTTTAATTAATTTAATGTACTTCTAATGCATTTTATATAAAATAAATAGCTTTCCGCACTTCTCCTCCATATAAACTTTAACTATGCCAAATTTCACGTTCATCCGTTCGCGCATTTCTTTTAAAAAGGGGTACAAAGTTTAGGCTTCACGTATTAATATATACGATATATATAATTGTAGGACAATAGTTACTATAAAATAATAGAGCTGCGTTCGCCGTACGATGCCATACCGTTAGATTTACAAAGGCGAAGTAACGCTATGATGCAACTATTGAGTGCATAACCCGAATTTGATACCTCGGCAACTGACGCCCGAGCAGCTATCGAGTTACACGACTAGGGTAGGTTGGGTTTTTTTTTTTTTTTTTTTTTCGAACTGACTATGCTATTGACCTGGCAGGGTCTTTACAGCTTCACCGGACTACCATACCTTGGGAAAATACCATACTTGTGTGGTTTACATTGTTTCTATCTAAGCCAAATATAAAAAAAACACAGATATGAAATTTTATAACGAGCTTTCTTTAGGCTTTGCCACGGAATATGTATTTTTATTGAAATAATTAGGATTAAAAGCGTATTCTCGAGCTTGCCTTTGCCCAATGTCTTTTTTTATATCATAGGAGGCAAACAAACAGGCGGGTCACGTGATTTTAAGTGATCACCGCCGTCCAGAGACACTAGTAACACCAGGGGAGTTGCAAGTGCCTTGCCAGCCTGTGTTTGGGGGGAGAGGGCGACAGATGAGGGGAGGAGTTACATCAAGTCGGTTTTCTGTGAGAGGGTGGTACTTCCCCGGGCGAGCCGACCCATTCATGCCGAAACCAGTAATTGATTCGGCGTGACTCTACCATCTATGTTTTCTGCGAGCGACTGGCCGTGCTTTCTAAATATGTGCATTTATTCTGCAGGCTTATGTTTAAAAAATGGTAGCTCGTCTCTTATAAGTCAAGTTAATAGATAATATTTCGTGTCTGTACTAAACATTTTGAGGAAGAGCCGTAACTAAGCAGTGAAAAAGCCACATACGGCCCACGAGCTACGGTTTGCCGACAACTGTTCTGGGCTACTTAGTTTCTGGATTCGTATGACACTTTTATCATTTGTTTTATGCACATTGTAACGAGAAGGAATCAACTAGTGTTATAATATGGGAATACGCGTAGCCTGTGATTCCCAAAGTGGTTTATAGCAACCCCCAGGGTTTTATGAAGACTACAAACCGTTAGTCTAAAAAACTTAAGGGCCCATGTAGTGCAAATTAGTGTTAACATTAATGATCTTATTAAAGCAGGTCGTGAATATAGTTCTCCATAAATTAAACAATACATATACACATACTGCCTACTTAAATAATAATTCTTCATAATATGAAGGCATATCTTTTTACATAAATTATAAGACCACCTTTCCAAAACATATTTATAGTTGAAGGATTTTCCAAAAATGTCAAAATTTCGACGTAAGTTAGTAAGTAATTTCGAAGTAAGTGGTCTACAGATAACCGAAAAAGATGACAAGTGGTCTACGAGACAAAAAAGTTCGAGGCCTTATGCGCGTAGTAAAATTGTGTTTTGTTTATCCGATTACTTTTGATAAATGAGGTCTTCTGGTTTCCAAATGTTATTACGAAATAACAAACAGGTATTCAAGCCACCTAATGTTAATTCGTCATTGCAGCCCATTAATATGTTACGAAACAGAAGCACGAAAACTGCCGCTTTGCTGCAGAAATAGCTTAGGTGCGGCGGTTAGCAGCGGTGGGACTCGGTAGTCGAAACTTAAAAAATCTTCCATCAAAGTATATTGTAACTCGCGTTTACCCGCGGCTTCGCTCGCATTAGTTTAGATTGGTACATATCATTATTTTCAGATGAAAGGTATCTAATGTTTTTTTTTGTACATAAGACAACAGTTTTTATACAAAATTTACACACAAATTTCATAATCTATGGAGTTGTTAAGGTGACGCCTTATGAAGCGTAACAAACAGATAAACTTACATTCCCACTTATAATATTAGTAAATATATTACTGTATAGACAACAATAGTTATAATTTGAATAAAAGAAAACCAAAAACCAAGCTTAGCTAATTTATTACCCGGTTACCTAACCAGTCGCACAAAATATAGTCTGCCAGCTTTTTCACAGTATACAAATGACTCTTTTGCAATACTATTGCTCACAGAGCATTTACTTTATATTTCAAAGTTTCTTTTATCGTTTTTTGTAACAATATTTACGTCTCCTTGTCTGTCCTTTAGTGCGCTTATAGCTTGAAAACAATTAAATCGATTTACATTATTTTACAGTGAAGGCTTCTTTACTGCGTTGGGCGGTATTTTTGACACCTGGGATAAATTTATAATTTCGTGTCATAGCATATGTATGCAGACGTTTTTTTTTATTATAGCTCGGCAAAGTGACTGTACTGTGCCTGATAGTAAGCACAGTACAATCCAAAAAAAATGGCGACCACCGAGAGACATACTATCCGTCGCCGGTAGCCGCTGTCATACTGGCCTGCGTATCTCTTCACGTTGCGCTTGAAGGACCTCATGTCCTTGTCCCATGTCCCATGTGAGGCAATATCTCTGCGCAACTGAAGCGGCTCTATGAACTCTGTAATGTCTGCATCATTAACAATACGGGCATTCCGTCTCTGCAACCTATCCAGGGTATCCAAGAGGTACTTTGCCGAACCGTCCCAGAGGAGCGAGCAATATTCCACGCAGGGTCGAACTTGTGCCTTATAAAGGAGATATCGCTGTTCAGGCGTGAAAAACCGTCGCACCCTGTTCAGGATTCCGAGTCTCCGAGATGCTGTGGAGATCACGGTCTGTATATAATCCCTGGGATTGAGGTCGCTGCGAATATCTATGCCTAAGATATTGAGACTGTCTCGCATTGCGAGCGAGACGTTCTGAAGAACTGGAAGGGGGGCAAATAGGGATCCCTTAGATCCAATAGATGTGAAAGAGAGATTAATGATAATAATTTCAATTTACAAATTATGAAATTTAAATAATTCACACTATAATTTATTTAAAAAATACAACACAGTTCATAGTTATTTTATTGTATTGAGTTCTCAGTTCTGTCGGTTGTCCTTGCGACTGCCTCGATATTTTTAATATTATAGGAGAATTCTCTGGTCTTATTTTAGTATGTATTGGTTATATATGGAAGGAGTTATTTAATTAAAAGTAAATATAGGTAGGTTTTTGTAGGTGGTAGAGCTGAAGCTATTACTGGTTTCAGCATGAACGGCTCAGCTCGCCCGGGGTAGTACTACCCCTCTCACAGAAAATCGAAGTGAAGTAACAGTGCTTGCATTGTTGCGTTTCTTTCGGTCAGTGAGAGCGCCGGAGGCCTATCTCTTCTCCTTTCCCTCTCCTCCCTCCCCCTCCCCCCAAACGCACGCTGGCAACGCACTCGCGACTCCCCTGGTGTTGCAAGTGTCTATGGATGGTAGTGATCACTTAACATTAGGTGACCCTCTTGTTCGTTTGCTTCCTATAACATTTAAAAAATATATATATAGATCGACATAAAATGACTCCTAGTACATTATGTTGCATTATTTTACGTAGACTACTATACGTTGACTCATTTAATGCGGTATACAACTGTCTAAACCAGAAATGGCTATTAAATTTTTTTTTAATAATTATACCACAGTCAGTCACCGCTTTACGTGACAAAACAAATTAAAAATACGCGACATGCAGACATTATTCTTAATCAAATTAAATCATGACGTCATTAAAGCATATAAATCCTACACAACATCCAGTTTTCGGTAATAAATAGATGCAGCTGTCCTATGCGCATCACGTACATACATTGGACAGTTAATTTTTGGCATGACATGCTAGTAAACGTGATCGATCATATACTGTTTACTAGACGCGTATTTTTTTTTTTTCGAACTGACTACGCTATTGATATGGGCCTGTGTACATCTAACATGGATACCTTGTATTGAGATTGTGCAGCCTATCATAATATATTTATTCTAAACTTTATAAAAATGTATATAATTATTGTTCGGAGTGTCAATAGATGTGAAAATAAGTAATTATAATAGTTTCAATGAATAAATTATGAAATTTAAATAATTCATACTATAATTAATTTCAAAATTAAACAATTATTCTATTGTGTTGTGTTTTCACTTCTGCCGGCAATCCTAATGACTGCATCGATTTTTTTTAAGTATACAGAATATTACAAAATGTCACGGCATAACTTATTTTTCAATTTAAATGATTTTATCACGAACCTTAGGCATGAATATCTTTTATAAAGTCACGAGTCATCGCGAGACAATAGATTGACATTGAGAATGCAACCGCTCGTGAATATAATCATTGTGTTCTGCGAGATGCAGTGAACAGCAATTATGTCGTAAATTACAGATGGGCTGACTATTACTGTACACCAATGTTCTTCAAACTTTTCATAATACGGCCCCTTTAGTTGGAAGAGATATTTCGCGACCCGTTGATTTCTTTTATGTATTTTAGTGAGGGTTGGTATGGTTTTAAAACCCGACTGGGTCGCGACCACCATGTATGTAGCGAAAAAGCCCGTAATAGTGATTCGTTCTGCGCGTCGCGTTTCGGGATCAACTCATGCATATCCAGTAGTGAATGACTTTTGCCGTGGCTCGGGTACCGGTGACATGATTAACTCTGGTCACCTCTGGACACGGACGGAGGTTGTTCGCTCATACAGGCCGGCATGACAGCGGCGACCGGCGAAGGATAACGCATCTCTCGGTAGTCGCCATTGTTTTTGGATTGTACTGTGCTCACCATCAGGCACAGTGCAGTCATTTTGCTGTGCTACAATAAAAAAAATGAAAAAATTTAGTGACAAATATTTAGTCCAATTTAGTGTTCCATGTCATAATTAGGGTTCGGATAAATACATAAGAGTTCTCATAAGTTTTTGTTTTTTTTTAATTTTTATTTCATACAAGTCTTTAAGATGGAAGAGATCTCATAAGTTATAATTATTTTTGTTTATTTTATACAAATGGTTATGTTCTTTAGTTAACAGTTTTCCTAATAAATGTTTTAAAACTTTATTGTCGTTTTTATTGTCGTAGCTTTCCCAACCTTTTGCAACTCCGCTCTAGAAGCTATGCGACCCAGCCGTTGAAAAACACTGCTGTATAAGTCCGGTGAAGCTGTTAAGACCATGCATAGTCAATAGCGTAGTCAGTTCAAAAATAAAACTGCTGTATACTAGATTGTTGATGCAAATTTAAAAACTGACGGATAAGATATAGTTGTCAATGGATACGCTGTTCATCATTATTGTTGATTGTTCGTAACAATAATATTAATACTAAGCATTAATTTTTTTTTATTTAATTTACTTTATTTTTAATTTTTTAGCAATATCGCATGGATAGTCGGCCGCTACGCTGAAGAACGATTTTTTTAAATGTAATAGGAGGCAAACGAACAGGTGGGTCCGCTGAATTAAGTGATCACCATCGTCCATAGACACTTGCAACACCAGGGGAGTCGCAAGTGCTCTGCCAGCCTGTGTTTGGGTGGAGAGGACGATAGGGAGGGGAAGCGGGCTTCATCTCGGTATTCACGCCTTTTTTTATGTTTTACATGCACGGGCTTGGCTACACCCACCTGATGGTAAGTGACGATGAAGCCGACGATGGATCGCGGTTACTTGCTAGATGCCTATTTACTCTACTCTTGAACACTCCCAAGTTATATGATGACGCGAAGCCAGAGTAAATGTGGAATTCACATCTTAGCCGTACATATAATAGATGTGGTAGTAAATCGCTTCGTACAAATCTTGGTAATATCTATCACATAAGGGTGGAAACCCTCACGGCGTCTAATCGTCCTCTTATGGAATGGACACGGTTGAATTATATCATGTAATTCCTGTGCACACTCTCCAAAGTATAACCTATAAAACACTGAGAGTCAAGCCACTTGCCGTCGATGTTCTCAATTGAGCATACACATACTTTTTGACAGAAACCATCCATACCTTTTTTGGTCTTCCTTTATTACTCCGCCCCTATGCTCTTCCAATACTGAAAAATGTATATTGGTACGCAGTTCGATAATCGCAATGGGAGAGAGTGACACGTTAAGTTCTACTGTACACAGGAAAAACAAACAACCTGAATTTAGAACTAGAAAGGTTTTATCACGTTGTTCTCCTACAACGAAAGCTTTCACACTTACTTCTAATATTATCTAACATGGGCAGTAAGTAGCACATGTTACGGATGCATAGACAACAAGAAAACACTATACTTTGACAAAGAACGGTAATTATATCGTGGATTTAGTTCTGGAAGTTTCTAAACGTGGATTCGAATTGTAAAATGAAAACTGAGAGAAAGTAAGTAATTAAAAAAAAATGTACAAAGAAAAAAAAAAATATTAATATTTTTCCATTTTACACATACTTTTTACAGTGGTTATCAAACTAGGCAGAGTCTGTATCCTGGTATCTAGAAAACGATTATACAGCGTGATTTAAAAGAAGCACCTTAACGGGCCTTATACATATATAAAAACTTGTAAGATAAAATTGTTAGTTAGGTGGTTTGACAATGAAGTTTGTACACAATCACAAATATACACACATTCTTCTTACATCATTCTATCTTGATAAGTTATACTTAATTATATCTTCTGTATTGTATTACATGCACATATGAATGCTAAATCCACTTTAATTAGTAACATCAATAATTCTAACAACTTTTATGTATGTTATACATATTCATATTATGTTCTTGTCGTTTATTCTTCTGAAAAAAAAAAACAAGTAATTTATATCTATCAAAGAGAAAAGAAAAAAATGTAATAACATTTAATATTTCGTCCGAAAGTTTTTTTTTTGAACTATCTTCGCTGTTGGCCTTATAAGGCTTTAACAGCTTCACCGGACTACAACTTCCGAAAGTATTATTACACTTATAATACATAAAAGAATATTTTAAGTGATTCTACGTTAGATTATGGGAGTGGTAATCTTAAGCTGCAAGCTTAGCATAAGGATCCAAAACAAGTGTGACGTAGTCAACGAGTAAAACGAGTCCGATGGACCGGTTCCATTTCAACATATTTGCATGAAAATAACTAAGAATGGTTAAAATTGTATCATGAAGTCATTTACTCCGAATACTAATGTTAAGATCGTTGACACCTATCGTGTTAAAGTTAAAATTTGAGCTGGACAAGACGCTTAGGAATTTTGAACGATATAGATAACTGTAGGATTATAGGAACTAGCTGTGTTTTCTATGATATTTACCATGGGAATAATAGAAGGTAAAATACCTTAGAGGAATTTCTAAAAAGCCTTTCGCAGTACTTGTCTAAATTGCATAAGGAAACCCTGTTCAAATTTTGATGCTTCCGATATAACCAGTTCAAGATATGCATTATCTGTTGATAAATCCTAAGTTTTACTAAATAAATTCGTATTGTATGTATTTTCCCGGCCGTTTGTATGTATTTCCGTTTCTGATCTGGACAGGCACAAAATAATACATAACAGGATAATGTAGTTCTTCCCATTGTACATTCTTATAATGCAATTAAGATTCTGTATAATAAAAATCACATTCTAAAACTTATCTTGCTTTTTGTTTTTAAATACAAATCAAAGGTTTCGTTTTCTGTTCCACACAATTTAGCTTCTCTGTATAGATACACTAGTTGACCCCGCGAACAACTTAATATAATTTTTTTCATAGCCTATCTTTTTTGGAGATACATACCAGCATATGGAACATTTTGCTTTTGGAGATACATACCAGCATATGGAACATTTTGCTTTTGGAGATACATACCAGCATATGGAACATTTTGCTTTTGGAGATACATACCAGCATATGGAACATTTTGCTTTTGGAGATACATACCAGCATATGGAACATTTTGCTTTTGGAGATACATACCAGCATATGGAACATTTTGCTTTTGGAGATACATACCAGCATATGGAACATTTTGCTTTTGGAGATACATACCAGCATATGGAACATTTTGCTTTTGGAGATACATACCAGCATATGGAACATTTTGCTTTTGGAGATACATACCAGCATATGGAACATTTTGCTTTTGGAGATACATACCAGCATATGGAACATTTTGCTTTTGGAGATACATACCAGCATATGGAACATTTTGCTTTTGGAGATACATACCAGCATATGGAACATTTTGCTTTTGGAGATACATACCAGCATATGGAACATTTTGCTTTTGGAGATACATACCAGCATATGGAACATTTTGCTTTTGGAGATACATACCAGCATATGGAACATTTTGCTTTTGGAGATACATACCAGCATATGGAACATTTTGCTTTTGGAGATACATACCAGCATATGGAACATTTTGCTTTTGGAGATACATACCAGCATATGGAACATTTTGCTTTTGGAGATACATACCAGCATATGGAACATTTTGCTTTTGGAGATACATACCAGCATATGGAACATTTTGCTTTTGGAGATACATACCAGCATATGGAACATTTTGCTTTTGGAGATACATACCAGCATATGGAACATTTTGCTTTTGGAGATACATACCAGCATATGGAACATTTTGCTATACTACCCCATAGAGACTTCGCTTTTCCGAAATACAAACGGGGAAAGCGAAATTTTTAAAGTAAAATGGCAAAATTACATGCGTCAACTCAAAAATAAAAAAAAAAGCATCGTAATCACGGATGCGTTCAATTTGCTAATAGCAATTTGAAGTTGCGTTCACAATTACAGAAAAAGAAAACTGATTTGTAGGTTTTCCGTGCACACTGTCAATTTTTCTCTCCATAAAAACCCTTCCTCAGAAGTCAAGGTCTAAATCAAACCAAAAATCACTTGAATTCGACCAGCCGAATTCCAAGTTTTGCGCTTAACAACATATTTTGCGATTCATTTTTATTTATAAAGATATATAAAACGTAAGAAGTTTTAATTATAGTTTTTACGGTACTATAACTAGCAACACATCACTGATCATAGCTTTTTTTTTTTCGACCCGACTACGCTATTGACCAAGCGAGGTCTTAACAGCTTCACCGGACTACTAAGGCGAGCGCTTAAGGCACTCAGCCGATTTTATTTTGACAACTAGCTCAAGGGTGCGCGGCACACCTCGGCTTTGGCTGTTGCCTGATACATGCATTTCGCGACCTATGTGAGCTAACCTAATCTAAGCTAACTATTCATTCATATATGACTTGTTGAAACATATGTAAACTGTAACTCTAAAACTCTATAAAAGTGATTAGTAAATATTTATCCAATATGATAAATAATAATTGATATATTTAGATATTTATAACACTTGCTTATGATTGATCGGTGAAGATCGATAGTATCTCACGAATCATAAGAAGTACTTTCAATACAAAGCTTTATAAAAATGATTAGTACTTGTTTACCCAATCTGAAAATACGAATCGATATACATTTTTATAACACATATATGTGTACCAAGCATATATACCTCAATAACTCTTATATATATTTCGTATCGGATAATATTCTAAACTATTTCAGTACTGATCATGGCAGTTTTTTTAATGTTACTTAATTTATTACTGACTAGCTGTACCCACGACTTCGTCCGTATAGAACCGGATGTACGAAACAGTGATTAATAAAGACATCTAAATGTATTAAGTCTAATTACTATCTATTTTTAGTACTTAAGTCGCATCGTCATTAAAATTACAATAACTTTTGATAGACCGAACCGATTTTAATGAAACAAGAGTAAATGTTACTCGAAGATATATATACTTTATAATTTTCTTATAATAAACGCAGTACTTTAGCAGTGATGCGTGTTCAACGAAACATATACGACAGACAGACAGGTATTCCTAAAAATAATTGAAATGTATTTTATTATTTATTCTTAGACACCTGAAACAATTTTTTTTTACAAATCTAAAAATACAGATACATTATATTTACATCTTATTATATGTATAGATATTCCTTATTGATAGTTAAGTCAGTGAAGTTTCTAGACATCAATAAAACCCTCGATGCAGGCATATTCATTTCATTGTTGATTTCGTTTTGTACAAGGTTTTAGTATATGAAATATTGATATAGATTCTAAATTTATGCAGCTATGTTTACCATGTCATTAACGAGGGCGTGAGCAGCTATCGCGTGGGCAAGAGTTATACTTCGTATTCTATAGTATAATTTATATGATACTTGCTTAAGTTTCTGTTAATGCTTCCAGGCAAGTAAATGATACATACAAGTTATATTAACAGCATTACTTAATTGGAATAATTACATGAATTGCGTGGTTTCATTCAAAATCTCCAAAGATAACTGAAGGAACATGTTAAAAATAATTAACAGTGACGCATGTTAATATCAGCACCTCCAGGTATCAGTATTTTTATCTTTTTTTTTGGTCACTTTTTTACAAAAATATACATTAATTTATAATTTACACTATTCTTAATCCAAATTTATTAAATTTTATCTTCTGTTTTTTAGTTGGTTTTTTTTTTATGAAAACGTGTTTTTTTAAACTATTATTTATTTTTCATTTATAGTTAAAAAAATAACTTTTTTTTCGGTATTATTGCATTTTCATCGACCTTTGACAGGTGTGCAAAGTTTGAATTAAATCTGATCGTTCATACAAAGTAGGACATAATCGAGCTGAAAGGGGTCGATTACAAACATACATTCGTACAGGTGAAGCTAATAAAAGCGTGATAAAAATTAGATAATCCTAGCTGATATCGCGGCTTTGCCCGTGTTATTTATTACTTTAATATATTTTATATACAGTGGAAATACATAAGTACCACTCCGCTTACCAAGTTTCATAACGACAGGAAAATATACGAGTTATGCTTAGGTTTATTGTAGTTTCTTAAAACTTTAATAACGGTATATTAAATGTTTTTTTAAAGAAGAATAAAATCTCTCCAGTAGTTCTAAGTGACGCGCGCAGAACGGTATATTTCTATCATTTTATTACTATAAAAGTGGACCCGGTAGACGTTATCCCGCCCTGATCACAAAAAAAACATTGACAAATGGTATACCTAAACCTTCCTCATAAATCACTTTATCTACAGGCGAAAAACAAAAGAAAATCCGTTCAGTTGGCTTATAGTTTATAGCGAACAGACATACAGTCAGACGTGGCGAAAGACTTTTATTTATTATATTATGATATATTTATCGGGCAGCGATAAAGTGGCGTCCATGTAGAAATATGACGTCATGGTTATGATTTGATCGATCAATCCACCAAGAACAATCGAATAAAACATACAATACAGAAACACAACACTGACTATAGCTACGACGAATTATCCGTAGGTGTGATTAGCCCAACTGTCTGTTTTTTTTCCTCGAACTAACTATGCTACTGACCTGGCAAGGTCTTTACAGCTTCACCCGACTACCCAACTGTCTGAGCGAGTATGCTCAGTATATAGTTGTCGGTCGCCTTTTAAGGCATCAAGATACATAAACAGCCGATACCTCCAACCAATGGGGTCTCACATCGGGGTAAATAATGAACAGCTGATAATTTCAACCTATAGCGTTTGAGGTCATTAGTAACATCCCCGATATAGTCAATAGCGTGGTATCGCAAGTCAATAGTGGCTCTCCCGATATATACATATATAGATAAACAACATGCATCTTTTACGACATTTAATATTAATAAGTTATACAATGAAATATGTATTAGTTTCTTTTATTAGCTTAGAACGAGTTACACGTAAACTTAGAAGTAAACATGAACAATTAGATTTAAATAAATTAAACAATAAAACAATGATGAGAAATGTAAAAGTTCTAAGCCTTTAAAAGTAAAATCTTTCTAAAATTCACACATGTCACTAAAAAGTGAGATCTCATGTGAATCGGAGCATATTTCCGAACACTTTTGCTCTTCACGAATTTACCGTTTGAACGAGAAAAAGTTTTGAAGCACAACGCAATCTGTACAGAAGTGTAACAAAAAATTTGCGTACAAAATTTGCAATCTGTGATGCTTTTTGTTATCTATAAGAACGTTTACTTTGTGAAACTGCAATCGAACGGTTGACAGCGATTGCGGTAACATTTTTGCACGTCCCGTGAATCTGACTCACGGGTGTAATAGCAGTTGCGAGTCAACAGTTATGTGAACTTGTGATATCAATCAGAAAGTTTCGTCCTGTTGCCTGATGCTAAAAGGGCCTTATCTACGTTTTATAACAGAATTGTACAAATTAAATATTTCATTTTAAGTATTTCTCTATCCAAGAAATATTTGATGTATTTATTAAGACCTAAGACCTGTTTACGTAAAGGAAGGCCGAGAAGTAACGCAATAGTTTTAAGGAAAACTTGGGAATTGATTAGAATAGTGAAAAAAAAGATGAATACAGAGATTTGAGGAGGCCTACCGCGCCGCGAAGGCGAGTACTACAATACAAGATAAAAATACGAACAACATGCATATGGGAACAAACAACTATATATATATGGGATATTTATTAATTAATTAAAGTGTAATAGCATAGATTTTATTGTAGTAAATAAAGGTTTTTTTTTAAGGATTGAGGGGTGGTGGACCTCCGTCTCTCTCACTGATCGAACGAAACGCAACAATGCAAGCACTGCTACTTCACGTCGCTATTCTGTGAGAGGGTGGTGCTAACCCGGGAGAGCCGACCCATTCACACTGAAACCAGTAAGAGCTTCAGCGTGGCTCTACCAAGGTATAGATGAAGTAGAGAAATAAAAGATGTAAATGTGTTTATGTTTTATAAGATAACAATGAAGTACTGGTAGGATAGAGACGGAATAAGTCCATGAGGGTTTTTCGAATCATAATCTGAAGTAATATTTTTAAATAATGTTATGCAAAAAGGTCTTATTGGGAAGGGAAATTATATGAAATCTACAAGTTAAATTTCAAAAAACGTCCCAAGTGAATGAATTTGACTCGCGAACGTTATCCAAACCGTATGAGATACAGCGGAATGTTTTTGTAATAACCTCCTTCATAATAGCTACGGTTTGCTATACATAAGTTATCTTGTTGATCATTAATAAGCGTTCATACCTTACTGTGTTACCAGGTGTTGCAAACTTCGCGGTAAATTACAAAAAAAGTTTTATCGACTGACAATAAATATGTATTTTTGTACGAAGTACAGATTAATAATATACAAATGAAAAACACTATAGGAAAATTGTAACGAATCTATATAGAAACTAATATTATAAATACGAATATGGGTTTGTTAGGCTTCCACGCCTTAAATATTCTTCCGATAATTATGACATATTGCATACACATTGTCAAGGGTATGAAAGATGATATAGAGAACTCCTTTTATCCAGAAAAAAAAGTATGTGTGTACTTATGTACACGCGTTAGAAGTTATACTACTATGGCGTAACAAGATAAAAATTTTTTCAAAAATTTTACCTTTCGGTTTTTTTCTACGTTTGTAGAAAAAACGACACTAACAATAGAAAATGTTGACTATAGCTAACTTCAGGGCGTGACGGTGTGTGCGCGCATCGTAAAAATTTACTCTCATCATTTTTCCCTAACACGCCAAAAGAAGTATAACTTCAAAAACAGTACCTATTGTTTCCAATGGATAGATCAAACACATATTGACGCTAGCGAAATTAATGACAAAAACTAGTTTAATATACAGGGACAGATATTTTCTTTTGTTCGCATATCCTAATGTTTACGGGAAAAATAATTATGTATAGTTCCGATTGCTTCAGTTAAGAGAGAGTCACTTTTGTAGATTTAGGCTGTCACGATCTTTGATTACATCATCGCTTCATATAAGCAGAGATTGTGGTCGAAATAATGCGATAAAACAGAATTAGAATGTCCACGACCGTAATTATATAAAAAACAACAACAGCTAATTTGAAAAATATGAGTAGAAATTGCAAGATCATGCCAAAACCAGAGCTAAGCATAACCGCTATCTATGAGATGCTTTTTTGTATCATTTTTAATTTATATTATTTCTTACTTGATCTCGATTTTGTAAAAGCGATATCCTAGCAACACTACTCGCCGATCTCATAGTCACGAAGCTGTCTCGACAGGGCTGTAGTCAGTCAACTTTTCACTTCATGAGTACTTACTCACTGCTTAATATTCAGGTTAGAATGAACATTACCAGGTTTTAAATAACTTAGTTTTATGTGTTGTTATCTCTTCGTAGTGTTTTTATACTAGTTTTAGTACTAATAGTACTAATTTAAATGGCGCGTATTACTAAGTAGCTTTTGTCTGCTTTTGTGGAATAATTACTTTTAGCTAACTAACACACAGCGGAAGCTCTCAGAAGGAAAAAAACCCCGATTTTGAAACATTCTTCATTGGTGCTCCGCTCCTATGGGTCTTACCGTGGTGATAGCGTGAACGCTGGGGCCTTCCGCGATAAATCTATCATTGAAACAATTTTTTAAATCTGAACAGTAGTTCCGAGATTACCCTCTACAACCTTACAAACTTTACCTCTTTATAATATTAGTACAGAAGTATATATAGTATAGATGTCCAATTCTATAGAAAGGAATATATGAAGGATTTATTTTATTTGCAATTCCGTTTGATACTATTATCATTTGGAGAATTTCTTCGGTAGATATTATTTTCATACGAGTAATATTTGTGCATCTCCAAATGTCGAGTTTTAACAAAAAGACTTGAGAGATAATTTGACATAAAAATTAAACCACAACAAAGATATCTTCCAGGAATCGCATAAGAAATTTTATAAAATACTTTGTTTACATTTTGTTTCGCGGCGGTATGTGTGTAAACCAGTTTTTTATTGTTACTACAAAGTTGAATTTTTTTTTGTTCTGCAAGATACACCAACGATATTGGTAGAAAGTACAGTCGTCCTTAATAATATCTGAAACAACAACTACTTAACCGATTGTTATAAAATCTTCAAGGCTGATACCAAAACTTCATAACGCTAGCGAAACCGCGAGCAAAAGCTAGTAAAGATATATTATTTTTATGATTCATTTATACTAATATTATAAAGAGGTATAGTTTGTGACGTTGTAGGGGGTAATCTCAGGAGCTACTGGTCCGATTTGAAAAATTCTTTCAGTGTTATATAGCTCATTTATCGAGGAAGGTTATAGGCTATATATCATCACGCTAAGACTTATAGGAGCGGAGCACCAATGAAGAATGTTTCAAAATCGGGGTTGTTTTTCCCCCTTGAGAGCTACCGCTGTGTGTTAGCGTTAGATCAAAGTAAATATTCCACGCGAACGAAGTCACGGGCAGAGGCTAGTCAGAAATAAATGATAACAATAGACGGTTAGACTATAGCGACGGATCAACTTAAATGAATCATCGTACAAATTTTTGAAGCCTTCACAAAGTATAAAAGAAAAATTGCAAGTACTTATTCCGGAGCCCCAATACCGGGGCCTAATCCGCTACTTTCTTACTTCCCTTGTATCAATGGAACATTTTTTTTTATTATTATTCTTATATGTATGAATATATAGCTTAGTTTAACTTAGATAAATTGGTGGTGTTGTATCTAAGGCAACAAGCGTAAGCCGAAGTTTGGCCACTCTGACACCCTTGACCATGTTGCCAAGCGGTGTAGTGCCTTAAGCGCTAGTCTGAGTAGTCCGGTGAAGCTCTAAAGGCCCGTCAGGTCAATAGCGTAGTCAATTCGGACTAGACTTTATAAAATGAAACCATTACAGAATCGTAGAAAGGTGGCTGATGTAATGTTTATATACAAATTGATACACGGTTTCCTAGAATCTTCAGATTTTCTTCAATAAATACCCTTTAGTGTGCCACGTATAGGCAGTCGTTTACTTAACAGGCAAACTTTTCATCTACCATTAGCAAGAACTAACGGAGTTCAACATTGCCCTTTATATCGCATGCTTTCTTTTTGTAATAGTTTAAGTTTCAAATTCGATATATTTTTTTGTGTTTCTTTGGCCTCAATTAGAAAAAAAATGTATTTAAATGTTTAATATAATTTCATTTTTCTTTGTATTAATACTATGACTTTGTCTTCTTATATTAATCATGCTGTGTTCACATATAAAGGGTTCGTGTCCATTTTTGTTCATAGAACTCAGTTTTGTGAACCTTAAATAAATAAATAAATTCGAAAAAAAAATAGTGCGTGCGTACAAAGTACACATGTCAGAAGTGAAAATTCTTTGGCGAACTAATTTATAAGTCTTGTTTATATTGATACAAATCTAAAACTTTAGATTTCCGAGACTTGAAAAATAGATGGAAAATCTGCGTTTACTGCAAATGACGTCACTTCCATTGCATACCTGCGTGACGTTACATTTGTAAAAATTTTACCCTCATGCGCCCAAAAAAGTTTCACTTCAAAAAGGATTGTGTGGTTTTATGAAACCACGGTAAAAGTGAAACTTTTTTTCACATTAGACATTTAACTAAAAATTTTTGGAATAATATTCCATTAAGGGTATAAAAATCGCTTTATTTATCTTAATTTTATAATAAAAAGTTGTCGCATCGCATCACGCGACATGCAACACACAGACGAAAAAGTTTGAGACGATGTAATAAAAGTTTCACTTTAACAACATTTTTCGATGTATTAATAATATTATGTTTGTAGTAGCAGAGGGCAACCATAAACGTAATGAGTAACCACGTAGGTATGCTTTATTATATGCATCACATTACATGACTAGTTTAAATTATGCACATAACTTCTGTTAAATTAAACAGAGGGATTCCGTAAACAATGTTGATTATTAGATTAGAACGAGTAATATTGAAACTTTAAAGTAGCACTTAACCATAGATTAACTACCTATTTGTATATAGTACCCGGCATTTGATTTGACACGTCGTGGAGTAGAGCGAGACGTTCGAGTAGGATCGGCTTGCTTCGATTCTGTAAGCGTTTTCTTTATCGCACAGCGCAATGACTGCTATAGACAGAGATAACGATATACGAAACTGAAGTTACTCGACTATTTCGGTTTTTTCCCCGACATGGCAAATCAAAAGCCGGATATTGTTATGTAAATCATCGGGTAGGTATTCGTATCCGAAAGGTACCTACTAGGTGTAAATGATATGGTCGAGTGTTTATAATACAATCAATCATATTATGTGAGGTATAATTCAGTTTACCTTTTTTTACTATAATATCTGATAATCAGTGTCTAGTAGTGAATGGTCCGTGTAAAGATTATTAATAGTATCAGCTTCTAAACTTCCAGCCGTTGGGAAATAACTCTAATGAGAGGTACGCACTTCAAACCAGCTCTTGAACATAATAAATAATGCATTAAGAGTTAATATTTCCTTAACATGTTTTCCTGAATCATAGTTGGGAGAAACAATGATGAGTATGGTACAGTATTACGACACTGCATCGATTGTTGTGGGTTCGAAGGTTACACTCAGTCTGAGATTTCGGTGAAGGAAATTATATCATCAACCTATATTCACTTGAAAGAAACATAAGACATTTATTCGTTAGACACGTAAATACACTTATTACAGATGCAAAATATATATACATACATACGCGAAAAGATACAAATATAATAACCAAAAACTCAAGATTTTATGTGTGTTGCATTTGATCACACCATTCTCTAATACCTGATAGCAAATTTCTGAAAACATATGCAATATACAGCCAACCATCCCCGCTAAACCTTGGTTTTCCTTGGTTCGTAACGTAGACAAGCGTACGATATCGGTCGTCTGCCTAATTCGTTTGAACCATGCATGCACGCCTGTCCATCTGGCAAAAATTAGAGTTCGGGATCACTCACTATGTGAATGTGGTTTAGATGAAGGTAATCTGGACCATATATTCTTTGATTGTCCATATCGGCGCGTATCACTATATGATATACTCCCCCAGGAGATATCCCGTCCCACCCGTATGCAATTCCTCCTCTCCCTTTCCTTCACTCCTTTTATTACCCTTATGTGTAAATATATTAATTTGAATAAAATTAAGCTCTAATTAATTGTTGCATTTGACTTACCTGTACTAGATATATATGTATACGTATATGGTATTTATTTACTAACTTAGTTGTTTAGGAACTTACTAATCCCAATGGTGTATTGTTCTTTGGGTTTATGTTAGACATAAATGGTGGTGGTTAACATCAACTTCAAATCTTTTGTTGTTGTATTATCGTTGGAGTTGTTCTCAATATACTTGACACTGCCGGAATTTTCCACAGAGGCCAAAGACAAAATTAAAAAAAAAATCTTTTGCTATCAAACTTGTCAAAAAAATTATATAACAGTGCCACCTAGAGAGTGGATTTATAACCAAAAATAGACGAGCTTTTTCCATACAAACCCGATTCTGAGAAGTGAAAATAGCGTGTAAGTGACTGCCTCGATTTTTTTTAGATAAGGACTTATTGTATAAAAAGTAAAATTGATCACAGTATATGTAGTAGTTTTGGCATGATGCGCGTACCACGACGTTCCTGTACAATTTTATTTATATGGATTTTTAATAGCATCTCTCATAATAAGATTCGTCTAGACATTATGAATATTTATCGTGCAGTTGTACGAATGCACATTTCAAACAAAAGATTCTTTAGTTTACAATAAGCATTTGCACGATCGTGGATTGCATCTGTTTAGTTTGATGATTCACCGCGTCAAATGCGCCGGCGGACAACCTCGATCCATGAGATGCCACACCCAGGATATAGTGATATCTAGAGGCTAGATTAATTTATTTGAAGCCGGGTGACAGAATATTTGTAATCCTAAGATCTTGACTATACACATTATAATAAGAATGTAAATCTAACGCGTCTCTACTCTAGGAATAAGTAATAAAATACATTTCAATAAAAAAAAATTATGTCATAGGTGGCAAACGAACAAGTGGGTCACCTGATGTTAAGTGATGACCACCGTCCATGGACACTAACAACACTAGACGAGTCGCAAGTGCGTTGCCACCCTTTGGGGGAAGGGTTAGGGGAGCGAGAGGAACGCAACAATGCAAGCACTGTTACTTCACGTGGGTGTTTCTGTAAGAGGGTGGTACTACCCCGGGCGAGCCGACCCATTCATGCTGAAACCAGTAAAAGAGTCAGCGTGGCTTTACCACCATTAATTTTAGAAATGTCTGTCTGTCTGTATAAACACGCATCATTGCTAAAGTACTGCGTTCATGATAAAACCTTCTCACGAAATCATAAAGCATATCCTCGAGTAACATTTAGTCTTGGTTTCATTCAAATCGGTTCACTCTATCAAAAGTTATTGTAATTTTAATGACGACGCGACTTAAGTACGAGACAAAAATAGATAATAATTAGATTTAATACATTCAGAAGACTTTATTAGTCACTGTTTTGTACATCAGGTTCTATACGGACAAAGTCACGGGCACAGCTAGTCCTTACTAATATTATAAATGCCATTGCAACTCACATTAGCATTGGAATGTTTGTTTGTATACACGTTTTCGTGGGTACAGGAGAAGACATAGTGTACCTTTCGATCATAATAAATACAGTTTCCGAGGGATAGGTCAGATCTAAAATAAAGCGGGCGAAGCTACGAGTAAAAGCTAATATAGGAGCTAGTGTAGCTTGGAGTTATCGTTATATAATATCAAAAGATGAAATATTATTGAAATTAACCCATATGAGTATCAATAAATTAACTATAAGGTTAAAAAATACAAAATACACATTATATATTCCGAGGGATAGGTCAGATTAGGTCGAACCTATGAGTAAAAGTTAGTATAGGAGCTAGTGTGACATGAAGTTATCGTTATATAATATCAAAAGATGAAATATTATTGAAAGTAACTTATATGAGTAACAATAAATTAACACTAAGGTTAATAAATACAAAATACACATTCTATATCACTCAGTAAACGATTATACGTATATATACTTGTAATTTTTACATACAAATAAAACTCAAGTGTCTCTTATTTGTCCAAGATAATCTCAGAAATAAACCCGTTTTGACGAGACATTTGCGAGCAAATAGTGGATTTTCAGAGTATTATAAAATATAAACTACTAGTAGGGCCCGGGGGACGTTGTCCTGCCTTGATAATAAAAAAAATCTTAAAAGTCAACCACAGTGCTTCCTATCGGGTTCAATTGTGCATCTAAGCTATTCTTGAATCTTCCTCAACACATATAAAAATGGTATCAAAATCTGTCCAGCCGTTTAGGAGGAGTTCAGTCGCATAACTACGGACAGAAGAATTATATATATTACTATACTGATTAATATGGACTGAGTTCAGTAATGATGGAAAATAAGTAATTTAAGTGTTACAAAACGCTTTTTCCTTACGTGACGATTTATACCTGTCACATCTGACCGCAAGCCGCGTTAAGGAACTTCATTCGAATAAAGCACGTAGTCCCCATTAAGGTATACGAATATTTTTACTAAAACGAAATCGCGAGAAATAACTCCGTAACTCGTTACAAATACATTATTATAACATTTCTAAATTAATGGCATTGCTGTGAAACCTCACGGCGCGGCGGTAGAATTTCGATGATTTTTACTTATTCTCCGCCTCTTTATTCAGCAACGCTTTCACTTCGTTTGACCGCAACGATAATAAGATTTGCTCCAGCGGGATTCACGTATCTATAAACGAAACCACAGACTACTGAGGCGAACGTGAACGAATCATATGGAAAATTGAACAATAAACTTCCATTAGTCGAGGCTATGAACAGTATTTAAACGGCCGAATATGGTGTGGCGACGAACGTGGTGAATCCAAATGCTGGGACCGCATTGAACACCTGTGCATACTACGTAATCAGTTAGTATGCAACCATCGTTATTCGGTCGCCTATTTGTGTCAGATTAAGCACGAAGATTTCATTTTATATGCAGGATCTGTTAGGAGTATTTTTTTTATGTCATTGGTGGCAAACGAACATGTGGGTCACCTGATGTTAAGTGATCACCAACGTCCATGGACACTAACAACACCAGAGGAGTCGCAAGTGCGTTGCCACCCTTTGTGGGGAAGGGTTAGAGGAGGGAGAGGGCAGAGAAGAGGGGAGGAGAGGTGGGCCTCCGGCGCTCTCACTAACCGAACGAAACGCAACAATGCAAGCACTGTTACTTGACGTCGGTTTTCTATGAGAGGGTGGTAGTACCCCGGGCGAGCCGACCCATTCATGCTGAAACCAGTAATAGCTTCAGCGTGGCTCTACCACCATCAAAAGTGCATGTGTATATCTTCTAAATATATAAAAATTCAATGTCATTATATTTGTCCACGATTTACTCTGAAACTACTCGACCGATCTCCATTAAAGTTGGCATTTATGTATAATTTGGTTCAACTTGAGACCTGAATATCTTGACCTGAGACCTCAATATCTTTTAATTACAAATTTTATGACTGGATCTTAAATGCAACTGCCAGAATTCACCATAGTTAGCCAGGCGAACTTAGAAAATAACCCTACTACAATGCTATGGTGACTTCACGAATTTCTTTCACCTACAAAAAGGTTATTAGCGAATAACATGGTCTGTATTTTACTCTATAAAATCTATATAATCGCGAGCGAAGCGATAACGTATAGCGTTATCTTTGTCTATCGCACACGTTGCGCTGTGCGATAGAGAGATATGCCTTTATAAAGCCGATCTTACCCGAACGTCTTTTCACCCCGACGTCGCTAAGCAAATGTCGGGTGCCGTATATAAAAGGAATTAATCTATGGTTAATGCCTACTTTAAAGTGCTATAATACTTATTTGTTGTAATCTTTACAATACCCTACATTATACATCGTTTACGGAATTCCTCCGTTAAACTGAACAGAAGTTATGTGTATAATTTAGTCATGCGAGCAAAATCTAATAACTGTATAAAAACTACGAAAACATAATCATACAACAGTCAGACGATGTTGAGGTATTTCGATATCAGATAAACCAATATTCGTTTTTATACATACAGACATACGTTAATTAATATTTTGCAAGTTAGAAATGCAGTCTGACATTTAATAAATGCAGGTTATTTATTATATACAAGTGAAAGGTGACATTTTTGTTTTTAGAAAACACTGATATGTTAGCGTCAATCCTTGTCTAGACGCTACTAACCTCCTTAGTGTAATTAGTATTCAAATCTGGTGACGCCGCTGACACTATAAAATTTAATTTAAACCCAAAGCTTTGGTATGCTTAAAAATGGCACCAATACTTATTTATTGAATAAATAAATTACTATTCAATTATTTAAGGTTTATTTTGTACAGGTAACTTTATTCTTGTAAGAACGAAGTTATTAGTAAGCAATTCATAGAACGTGGTTGTGAATTAACGATAATAAATAAAAAGTTTCTTGTCACATAACCAATTGTTCCATTAAACTTTTACCTATGGATTTGTAATAAGTAATTTAAAATCGATAAAAGGGTTTATGGTTAACGGTTAAGTAATAATGTTATTTAAAAGAAACAAACAATCCTCAGAAACGAAGTAAATATATATCGGTACGTAAAACATTTTTACAAAATTATTTTGAAACAACATGTACATAAAACTCGGCAAATAAAATAATGACGTAAAAATACAAAAAAATAATACAAAAATAAATATAAAATTACAAAAAAATACAAATGAAGTTGAAAAGGAACAGTCACAAACTTGAGTGCGTTGGAAGCAAAAACAAACAGTTTTAATGTATACAGCGTGTTTTAATATTATAATAAAATACTTGCTTATAATAAAATATTAAATTTAACTAGCCTCGTAGTAAGTGATACTGAAGTAAGCGTGATTTAATTCGACGTAGTGTATTCCTTAGAACACTGTAATATAATATCTATACCAATATAATATTGACTACAAACATACAAATAAACTAGCTACAGCCGCAAATTCTTCCACATAAATAAAATAACAGCAGTACGCTTTTGTGCACGCAACACGCAAAAATTACTGAATAGATTTCGACCACTTCTTTAGTTTTGTTTCTCGGGCTCTTAGATCTTATCTAAAGAGATGATCAGGATATTTTCTATTAATAAAATGTTTTACGAAACTGCGATTTTTATAAGCACTATGCATTCAGGGCTGTATGAAGCGGGGTAAGCGGTGTGGATGCACATGAGCAGGAGAGTAATAAAATGTATAACAAATCAATTATATTATCTAGTATAATATGAAACTTAGCAACTACCAAAATACAACATAACGCCACCTAGCGACGAGTTATAATAAAATACACATCATGAAAAACCACTACGAATAAAACACAGTGTGGCAATTGTCATAGTAGTCGGTAAAACGATGTTTCAATTATTTCAAAAACACATCAACTTTAAATATCACTCTTTATTGTAAATGAGATTAATTATACAATTAAAACAAAAATTCGTAAAGATTCTCCCAAATGTTACATAGATATAAAAAAGTTTTAGAAAAAACCTTATTTCATCCATAAAACAATTCGACATAAAAATCATATCTTAATTATGTGAAGTAAGTTTATAATTGACTATATCAAGTAATATAGTGAACTTAACAATTTCAATTGTATGGTATCCATCGCTAAAATACGAAATGATGAGAGAATAACAATTAAGGAAACAGGTTTTGCCGCCTATTGTTTCAACCCAAGCACGGGCCCTGCGTTTAGAGTTTAGCAAGTGAAATTCTTGCATATTTAACTGCAATCGGTAGTAACATGAACTATTTTTAATTAACTACAAACACGAAAGAGGTTTACTTATCTTAGTCTATACGACTTAGTATTTGACCAGTAATTTGTTTATAACACTTGGCAGTGATCATGAGCAAAGAGTGGTTAAACTCGAAAATATTTTAAATTTAGAATAAGTTTCTAGTTTTTAAAAAAGGAGACACACTTTCTGGAACGCTCACCAAACAGGTTGTATTAGCATCTACGCTGTCGGTTACTTGTAAAAGTTAAATTAATTTTATTACGTTACGACATATTTATATGGAATATTCATTATTTAAGTGAACTAATTATCGGGGTACTCATATATATGGAAAGAAATATATTAATGAGTATAGAACGTTAAATATTACTAATGGTATGATAGGGAAATCGCTGATATCTAATCATCTAATATATTATCATAAATGCGAAAGTAACTACCGAGTATGTCATCCTCTTTGGCAGATTGACTGAAACTTTTGTACCTATATATTGTAAATAGAATATCGTTTAAACAAATGAGTGATCGCGTCTCTATAAATACCTTATATGGTCTTATAAATAAAGAGTCTATTTTAAGCTCTCCGAGTATTATTATTACGTTGTCCGTGTCAGTCTGAACTTCTCCAGTATACTATTCTTATCTATGGTCTAAACTCTTATAGTAGCGAGCCCGTAGCTCCTACACGGATGTGCGTTTGTTTATTTTTTACGCTTACACGTCTAAACTACTTAAACGATCGTCATGATACACGTCACCAGAGTTACACAATAGGACATAGAGTACTATTCATCCAAAAAAAAAGTGATGGTCCAGGAGATAGGTTAAGTTTAAATAAACGCAGTGAAGATGCGGGCCAAAGCTTGTAAATATATAGTCCCTAACATGTTATTGGTTATCTATACTAATATTATAAAGAGGTAAAGTTTGTAAGTTTGTGACGTTGTAGGGGGTAATCTCAGGATTGAAAATGTGGGTTTTTTTTTCACTTGCGTGTTAGCGTTAGTCCAAAGTAACTAATCCACGCGGGCGAAGTCGCGGGTAGAGGCTAATAACTTATAAGTTTATAAGAAAAACGAGTTACCCGATGCGAAGTACATATACGAGTTACTGAGGCACACATGCTTGGTACACATTTGTATTTATATGATATTTTTACAAAACAGATAGTTACATTTGTTTTCAGTGGATGCACAGAGATAGGTGTCATCTCCAAACTTCGATCAACAGTAACTAGATAAAGGGTCGGCGCGAGAAATACGTCTCGGTAAATAAGAGCTCACTTGAAATGTGTGCCCTTATTTTATTTGAAACACAGCCAATGTAAGCCCGTTTCACATGCAGCAGTGTATTCAAAAGATGCAAAAATAATACCCGAAAAAGCAATTTAACGGCCGGAGTATCTTTCGCTAAATACATGTTGAATAAGTTATATTTTAAGCTTTAAACTAACAAATAATATCAAATTTTGAACAAAATTACCGATTTTTAAACCTGTGATACAAATGTTTGGCCTCGCCACGCACAAACACGCACAATAACGGGAAAACGTAATTTATTCACTACGTGTTAAGGTTGAATTCACACTAAATGTTGTTTATGTTGTCTTTTCATTAATGAGGGGAGTAGTTTATTGCTTTGCTCGTTTTATCGTAAGTATTAGATAATATTTTGAATATTTGTGACTTTATTACTAGGTGTTATGGTTGTAATTAGGTTGAACTTAAAACTGTTTTAAAACTTTTTTCTCCCTTTTTTTAGTAAACAAATAGCTACACATAAGTATATATTTACGCCGACAGTTTTTAGCATCGATTTTGCATGTGACCCTTTATCTAGTTATTGTTGATCGAAGTCTCCAGATGTCACCATTGTTCACTTGTAATAGTCATTGCCTACGTAATAATCTAATTGGTTGGTCAAAAACTAAGCAAACAAGAAAACCGAAACAAACGTTCGCATTTATAATATTACTAGTAAGGATTTCATTTATATGTCTTGTCTAATTCTAGTTCCATCATACCTCTCTTTTGGTTCACCACATTTTTTTCGTCTCTCTCTCTCTCTCTCTCTTTCTAATAAAGTATCTAATTCCGATAAACATAGTCCGGTGAAGCTGTGAAGACCCTGCCGGGTCAATAGCTTAGTTAGTTCGAGAAAAAAAAAAAACTAAGCTGAAAAAGGTTACACTATAAAACGACCCTGAAATCTTACTCACATCATCTTGTGTCAAATTTTCGCGTCAAAAACAATTAACGGTTAACGAAATAATCAACATCCCACCTTCATTCTGAACGGATGATGCTTCGAAAACAATACGCAAGCGTATATGAATAAACACGCCGGTTAGAAAATTACACGTTTACCTTTCCAAAGGAAGTTATGCTCCCATACACAATATTAACTGAGAAAGACGTTAGCAGTATCCATTCATACGAGAGAAAACGAGACAGAATTAGAGAATTGAATGGGTAAACTAATGTTCGGTTTACCGCAGTGATGGGAATTAACTTCTCCGGTATTGCTTACTGTCGTAAAAATAGTATGTGCGACATTACCATATACATTTAGGTCGACTAGAGACCACGCTTTCGAATCTTTTGTCACTTTTGCGTAAGTTATGTGTGGATTTTGAATGCAGGCCTTTTTGTCACTTCTTTTTTGGGGCACGCTAATTTTCGAAAATTGAAGGCCATACTTTCTTTACAACCTCTATTATAGAGATAAACCACTGTGCGACGCGGTAACTGTTGAAGAAAGATAGATTAAATTTTTGTATTTGGATAACTTTGACCTATTAAAAAAACACGTTTTTCATTTTTTTAAACTCTTTCGTTTTTTTTATGGCAATGTTTCGATATTTTCGAAATTACTTTTAGAGGTACGTGCCCCCGCGTACCCCTACAAAAAAAGCCCTGGCGATATGTCTTAATTGTCATGTGAGGTGATCTACTATATAGAGTGGAGTGTAAATTTTACCAATTTTTCTTTCAATGGGTTTAATTACTTTACAGATAGAAACTTCACAAAAGTCACCCACTCAAAATAAGAGAAACGAATAGAAAAACCATATATTTTGTTCAATATTATGAACAGGTGAAACCTTATATTCCGGGTCTGATGTAACAATGTGAATCATTCTCGTACAACATTCACTGATGATTACGATAATCGCATTCCAAGTTAATTACTATTCGAACGTACTAATTAGTTAACACGTTAAACTATCGCCGATGAGCGTTGAACCGACAAAACTGACGCACGTAACGTCTGCCTTAACGAGGCTAGTGTTACGTTGTTAAGGGAAAGACTACTATGAAATTAGCAACATCGAGCATTGACTTGTTTTTTCGTATATAAAATCATAATACACATAAACTGTTACAGTATAGTATGAAAACCCTATGTAAATTGGTTCAGCCTCATTGACTTCGAAAACTTACTTCAACAAATTAACATTGTAGTACCACGTCTAGCAGTCGTGTAATCAAAGGTAAAAGAATTATGAGGTCGCGATATAGAACAGACACATTATAAAATACCCTATATAATATATGGCTAACTGCCGATATAATCTTTTAGTGTAAATAGGTTCATGGTTTCATTGACTCTGAATAGTTACTTCAACAACTTAACATTGTAATACCACGTCTGGCAGTCGTGTAATCAAATACAAAAATTTTATGATGTCGTGGTGTAGAACATAGACGCTTACAATATGAAATACCCTATTTAGTATTTGGTTAACAGCCGATATAATCTTTTAGTCTAAATAGGTTCATGGTTTCATTGACTTTGAATAGATACTTCAACAAATTAACATTGTAGTACCACGTCTGCCAGTCATGTAATCAAAGACAAAAAAAATATGATGTCGCGGTGTAGAACATAGATGCTTACATGATAAAATACTCTATTTAATATTTGGTTAACAGTCGATATAATCTTTTAGTCTAAATAGGTTCATAGTTTCATTGATTTTGAATAGTTATTTCAACAACTTAACATTGTAGTACCACGTCTGCCAGTCGTGTAATCAAAGACAAAAAATTTATGATGTCGTGGTGTAGAACATAGACGCTTACAATATGAAATACCCTATTTAGTATTTGGTTAACAGTCGATATAATCTTTTAGTCTAAATATGTTCATAGTTTCATTGATTTTGAATAGTTACTTCCAAAAATTAACATTGTAGTACCACGTCTGGCAGTCGTGTAATCAAAGATAAAAATGTTATGATGTCGCGGTGTTATAACTAATGTTGGGCAACACCTTACTCTGTGCCGAATGTTTTGCGGATACAATGACATAGGTCAGTATATAGATATATGTATATTTGTCCTTTGTCTTCATTCAAATTATAACTGCAGGGCGTGTTTCGAAGCACAGTTTGTAAAGAATTTCTTATCATTATGCAAGCAGCGTTCACTCTTTTAAGACACACCAAAAATAAATTTTAAATGCCGGTGCATGTTACTTGTTTTATTCGAGGTGTTATGTTTAGTTTATTGTCCAATAAAAAAAAATACAGGGACTCTGCCTACGTGAAACTATCTATTAACCGCGGTTTATACTTTTAACTCGCAATTATCATTACTGCTTCCAATTCCATAGGTTACCAAACATAGTAAACATCCGTAATATAGGATACATAGGATAGGAAGCTTGACCTTTACACATGAGCTAATACCGCGACTTTACCTACGTTATGCTACGTATGCAATAATATAATTGTACGTATTATATTACTCTGACACCTCTCTTTGCTATGGCAAGAAAATACACTACTATCAATAAACGGCGCGTAGTGGTTATAAATATTGTGATATCTAAAAATTTTCAATAACACTATATTCAAACTATCGTCATAATCTAGATAAGCACCATCTATGGAGTAAACCAAAGAAAAATGAACGACATTTATCCAGTAGTTTTTGTACACAATAGCAGATCTTTATTATTTTATTCATGTTTAAAGAGACATTTTATAATATATAAAGAGCTTCTAGTAGCATTTTTACTTAGTAAATTAACTTCTTCATTGCCGAAACCAAAAAGAAATATACTGAGTTGATAATATATTGGACTAATTTTAATTCGTTCGATATTCTCATTACATTACTTTTAATTAACATAAAGATATGCGTCTACTATAGTATATTTGTATTAAAATCAAGTCTATAACAACCCTATCTTATAGCTCAAGTAGAAACTGCTTAAAAAAATGTAAACAGAACTATGATTTTTTTTTGTAAATTCCTTAAAAAGCTGGTGATAAGTATAACCGTAAATGGAAGGACAGGTCGCGTCTCAAAGCAAACAGTGTTTAAGAATCACAACGCGTGAAACATTTTTATCAATCTTAAAAGGGTACGCTTCTCTGACTTTTATTGTAAAGGAGCTAACTTAACCATTTCAAATACTTTTTATTCTATTGGAATTTCAAATGGGTTTTGAATAGCTCGTAGACTCTACGTTCGTTTAAGCTTATGTAGGCGCTAATTGTGTATTTTATTTTTATGGACTTCTTTATATCTATAATTCTCCTGTCCGTGTGTATGTGACTGAACGTCTCCTAAACGGCTGGACAGATTTTGATGAATTTTTTTACGTGTTTAGGTGGATTAAAAATTGATTTAAATTCACAATTGGATTCGGTAGGTGGAATTGCGGTTGAATTTTAGGATTTTTTTAGTATCTAGGCAGGACAACGTCCGCCGGGCCCGTTAGTAGTTTAGTAATGCTAAGGCCTATTACTAAAAAAACACCTTTAACATAAAAAAGTTAAAAGTTATTTCTCTATATGAGGTTTATCTCTAAACCTTCGGAGCAAGTTTAAAAAATTCTTACGTTATTAGTAATCAACATGGTCATCGATTGATATAGGCTTTATTGTTATTAAATTTTATTTACTAAATTAGGTGCTACTCACAACCTATTCGTAAGGCTTTTCGACAAAACAATTTTGTTCACTCTAAACCTATCAAAGGGCGCGCGTGATTCCAATAACTGTTTTATTTTTATTTTGTCTACGAGTAACCCTTTTTTTTTAAATTGTCCAAGTTACTAATAACATCAGTTATCTGCCAGTGAAAGCCACGTTAAAATCTGTCTAATCGTTTCAGAGATTAGTCGACACAAACAGAAACAGAAAAATATTTAAAGAATTGTTATCCTCTAAGTACAGTATATACTTTTATATCCATTTAGTAAAAACCTGTTATTTTGACATTACAAACAGTTAAGTTTTATTTCTTTGTATAAATTGGATAAAGAAGTTACAGGATGCTATTTAATAATCATCACTTAACCAGGTCAAAGTCCATAAAATAGCAAAAAGTTATTAAGCATTATTATAAAAACATTTACTTATGAAAATACAGGACTAGGTGGATAAATAACATTGTATTTAAGTTTCCACGGTTAAATCAAGGCCTCTTTAACTTTCACTCGTTTTGGGATATGATTTTTAAGGTCAATTATTTTCGATACATATCTAGCTTGTTTTGTATGCTCGTGCCGGACGGACCTCGATCTGTTTACTGATCTGTAAATGTCGTTGAACCTCAACATCATTTCTCCCAAACTTTTTTTAAATCATAGTCTGCAAACAAACAGCCCGCCAGTCTCCTGATATTAAGTGATCACCACCGTCCATAGACACTTGCAACATCAGGAGAGTCGCAAATGCGTTGTCAGCCTGTGTTTGGGGGAAGGGAGAAAGGGAAGTGGGTATCTGGCGCTATCACTGACCGAACAAAACGCAACAATGCAAGCACTGTTACTTCACGTCAGTTTTCTATGAGAGGGTGGTACTACCCCGGCCAAGCCGACCCATTCATGCTGAAACCAGTAATAGCTTCAGCGTGGCTCTACCACCTACAAAAACCCATAAACCCATTGCGTGTTAGTAAAAATGCTATTGTTAATAATGTTATTGTTATTCAGGCTAATATCTCTGAATCTACTGAACCGACTTCGACCAGAATTTTATTGACAGATAAAGAATTTTTCTGAGTATTATATAGGTTACATACACATTACATAGGTACCATTAAGTTTGTCTATATTGTGTAGGTTAGTAAATGTTCACGTTCAAAATCAAACGGGAACACCAGAAACGCGACATCCATGAAAACGAACCAATACGGACAAAGCGCTACGATCGTTACAATCAACAGAACATTGTACAAAATAATAAACGCATATTACGAGACGAGCACATATTTTCATTTATATAAAGCCGGTATATGTTGCCTGAAAGGGCGCAAATAGTACAAATAACATTTATTAGAGGAAATTTGAATACACTGTGAACTCTTAATAACGAATTTCAGGGGGACCGAACATTTTTGTAGTAAAACGTCTTTAGGCGCGACTAGGAGGTCACTGGGCGACAATGCAACGGAAGTTCGTTACAGCAATATGGCGTCACGTTTCCGGTTTTAAAATATTTTTGATTTTATCAATGAATAGTTAATAACAAAAACAAACAACAATTTTTGAAAAAAAAATTGATAAGAAATATGAAATTGAATAATAATAAAAATCATACAATAAAGTTAATTATGTACACATGGGCGTGCGACCGAGCTGCCATCTGGTTTCAATATAAGTAACAAATTAAATCAAAGCTTAATTATCTGTAGTGCCATCTGTCAGCTACTCTTTTAACGTAAAAGAAGTTTTACTTCAATCGCGTGTGACGGTTACACACACTCACTTTTTTTAATATAAAGAGTTCACGTTATACGGAGGAAAGAGAACAAATAAATGATTTCGTGGTAAACCGACCAAATTGAACTCATTTCTACGTTATAGAAAGTTCTTCGTTATAACGAACGACGTTATAAACAATTGTACACTGTATTTATAGCTGCCAAGCAAAAATTACAAAAAAAAATGCAATGATAAAAATAATAAAAGGTAATCCACAGTGTATTAAATAGAATCGGGTTTCTTTTATATTGAAAAGACAAAATAATTTTTCAGGGAACGAAATGAAAATATAGATTCTTTGAGGCTCAATCATGTCAAAACTACTAAACGTGTTAACTTTAACTAAACTATTGATTAAGTAAAATAATGACAATAGATGCTCACATTTTAAACGTTTTTTAACATAACTAATTAAATTAACGACAATAGAAAAAAAGTGCGGACCGAGAGGCTGCAGACAAAGAAAACCAGAACTATGACCATTTGGTACGGCATTCTTCGTAAACGGTTTTAGACTACTTACTTTTTTCCCCCTTTTACTTTGAATTCAATCGATCTTTGCCACTTTTTATTGCCCAGCAAAGCTAGCGACAATCAATTATCCTTACTTCCTTACTAATATTATAAATGTGAAAATGAGTTTATTTGCCTTTCACGTCTTAACTACTGAACCGATCATGATGCAATCTAGTATATACGTCTTTTTTTATGTCATAGCAGGTATACGGACACTTGGGTCACCTGATGTTAAGTGATCACCACCGTCCATAGACACTTGCAACACCAGGAGAGCCGAAAGTGCGTTGCCAGCCTGTGTTTGGATAAAGGGAGGGTGGGGGAGAGGAGAGAGGAGGTGGGCCTCTGGCGCTCTCACTGACCACAACACTGCAAGCACTGTTACTTCACGTTGGTTTTCTGTGAGAGGATGGTAACTACCACGGGCGAGCTGACCCATTCATGCTGAAACCAGTAATAGTTTCCGCGTGGCTCTACCACCTACGAAACAAAACACTACGTCGTTATGGACACAGAAAAAACATATTTATTATCTACAAAAAAACTTACTGTTCGCGAGGGATATATCTAATCTACAATAACGCGAACAAAAGATAGTTTCATATTAATCACCTCTTTCATTGGTTTTTACTGATTTAAAAATTCAATTATCACTCTGTAAAAATGATCCCAGACTTCGTAAAAACTGATAAACTTCCCCTTAACCGTGTGTACTATTAAAAAAAAAGAAATAAGGTTGTCCCACGAGTCTCGCGACACGCGAAATGTTGGCACATAGTGCTGTCAAACACATAATATGTAGTGCTAATGTGAAACCGGGGTCACGTTCTATTATTTGCCCAACCTGTTGATTTATTACGCGTGACTACCAGATGTTTTGCGTGTGATGCAACAAAAGCATGTTGTATTCATATAATTGAGTTCTATAAATTAATAACTATTAACACTTGTATATTTAATAATATTATATATAGGAATGCAAGTTTGTTTCACGCCGTAACTACTTAACCCGTGGGCTGTCCAAAAGCATGCTAAGCTTTTCGGCTGAGTGCCCTAAATCGGCTGAGTGCCCTAAGCGCTCGGCCTTAGTAGTCCGGTGAAGCTGTAAAGACCTTGCCAGGTCAATAGCATAGTCAGTTCGAAAAAAAAAAAAAAAAAAAAAAAAAAAAAAAACATGCTAAGCTCCATACAAACGAATGTAGAATCATGAGGCACAGGTTAACAGACTGTTAGCGGTATTATACGCTTAAAAAAATACCTGATTTATTACAAAACTTTGAAAAATAAATTGTATATTGTAAAATGAATTTTTTTATGTAAAATTTCATTTGTAGCATAAACTGAAAATAAAAACATGATCCACCGTTTTAAGATTTCGATTTAAATAAATCAGCCGAGTGGCTTAATCAAAAAGAGACAGAAAGAAAAGGACACAGGGTACAAGACTTCATCCAGAAAAAAATGTATTCCCGAGGGAAAGTTCAAGTTCACGTTAATCTGAGCGAAGCCGCGAACGAAAACTAGTAAACGATAAATAAGTTACTAATGAACCTACTGATAATCTTCTAAAAACCTAAGGATAATTTCATCATTTGCGTCAACATTTCGAGAATGTTTTTTCAAACCCTCATACATATATGTTAATTAAAACAATATGTCTTATATTTAATATATCAGGTGTTACAAGTTATTATGCATAAATTGAATACAACATTATATTATCGCTATATTTATAATTTTATAAGAAAATATCAATAAGTTCTGTACCTAACTTATAATAAAAAAGAAATAGTCGGTAGTGAGAATACACAGAGAAGAAAGTTATTACATATATAATATCGTCAAAGCATTTTACTTTTTATAATTTTATAGAAAATTCGTTGAAGATTTCCCGTTATTAACCACGTGGGTTGAGAGAAAGTTTAAGTTTTAATGGGATTGTTTCGTGTCTTACCTATACCTACATTCAGAGCGGCCAAATATATTACCTACAGTTCATAGCTTGGACATGTGTGACCTCACACTGCATCCGCATGAAGCAGGGGCGATCGCTAGTTAAAGAGAGCTATTTTTATTCAGCACTAGACCGGCGACTTCGTCCGCGTGAAGCCTTATGTACAAAAAATGGGATTAATAAAGTCATCTGAATGTATTAAGTCCATTTACTTATCTACTAATCTCTCGTACATGAAACACATCGTCATTAAAATTACAATAACTTTTGATAGACCGAACCGATTTTAATGAAACAAGACTAGTTGTTACTCGAAGATATATTTTATCATTTTCTTGAAGAGGTTTTATCGTGAACGCAGTATTTTAGCAGTGATGGGTGTTCATAAAAACCGACAGACAAACATAGACAAAGAGACAGACATTTCTAAAATTGATTGAAATTATTTTATTACTTACTCGTAGACAGCTGTAACATTTCATTTCACTAAAATACAGATATCACCTCCACACATGTGCACGCATACACGCAAACACAGGCAAGTGGAAGGGTTTTATTTTTTTCCCTTATCAAACTGAAATAGTTTAGAATATTATCCGATACGAAATATATATAAGAGTTGTTGAGTTATGTATGCTTGGTACACATATATGTATGAATAGTTAGCTTAGCTTAGGTTAGATCAGATAGATCGCGAATTGCATGTATCAGGCAACAGCCAAAGCCGAGGTGTGCCGTGCACCCTTGAGCTAGTTGTCAAAACAAAATCGGCTGAGTGCCGTAAGCGCTCGCCTTAGTAGCCCGGTATAGACCTTGCTGGGTAAAAATCGTAGTCAGTTCGAAAAAAAAAAAAGATTACGTTAGATTGATATTCTTATTGTATGTATAAACTAGCCGACCCGTGCCCATTTCGTTGGGCGGTAATAGGCATTATCAAGCTACAACTTTTTTTCTAGAACTCAATCACATATCTCTCATCGTTAAGGCAGCGTTCGTAAGAAACGTTTTCGTTCGACCATTTTTACTCCGACTCCCCTGATATTACCCTCTACAACCTTACAAACTTTACCTCTTTATAATATTATAATAATAATATAATTAATTAATAGCTTCTGCCCACGACTTCGTACGCGTGGAATAGTTATTTTGGGCTAACACGCAGCGGAAGCTCTCAAAAGGAAAAAAAAAACGATTTTAAAACATTCGTCATTGTTGCACCACTCCTATCGGTCTTAGCGTGATGAAATATAGCCTATGACATTCACAAATAATGTGGCTTTCTATTGGTAAAATAATTTTCAAAATCGGTTTAGTACTTCGTGAGATTACCCCCTACAACGTCACTAACTCACAAACTTTACCTCTTTATAATATTAATATAGAAGATTATATGTATACGCTTCAAAACGTTATGGATAGTATAAACAAGACCACCGATCAATATAGATAACATTTTGTCGAACAAATATTTCTATTTGCAAAATTTGTATTATAATATACTTTGTTAAAATGTAGTATACTGAAATCGAATGGCTCGGCATCGAGGTTACATATAAATAATAGAAATATATGTTCCATGATAATAAATATCGAATAGCCAATAAAACAAACCAAAATAGAACAAAGGGTGCGGTTAAATGTCAGGCGCAAATCTACCCAATTACGGTATTAGTCCTTAGGCTGTGTAATTTACTAAAGTGAAACGCAAACCTGTCAAGTCTTTACCCTCTAATCTAGTATAAATGACAGCCATTAAAACCCTAAACGGCTGTTTATTTTTACAAGGTCTGTGGGCAATTCGGCTTCTCGAGTACCTACAAACAGACCCGTCTGGAAATTATCGGTGTTATTACAAAAAAGTTAAATACGTATTGAACCCTGGCTTTAAAAAGGTCTCATATTAAATGCACCGCGGTCGCTGAATGTTCGCCATCGTGCTCTTTTGTCTCGCTTTGGTTACGTTAGGTTAGACTTGCGAAAAAGGATAACGCGAACTTGCCTCAGGCGAGCGCGGTGCATTTATTTTTTTAACCAAGTATTTAATACGTATTTAACTTTTTTGTAATAACACGGTATAGGTTTAGTGTTTGGACACAGTCCCATCTTGTTAAGTGTCGACGTGTTTAAAAATGGTGGACACGCCGAACCTAGAGGGGACTAGCTCTATAGTGTAGCTGTAGGAACATATTAGTAGGTGCTTGGCTTCAGATTCTGAACTTGAGGGTGGTAGATAGCCAGGCGGACTTAGAAAAGACCCTACTCACCATGCTATGGTCTCATGAGGATGTTTTTCATCATCGCAAACTACGACTCATTTGCAAGAATCATCATCGATGCTGTGTCCGAACACGCTATCAATGAAGCCATCGTCTCTCCAAAATTGTATTTTTTTATTTTCAAAATTTAAAAGACTTCTTTCTTCAAATATTCAGTTATTCATTCACTACGATAATAGACAGCAAAAGTCCGAACATTGATAATTTTGCTACTTAAAAGATTTTTAATTAATACTAGCGGTCCCGGCAGACGTTGTCCCGCCCTGATTATAAAAAAAATCCTTCATCCTATCAAAAACGTTCCTCATGAATCACTTTATCCACTGGCGAAAACCGCTTGAAAATCCGTTCAGTAGTTTTTGAGTTTATCGCGAACAGACAGACAGACAGACGCGGTAGGGGACTTTGTTTTATACTATGTACTGATATGTGCCTTTTGATTGCGGCTTCGCATTCCTTATGAAGATTTGATCTATCCTTCAGAAATACTACAATTTTTGTAGATTAAATATAGTCTAAATCATTTTCTGTCGAGCTGAAAACGTGCAAAATTTAATGAAAGCGTAAGAAACAAACAAACTCTTTCGCTTTAATAATATTAGTTAGGAAGTTAAGATGACGTACAACGTACTGTTAAAAAAACACAGTGTTATAAAGATATCAAATATCTCATTGCAAAAGGGAGCGCTTCTAAGGGATCAGCAAATATGGCGTATTTATCGACACGGGGTCGTATTTTTTAAATACAACAATAAATTCAACCATATTATGCAACGCACTGTATATGAGTCATTTACGTTTCAAAATTGGTTAAATCCTATTTCAATCGTTCATATAACATGTTTATTTTTTTAAAGATTTCTAGTTTTTTTTTGTTGTGGCACGGCAAAATTACTGCAATATGCCTGATAGTAAGCACAGTACAATCTAAAAACAATGGCGACCACCGAGTGACACACTGTTCATCGCCGGTCGCCGCTGTCATGTCGGCCTGCGAAAAGCTGGATATGCACAGGCTGATCCCGAAACGCAACCCGCAAAGCGAATCACTACGACGGACTTTTTCGCCATATAGATGGTGGTTGCGACCCAGTCAGGCTGTAAAATCTTACCACGCCACTTTCGCCTTATCCTCGTTCGTTATTCAGCAGGGTATGCAGGTGAGGCTTGAGGGTCTCAAGTCTTATAATGACACCCCTTACACCCGGCGTTATTATCTACCGAGAACGAAGTACGAATTTTGCTGTTTATGGGATTTTTAGTTTTTTTTATGATCTTCATATTACACTTGTACAAATTTGAAGTAACGGCTACATTGGGTTTAGCTTATTTTCAAATGTAACGACTCACTTATGTCTACTAACACTAAAATTAGTTAATATTTGAAATAGTCCAAAGTACGTTCGCATAAGACATGTATCTTACTAAAGTATACACTTTTTAATTTATTTTAAGTAAAATAACAAACTTCACGCAAATCGTGGTTCGAAAATAAGAACGCCATATTGCAAATCTATGATACACTATCGTGACAGAAAATCGATAAGAACAAAGCGACAACGCCGTTTCCGGAGATACAGAAACAATTTCCCGTAAAGCATAATATAACGTTACAAGACTCGTATAGCATTAGTAATATATTTCTATATTTACGAACAACTTTTGGTATATAAAAAACGACGATTAAACTAATTATGTTCGCATTGAAAGCGTGAAGAATGATGGCAAAAAACTCGTAACAGAATTTAACCAACTGTAATATGATTTGTGATTCGTTTTAATTAACGGAAGCGTAGGAAGTTGTTTATTTCCATAGCTTTATAATTATTCTTTTGATTAACTTTCGCTGTTCACACCATCGTAGTATGACGTCATTACTTTATTTTCTAAAAATAAACACATTTGTTTTTTTTTATTTGGGGTGTCGAATAACATCTTGAGACGTCCAAGCCAACATCACCTGCACGTGGTGCACCCTGCTGAATTACGAACGAGGCAATGGCGAAAGCGGGGTATTAGGGTCTTACAGCCCGGCTGGGTCGCAACCAACATATATATATGGTGAAAAAGCTCGTCATGGTAATTCGCTTCTGCGGGTAGCATTTCGGGATCAGCCTGTGCATATCCAGCTTTTCGCTGGTCGGCATGACAACGGCGAACGGCGATGGATAGTATGTCACTCGGTGGTCGGCATTGTTTTTGGATTGTACTGTGCTTACCATCAGGTAAAGTGGAGTCATTTTGACGCGCGACAATAAAAAAAATGTAAATCCTTTTAATTGGGCCTTTTTGACGGAATCTTGGAATATCGTAGTGGATATTATGTCTATACTAATATTATAAAACTGGAGGGTTTCTTTGCTTGGATAAACGCGCTATACTCAGGAATTACTAGTCCGATTTGAAAAATTATTTCAGTGTTAGATAGCTCATTTATCGAGGGAGGCTTATATATCACGCTAAGACCAATATGAGCGGAGCACGAATGAAGAATGTTTCAAAATCGTTTTTTTTTCCTTTTTAAAGTCTTCGCGGGTACATGCTAGTTTTATTCATAATCCTGTTTTATTTTACTCTATATTTCGTAATATTGATCCTATTTTACGTAATATAGTTTAGTTATTGTGGGCATGTGAAGTGGATGGGAAATAAATACATTCGGAGCGTAAATTCTGAATTGCCACAAAATCTCCCTGGAAAGTTGTAACAGGACGGCCACCATCTTGTTAGTTCATTGAGAAATGATCGCAACAAAGTTGTAATATCTATTATCTACTCGTCAATGGCAGTAATAATCTACTACAAGATTGGTTGCCAAAGAAAAAGCAGAATCCAAAAGAAAGAACCTTTCAATTGTTTTAATTTTGTATAAGATCTTGAAGAATTACTCTAGCTATGATTGATATACTCTATATTTAACACTTTATAGATCTTAGTGTTTGACGAACATTTTACTTGCTGTTAAATGTGGTCATAGACGGTAGCATGCTAAACCTAAAACTGCTGGCTCTCACTTGTAGCTGCAACACACATATAGATGGTTGGTGATATAATCCTAACTTGCATAGTAGCATAAAATCCAAAAATACTTTACTTAATTATATCCTGAAAAGGCGCTTATGAACGTCAAAACCACTACTGGTTCGGCCAAACAACCCAGTCATACAGAAATGGTGTTATTACAAAAAAGTTTAATACGTACTGAATACTTGCTTTAAAGAAGCTTGGATACTTACGTATTAAATGCACCGCGCTCGCCGAAAGTACGACATCTTGCTCTTCATCTCTGTTTGGTTAGGTTAGGTTAGACTCGCGAAAAAGGGATAACGCGATCTTGCCGCGGTAGCCGTCGGCAAGCGCGTTGCATTTAATAAGTAGGTATCCAAACTTTGCTAAAGGAAGTATTCAATTTAAGTTTTTTGTAATAACACGGAAAGAAACTCGAGCTGGTTTATCTTTTCATCGTACACATTTTTACGAACATAGATATTTACATTCGTCTATAGCAGATGCAGAGAGAGGAGTGTCCCCATTCTTCACATATTGATCCACCCTATAATTCACACATTAAACCCACTTAACATGGAACTCACTAACCGACAAATCGGTCATATGCTTTGGGAATATGTTATAAAACCTAACACTATTACTTAAACTGTTTTTGCTACTTAGCCTGATACATAGAATGACCAATTTGTTGCTGTTTCTAGTATTTAAACTATGTCAGTCATTTACTAAATCCAACTTATCTAAGTTTTCGCTGACATACATTAAATTATCAAGAATATGGCAGAGTTAAGGTGCCGAATTCCTGATACTTAGTCTTTAATGATTCGCGAGGCCCCATGTTATAAATTCCACTGGCCATTTTTATAGTAGGAATATAGTTGTCCACCTCAGCTGCTGTCCCCAACGATATAATACTATAATGAACGAAAAGCTTAGCCTAGTCGTTTCATATTGAGAACAAACAAAAATGCTTTTTTTTTAATTGAAATTCGATTGAACTTTACAAACAAACAGTAAACAAATCAGAGGGCGTCACGGGGTCGCCCACAAAAATAGGTCAGACCGGGGAAATGCGAACGAGGTAACGGTTTCTAACATAGTACGAACCGGCTACATGGTTGCTGGTTAATTTACTGTAAATGTTTTGATTTATTACCACCAGTTATGTTTAAACCGGTTCAAGGGCGGATGTCATAAATAGTTTGTTATGGGAATTCTAGCATGTGTTATTGTAATTTTATTTAGATTCGAACGTTCTAGATCGCTCATTATTAGTTAAGATTGAGTTTTCTTTAGAAGTAATATTATATTATTATCTAGACTCTTAACTCCCAAAGTGGTCCAAGTGGTCCCCAGGGGTCCACGAGATATTCGACGGGGGTCTACATTGGAATGACAAAAAAATGCTTTCGATAGTGAAAAACAAAAATATTGGCTTAACTTTACCTATCAATGTAGGCAGATAATATTTTAAGAAACTCAGTACGCAACGCAAATCTCCATATTTAGAACTAATCTTCTCATATTGTGTCGAGTTTTGGGAATATGATAGAAATGTAGCTGCAGAGGTTGGGTCCACCGGAACCAGCTAAGTTTTGAAAGTGGTCTATGAGAAAAAGAGTCTGGGGACCTCTGATCTAGAGATCCAAAAAATATAACAAGGTTTATCTTTAAAACAGCTTGACCAATTTGGACAAAAATTTCAATAGCCTATATTGTAAAAAAAAATCCTTAGCAGTTAAACAGAATAAAAACAGGTAATTTTTTTGCTCTTTATCTAAAAAAACTGTTGGGTCATAAACCGACTATGACAGCCTTATTGGACGGCATATACTACACACATACAATCAATATTTCCCTTCTATTTATAGTTACGTTGACTAACACGCGCTGCATCCTGGCTTCACCCGACAATAGTGAAGCAAAAATGTATAAGTTGGCAACTTGAAATCGACCAAAAGAAATTTTCGGGTTAGGTGGTAATGATAAGATTTAACACAGATAATCTTGAAATTACGCATGTGTTTTAATATAATAAATACTTTCAACTATTTGACCTCGTTGTCATCAACTACTAATGATATAAATGAGAAAGTATGTTTGTCTATAAATTATGTTTTATAATAGGATATGGTTCACTTTTATTAATATTATAATTTACTCCCAAGGAAGTGTGACAATATCTAGTATAAGTAAATTAGTACGAGAAATTACTAGGTAATTACTTTCACCCATAAAGTGTCAACGAAGACCAAACACTTCCGATAATGGAGAATTTTATTACAACTAACAAGTAGTAATTAATTACCAACGGAACTCGCTAAGATATCCGTTTTTAAACGTTACTTTCAAACGAGAATTCCTTAAATAAATTATGTACTCACTCGTCGGTCTGAACTTGGAGACGTCCGTGCCACATTTCTCCCTGTTGTACAGCAACTTCTTGCAGACGCGCCATGGTCCGAAATAGCCATGGTCTAAGTTCGGGTTTTCCACTAAAACAAAAGAATAGATTCCTTAAAAATCGGCACATAAACTGTGAAAACAGATCCATAATTCTGTCAGTATTAAATATATAAAAATCCAGTGTAATATTTTGATGAAAGAAGTAAGGTATCTGGTATAAAACAATCGTGTCAGCCTCTTCATATATCGTGGTTTAATTAATGTAATCTAAACCGCCAATATGTTGAGGTAGCTTTAAGACTCCGTTCGGGACACTAACCTTTTTTTATATTGTAGCACGGCAATATGACTGCACTATGCCTGATGGTAAGCACAGTACAATCTAAAAACAATGGTGACCACCGAGTGACATACTATTCATCGCTGGTCGCCGCTGTCATGCCGGCCTGCGAAAAGCTGGATATGTATAAGCTGATCCCGAAACGCGACCCGCAAAAGCGAATCACTATGAAGGGCTTTTTCGCCATATACATGGTGGTTGCGACCCAGTCAGGCTGTAAAGCCCTACTACCCCGCTTTCGCCATTGCCTCGTTCGTTATCCAGCACCACGTGCAGGTGAGGTTGGCTTGGGTGTCTCATATCTTATGATGTTATTCGACACCCCATATACCTTCGAGAAGTTTTGCATACTTAACGAGGAAAGCGGAATCTCCCAACAGCGGTAAATGTAGAAAAATTGAGTATGTGCTTCACTTGCTGATGGAGTGTACCAAAAACAGCAACGAAGGAGAGTCATTGATGAGCAGAATGAGAAGTTGTCAGAACATTAGTATCTGTCACAGCATCTTGGTCGAGCCCTGTTATGGTGAAGCTAAGATGCTGTATGATTTGGTAATGATACCTCATCAGCGGCTCTCGTCGTGCAGTTAGAAAGATTAGGTAACAATGGGGCTGATATGTTCGGTGGAACAAAAGTCGCTAACAATAAAATAAATTAAAAAAGAAATCCAGTGTCATAATGTTTGTCCACGATGAACTCCGAAGATACTCAACCGATCTTCATAGCAGTTGGCATTTATGTATAATTTGGTCCAACTTATGAGATAGGATAATTTACATTTCGATTACCGCCGTCAATATTTTTTAATTACAAATTAAATGATTGTCAATGTTGGTTATTGTTATTCATTGTAAGTTCCGTCAGTCTCAGACAGATCGCGCTTTAAATTCGTCGGTCGACAGAAAACTTTAGGACCGAATGTTAGACTGGTAGATATCTCGTAGATGGCGCCACGTCTTAATATTGAATAGTTAAACTTTTAATAACTGAGCCACCGCAACGAGTGGCCGGGTTAGCTAGTGTCTAATATTTTTTAGAAATTTTAAGATGATACCCTTTGTTACAGGTCCCGAGATGTGGTCTAAGTTGATAAACAAGTTAAATTCACATAAACAGACGACTGGAACTCAAGTGTAACTGCTGGAAGACATCTGTAAGTGTTTGAGCATTCTACTTGAGGATGGTAGCTAACCAGGCGGACTTAGAAAAAGTCCTGTAAGTATGTTGTAAAGTATGATATCATCCTTTCGTTCATAGAAAGTTAAATATTAGTTATAATGGTTCTAACCTATGTCGATCGATGCGTTGACCAACTACGCTATCGAATGAACCATAATCGCTTCAAATCTATACTAATATTATAAAGAGGTAGAGCTTGTGAATTTGTGGCGTTGTAGGGGGTAGTCTCAGTAACTTCTGTTCCGACTTGAAAGATCCTTTCAGTGTTATATAGCTCATTTATCGAGGAAGGTTATATGATATATATCATCACGCTAAGACCAATAGGAGCGGAGCACCAATGAAGAATGTTTCATACTCGTTTTTTTTTCTTCTTGACAGCTTTCGTTGCGTGTTAGCGTTACCCAAAGTAACTATTCCACGCGGACGAAGTCGCGGGCAGAGGCTAGTATCCTATATATGTAGTGGTTGGGACCGTTCCGAAACAGTTATTGCTTCGTACCTACAAATCTTGGGTTACTTCTCCTATCAACTTAATTTAATACTGAACGTAGTATAATTTAATAACAATATTAGAATACAAGGAAGTTATTTTCCAAACAACAGTACACAAGGAAGCCGCAGAATATTGACGGCAGATTACTGTAATTTAGCCAGTTATTCCTTTCAATTGGAATAATCGAGTGAATTATCTATCGGATTGATACAACTTGTAGTTTGAATTGAAATGTGGGAATTATTAAGGAAAAATTAGTCAAAATGATAGCGGACCATACAGGAAAAGTGTAGTTAAGGAAAAATATTTCACATGACGCCATGCAGAAAATATTTAATTACGTATGTATTCGATTAGAACTGACTACCTACGTAGATATATTAATGTATTGTGTATACTAAGTTATTGTAGTAGGTAGTATTTTTCCAAAAAGTTCGGTATCCTGAATACGGCGAAACGGTACTTCATCCCTGGTAAAAGACTGTTGTTGTACAAAACGCAAGTTCGACCCTACATGGAGTACTGTTGCCATCTCTGGGCGGGAACACCTGGATATCAGCTTGGACCATTTGACTCGGCGCAAAGACGACCTATGAGAATCGTTGACGATCCCAAGCTCACAAACTGTGTCGAACCACTACGGAGAGACATCGCCTCTTTATGTGTGTTCTACCGTTTGTATAATGGGTTGTGTTCCGAGGAACTGTTTAACATTATGCCTGTAGCTGGTCTCCACCATCGCACTGCTCGTCATCGGCATCCCCACATATTGGAACCGAAATGGTCTCGGACGGTTCGGTTCCAAAGGGGGTTCCTTCCCCGAACGATCCGGTTGTGGAATGAGCTTTCTGCTGAAGTTATTTCTGGAGACTACAGTATGGAGTGTACAGTATGGGGTGCTTCAAGGGGAAAATAAATAGGTTACTTAAGGGTCGGCAACGCGCATGTAACGCTTCTGATGTTACAGGCGTCCATAGGCTGCGGTGACCGCTTTACATCAGGCGGCCCGCATGCTTGTTGGCTACCGTCGTGGTATAAAAAAAAAATTATATGAATATTTTAAATGAAAACGGTTTTATTATTTCATAGTTACCATAGGTATATATATATCTTGTATATTACCTTTTATTTATCCATGTCCACTTAACCCCTTTGTTTTTAATTTATCTTTATATTGAATAAAAATCATATTGATTACCTATAAAAAATGTAACGTTTTTCTTTTATATTATAGTGGCAAACGAACAGGCGGGTCATCTGATGTTAAGGGATCACCACCGTCCATAGACACTTGCAACACCAAGGGAGTCGTAAGTGCGTTACCTGCCTGTGTTTGGGGGAGGAGGGAGTGTGAGAGGGGGCGGGGAGGTGGCTATCCGGCACTCTCACTGACCGAATGAAACGCAACAATGCAAGCACTGTTACTTCAAGTCGGTTTTCTGTGAGAGAGTGGTACTGTCCCGGACGAGCCGACCCATTCATGCTGAAACCAGTAATAGCTTCAGCGTGGCTCTACCACTACATAATATTTATGTAGTTATATTTACTGATATGTCCTATCGTATAGTTCTTTATACGTCCAGTTTTAAAAAGAGATTAACAATAATATGTATCTTAATAGCTTTACTAAACTAAATTGTGACAGTTTATATATAAGTTTATCTATTTAAAATAATCAACCAACTTTATCAATATCATTGTAAAGTATTCAATAAGTTTTATGAACAAAACAGAACAGATTATGTAAATCTACGTTGACCAATTCAATGTATTTATGAATATGCACGAAAGCCTTGAGTGACACGAAAACATAACTAACGTTGTGTTCTTTTCAATACATCTATGCACATTAGAAACAAGGTCAGTATTACAACACTACACAGATGCATTGTAGGAAACAAAGGATTTATCAGTATTTAACCAAGTCACTCAAGGTCGTGCAATTTTACATTTTCATATTTTTTTAAAGTGTATTTACTCAAGTTTGTTTTACAATTGTCAACAGTTCCTTTATCAAAACGCAAAGCCTTTATGAATCATGCGTTTGACAATATAGATTGCAGACTCCTAACAATTTATAAATTACTAGCTGTGTCCGTGACTCCGTCCGCGTGGAGCCTTACGTAAAAAACAGTGATTAATGGTGGTAGAGCTACGCTGAAGCTATTACTGGTTTCAGCATGAATGGGTCGGCTCGCCCGGGGTAGTACCACCCTCTCACAGAAAACCGACGTGAAGTAACAGTGCTTGCATTGTTGCGTTTTCGTTTGGTCAGTGAGAGCGTCGAAGGACCACCTCCCCTCCCCTTTCCCCTTCCCTTACTCCCCCAAGATAGGTTGACAACGCACTTGCGATTCCCCTGGTGTTGCAAGCGTCTATGGACGGTGGTGATCACTTAACATCAGGTGACCCACCTGTCCGTTTGCCTCCTATGATATACAAAAAAATAAAAGAGTGATTAACAAAGTCACCTGAATGTATTAAGTCCATTTATTTATCTACGTTTCTCTCGTACTTACGCCACGTCGTCATTAAAATTACAATAACTTTTGATAGAGTGGACCGATGTTAATGAAACAAAGACTAAGTTATTCTCGAAGATATGCTATATGATTTCGTTGGTGTGGTTTTATTATGAACCCAGTGCTTTAGTAGTGATGCGTGTTCATACAAACAGATAAACAGACAGACATACCGACAGATAAATAGACAGACACGGTTTGTCTGACGTTTTTAAAAATGATTGAAATATATTTTATTACTTATTCCTAGACACCTGCAACATTTTTTTTTTACGAAAGTCGAAAAAGTACAGGCACTTTAGATTTACTTTCAATTTGAACAATATAAGATGAATCTAAAATCGAGTTCTAATGGAAAGTTTTATGGAATGCTTTTTTGGGCTGATTTTGATTTTTTTTTTATTAGAAATCAAAACTGCACTTATTTCTCGGAACATTCCACATCGCTATTACTATCTAATTTCTTAAATAATATAAACTAAGATAATACTATCGTTCAAGGCAATCGAAGACTTCCTTGCACCTTAAGGAAGCATAGTGAAAGGCACAATGTAACAAAAACCTTACATGCAGATTTGACATGGACTCAAGGTCCGTAAACCGTTTAGAGGGGAAACAATTGATGAAGGCTTCCTTGCATCCTAAGGAAGGAAGGGACATAGCATAGCAAAATGCATAAAATAGCAGAAACCGTAAGTGTAGATTTCATTGGGTCTGAAGATCGGTCAAACGGCTAGAGAGGGAGTAATTGACGAAGGCTTCCATGCATTCTAATGAAAGAAGGGACATAGCATAGCAAAATGCAGAAATTAGCAAAAACCTGAAACGCAGATTTCACTCGGTCTGAAGGTCAGCGAGACGCTAAGAAAGGAACACACAAGATGTCGTCACGATTTCCCGGCTGCTTACTAATTCAATTGGTACTATGCTGCGAATTGCCTGGACTATAAGTGTGTGAAACGTCTTACCTGTTCTTGGAATTTAAATCAATGAAATATCAATCTATGTGTGTACATATTACGTATCAATTTTGTAATTTCGTACATAAATATGATATAATAATACGTGATGTTACCAATTCGGTTTAGTAAATCTTTTATACGTTAGTTCCTGCGTAGTAGTCCGTGCTAATATCATTAAAGATAGGGAACAGTAGCCATAAATCTCAACTAATCGGGCAACTTGTGGGTAAATGTACGAAGTAACAATAATAATAATACAGATAAAACCGAGGGAAACACAAAAAAAAAATTATGCGTGTAACCGTCACACGCGATTGAAGTAAAATTTCTTTGGCGTTATAAGATATATCGTTCGTACTGTCTGTTCGTACTTTTCTATATTTTATTTGCTTTATAACAAAGAGTTGCCAATAATATTTTCAGTATTATTTAAGTTCCGAATTAGCTGATAGATGGCAATACATCACAATATAATGAAGCTTTGATTTAATTTCTTACATTGAAATCAGATAGCAGCACAGTCACGCGCCCATTTATACATAATTAATTCTATTGTATGATTTTTATTATTATACAATTTTTTTTTTTCAAAAATTGTTGATGATTTGTTTATAATCTATTTATTGACAAAATCAACAATATTTAAAAACCAAATGGTACAGAAACGTGACGCCATATTACCATAACGGACTTCCGTTGCATTGTCGTACAGTTATCTCCTAGTCGCGCCTAAAGAAATTTTACTCCAAAATACATAATGTCCATGCAACTACAATACTGACAGTCATCGTTGTGAAGGTTGTTTACACATTACAATTGAGGTTACTAGTAACTAGTTTCAGGGTACAGTATTACCAAAACTAGAAGCAAACCACTATAATGTATTTGATTGGAAAAAGATGATAAACGATTTCGCGATTGGATCTGTATATAATATAAAATACACTGTTGAAGATTGTTTCCATAGCTTTGTAATAAAATGCAATAACATTCAAAATCAGTAGAGCATGCCGATGGTTTATTGAATAACACGTTGCTTTTATGGATCCGGAAATCGGTTAAATGTCGAATAACAATTGTAAAATTTTTCACGTTGAACGTCTTCGTATAGGGCCATAATTTTAATACATATATATAGTGTGTTTAAAAAAATACCTTTCCAAGTACTTACCTTCTAGGCGACTCAAAATTTTGGGTTCTTAGAACGGTTATTAATTCTATTTGCAACTCTTAAGGACACGACACGACAACGAGTGAAATCTGCGTTTCAGGTTTTTGCTATTTTCTGCATCTTGCTATGCTATGTCCCTTCTTTCATTAGAATGCATGGAAGCCTTCGTCAATTACTCCCTTTCTAAGCATTTTACCGATCTTCAGACCAAATTAAATCTACGTTTATGGTTTTTGCTATTTTATGCATTTTGCTATGCTATGTTCCTTCCTTCCTTAGGATGCAAGAAAGCCTTCAACAATTGTCTCCTTTCTAAATGTTTCACGGACCTTCAGTCCATGTCAAATCTGCATGTAAGGTTTTTGTATAAGTTATAGCCATTAAAATCCTGAATCTAAACCAGTGATGGGCAAACTCATCATCATAAAGGACCAAATATAAACAATACAAAATTGAAGTTTATTTAAAGAGCCTCTTTTTAATACTTTGCTTTAATAGATACATTTTTATGTAAATATTTAGGTTTAGAACAACATTTTCTTTTTGCTTTGCTAAATTGCTGTTATTGTAGCCTTCTAAAAATGTGCCTCTTTTCTCTAAACTTGTGTTTCAAAAAAAGCTCGTCTCTTACAAAGAAAGTTAGTAGATAATATTTCCTATCAGCAAGGAGTGAATCAACTGCATACGGTTTGCGAGCCGCGGTTTTTAAGGCCACTAATCTAAACGAAATGTCTAAAGATATAAGAGAAAGAATAAAGAGATCAGTACATCAATAAGCATATACATTTCTTATACAGCATACTTGAAGCAACACCATTATAAGTTCATAATAATGTACAGTGTAAGGCTCAGCTAATAGCTATGAGAGACATATGCAACAAATTAATGACTCACGTGGCACGTGTCAATTGAGTTTAAGATGATTATCATTGACGTAGTCAAGGAGTCAACCGTAGTACTCCCACACCGCTGAACGAATATGATAGTTCACAGTAAATCTAATACAAGTGGTCAAAATGAATTATCCAATTAATTTTTCACAACAAAAGAACACGCACTGTGCTTTGAAGATTTTTAATTCTCTATAAGTTTTCCGGCGTTTGACCACGATATAATCTGATTTCAAATGATGTGATCAAAGACAGTAGATGGTCATTTTATTTGCATTTTGGGGTGTAAGGGGTGTCTTGGGGTGTAAGGGGTGCTTAGGGGTGTAAGGGGTGTCAAATGACATCTAAGAATTGAGACATCCAAGCCAACCTCATCTGCACGTGGTGTACCCTGCTGAATAACGAACGAGGCAATGGCGAAAGCGGTGTGGTAGGGTTTTACAGCCTGACTGGGTCGCAACCACCATGTATATGGCGAAAAAGCCCGTTATAGTGATTCGCTTTTGCGGGTCGCGTTTCGGAATCAGCCTGTGCATATCCAGCTTTTCGCAGGCCGGCATGACAGCGGCGACCGGCGATGGATCGTGTGTCACTTGGTGGTCGCCATTGTTTTTGGATTGTACTGCGCTTACCATCAGGCGCAGTGCAGTCATTTTGCCGTGCGAGTATAAAAAAAAAATCCATTATAATTTTCCTATTTTATATTTTTATAATGGTTTATTACATCTAATATTATATTACTATTACTGAGAAAACTCTGAAACTGCGAATCCTGAAAAAAAAACCCAGAAAATGCAGTCCTCGGGAATAGTCTAAGGTTGGCTAGTTTTCTGTTACATAAAAATGGCAATATAACAAGCAAACCATAATATTGAAGAACTTGGTTTTTAACCGGCATCAAAAATTGTAAGGCTAAAGGATCCCATCAGACTTCGTAACTATATAATAATAATCATAAATACAGTGGTACAACAAAATAATCCCAAGGAGGGTTGATGACAGGCAGGCGGCCGATCGTAAAAAATAAGCCAAATCATATACCACAACATGACAAACATGTTGTACCGAACCTACTTATGTGGGATAAGGGTAAGAAGAAGATCAAATATGGTAAGCACGCTAAGCCTAAAAGAGGACTGACTTTCAAGTGTAGTGTCCGGAACACACCAAGAGGCATTGACAGACTTTCAATTTGAAGGTGGTAGCGATCCAGGCGGCTTTATAGAAAAAGCGTTACCACCATGATATAGTTTCATCACAATCTAATACTCTGACTCAGTTGCAAGGATTCGAATCTACATCTACCGTTGTAGTGTCCAAACACGCTATCACCAAAGCCAATATCTTCTTCAATACATTTAATAATAATGGAAATCTAACGTGTCTGTACTTTATCGATTTTCGTGATAAAATTGTTGCAGGTGTCTAGGAATAAGTAATAGAATACATTTCAATCATTTTTAGAAATGTCTGCCTGTCTGTTTGTATGATTAAGCATCACTGCTAAAGCACTGGGTTCACAATAAAACCTCACCAAGAAAATCATAAAGCACATCTTCGGGAGTAATTTAGTCTTTGTTTCATTAAAATCGGTCCACTTTATCATAAGTTATTGTAATTTGAATGCCGGCTCGGGTTAAGTATGAGAGAAGATTAGTAATCTATACTAATATTATAAAGAGGTAAAGTTTGTGACGTTGTGAGTTTGTGACGTTGTGGCGTTGTAAGTGGTAATCTCAGGAACTACTGGTCCGATTTAAATAATATATCATCACGCTAAGGCCAATAGGAGCGGAGCAAAGATGAAAAATGTTTCAAAATCGAGATGTATTTTTTTTTTAGAGCTTCTGCTGTGTGTCAGTGTTAGCCCAGAGTAGTAACTATTACTACGCGGACGAAGTTGCGGGCAGGGGCTATAATCTATATACTAATATTATAAAGAGATAAAGTTTGTGAGGTTGTAGAGGGTGGGGGGTCGGAGAAAAATGGTCGAACGAAAACGTTTCTTACGAACGCTGCCTTAATGAGATATATATGATTGAGTTCTAGAGAAAAGTTGTAGCTTGATAATGCCTATTACCGCCCAACGAAGTGGGCACGGATCGGCTAGCCTTTATCTAAATTGGTTGAACGCGCTGATCTCAGGAACTACTGGTCCAATTTGAAAAATTCTTTCAGTGTTAAATAGCTTATTTACCAAGAAAGCTATATCATCACGCTAAGACCAATAGGAGGAGAGCACCAATAAAGAACGTTTTAAAATCGGGTTCTTTTTTCTTTTGAGAACTTCCGCTGCGTGTTAGCGTTAGCCCAAACTAACTATTCCACGCGGACGAAGTCGCTGGCAGAAACTAGTTCCTTTATAAGGTACAGTACACTTTATGGTCATATTTACCTGGCCAAGAGTTAAAAGCAGTCTTCTTACTAATATGTTCCCTCCTTGTAACATCTACAACTAGTCCTGTTAACGTAATGTGAGATAATATATATAAGTGGTTAACCTAAATTAAATTGGTGGTAAAATATCAACATTTCACACGAATTCAATTAAATAGCATATAAATGATAAAATAATACGCAACGTCACAATACTCCATATAATAAAATTAAAGAAGAAATAGACTGCAACATAAAGGTACAAATCTAATTTAATACGGTTTAAAAGGTTGAGAAAATACAGTCAAGTAACGCGTTATTGATAGCTATAATCAAATATTATTGAAAATAGCCGGCGCGTTAGAAGTAAGTCAAATTTGATACGGCCTCTTTATTGTGGATTCAAATTTGTTTTAGATCGAATTGCAAAGTTTATTATATTTATATTATACTGAGAAATTAAAATTGATTTAAGCTGCCATTGACACGGAACACGTTATGGAAAATAACGGGCCTAGACACACAGTTGGACTTGTGTATACGATATATTTTCAGTATTTTTATTAGAACAACACGATTGTTTTCGTAATTTAAATTAAAATGGGATCAAAAGATACGATATTCCATAGTGTTTTGGATTTTTTTTGATATTCATCTAATATTATAAGTGCCAATGTTTGTTTATTGTTTTTCACGCATTAACTACTCCATTGATTATAGCTGCTACCTTATATCTAGAAAGAAGAACTGTACATAATCAGGAGCAGGAGAAATCTTACACTACATTAACACGAGCGAAGCCGCGGACAAAAACTGATAAGGCAATAATTTGCAACATCATATTCACAGTTTATTTGCACATACATATTTACTACATTGCAATTTTTTTGTAACCTGATGTTAAGTGATCACCACCGTCCATAGACACTTGTAACCCCAGAGGAGTCGCAAGTGCGTTCCCAGCCTGTGTTTGGAGGGAGGAGTGGGGGATGGGGAGGGGAGAAGGGACGAGGAAGGGGGAAGGGAAGTGGGCCTCCGGCGCTCTCACTGACCGAACGAAACGCTACAATGCAAGCACTATTATTTCACGTCGGTTTTCTGTTAGTACCCCGGGTGAGCCGACCCATTCATGCTGAAACCTGTAATAGCTTCAGCGTGACTCCACCACTACTAAATTTGTCAAAATTCAAATGTTCTTAATAAAGGGACAAAGAAATATTAGAGACTATGTCGTATAGTGTAAATAATTTAATATTTATCAAGGAAATTTAAAAGAAGATAACGTAGAAAATGACGTTAGAATAATTATTTTCTAAAAGATAATAATTGAATTAAAAAAAAAAAAAATTACGCAACAGTTGACACCGCTGCCATGGATTGAACGTTGTTTAATATCTTAATAGGTATTCGTGACTACCAAGTTATTACTCAGCACAGAGTTTCGTATTAAATCTAACAAGAAAATGAACAGAACAATAACTCGTAAAGTTGGATAAGTTTTACGATATTACCTACTTAGACCCAGTAAACCGATAGCCTAGATATGAAACGATAATATGTGCTACTGTGCAAGAACTTACGAGTTATTATGAAAGTTATTTTTCTATGCTTCTCTAAGTGTTTACTTGAGTATATTCACATAAATTGGAGGAATTTAGTCTTCGAATTTCTTATTGTGACCAAAATTGTCAGCCCTTAATTTTAAGACAGGTGAAGTTTTTAGCATCACAGGAATTTATCAAAATAGTGCACCCTCAGGGTCCATCGTGCAGGGTGAGTATCTAAATAAATAGCAATGGACGTGTCTACCAATTGCCCAGAAAGTGGGAACACCTGATTGTTTTTACACGGAGGTTTTAATACAATCCATTTTAATTCGACACTAAGTGGCATCACGCTACATTTCAGGTTGTAATTTGAAGCGAAGGAAGTCGCTGACATGTACTAGTATTATATAGAAACGTAAGATTAGCTTTTATGCTATTTAAAGTAATTAAATTTCTGAATTTACAACTATCCGACAACGGCCATATTCAGGACAAAAAGTTGCCAACATTTATAGTCAAATTTAATTTTGTCAGCGTCTGGTGATGGCGTTTAAATTTTGCTTGTTAGCTTTTCAATGTGTGAAAGTATTCAAATATATAAAATCTCGGATAACATAAAAACATACACGTAGTGGTAGTGTAGGTAGGTGTAGTAGTAGTGTAGGTTTATGATCCAGGTGTAGTTATAAAGACCCTTATCAATGAGCCGAAACAGTCACGTATACACTACACGCGTTCCTCGTCTAAAATCGGCTGAGTGCCTTAAGTGCCTTAGTAGTCCGGTGAAGCTGTTAAGACCTTGCTTGGTATTGACCTAATTGATTGATTCTAATAAGGTCGTTATTGTGCACACGTGAAGTGAGTGGAAAATAATACCCGGAGCATGGTTTCTGACTTGCCACAAAAACTCCCTGGAAAGTTCCAACAAGGGTGACCCTTATTTCCCGCTCATTTCACTTGTCCACAATAACCTAACTATATTACGTAATACATCACCAATATTATAAAACGCAGAGTCAAATAACACAAGATTATGAATATACGCTATTGAGTGTAGTCAGTTCGAAAAAAATGGGTTCCTCGTACAAACTTGCTAATTTAGTAAGAACCTATTTATACCGCTTTAAATGTTCTCTTCAATAAAAAACTTACGATGATTTTTATAAGATATTCCCTGAAATAGATTTACATTTATTTGTTAATTAAGCAACAAACAAAGATGCATTAGGTTATACTAATCATGAATACTGTATTGAAATTTTTGAATAGGCATCTAGCGGCTAAGCGCGATCCATCGTCGTCTTCATTTTCACTTACTATCAGGCAAGATCGTGGCCAAGCACCTTCCCGTGAAATATAAAAAAAGTTCCAGTATATTATGCCAACCATTTGAATCGAGCGCTGCTGCTTTGACTTACACTGCAAACAGTTACAACAATGATTCTCGCTGACCAACTTTGAACAGGCTTTCTTCTTACATCATTTGTATAAATAAAAAGGGATTTTTCTATATTAGAGATCAATAATTAAAACATTGTTTGACCGATCATATTAAAATCTGGTTCACCTAAGTGTTTTTTGTTGAAAAGGTTTTTTTATACAAGTAATTTTAGTTTAACTGAGTATGCGGTAGCGTTAGTCTATATCTTATTGTTATTAAGTTTTATATTCTAATTTAACGCAGACAAAATCTTAGGCGATTGGTAATTGCAGAATTAAAATTTATACATTTTTTTTATATTATAGGAGGCAAACGAACAGGCGGGGCATCTAATGTTAAGTGATCACCGCCGTCCATAGATACTAGCAACACCAGGGGAGTTGCAAGTGCGTTGCCAGCCTATGTTTGGGGGTGGAGAAGGAGCGAGGATGGGCGCGAGGGAGAGAGGGGGGAGGGAGGTGGTCCTCCGGTGCTCTCACTGACCGAACGAAACGCAACAATGCAACCACTATTACTTCACGTAGGTGTTTCTGTGGGTCGAGTGGTAGTACCCCGGGCGAGCCGACCCATTCATGCTGAAACCAGTAATAGCTTCACCTACAAAATTTAACATGAATAGACTTCCTGAAAATATAACAGGCTAAACCCCCTGAAAACTTTGTACTGATTTGACGTGATTTCCTCTATTTTTGTATACTCTAAAAGCTTTACTGTTGGGTGATAAGGTGATCTCAAATAGTAAAACGCTAAGAAACTTTTAAGTTAAGGGTAGTGTTACTTAACATGGCAACCCTATTTCTGAATAACATTCAGACTCTAGACAATGTTAATGAAGGCGTAACTAATCTATACAGTTAATTCACCGACTATTATCGCCTGATTAAAAGAAAGGCATAACGCCCCTCCGTATATTTATAACTGTTATTAATTGCCAACTTGACACTTCATTTAGCATTAAAGTCACGGACAATGAAGACTCCGAGATATATAGAAAAACAGACTATATAAAAAATCTTTCTATTGTCGTTCGCGACTCATATTTATCGTTTGAGAAGCGAGGTCGATGGCTGTTAGTCAAAAAAAAATATTGCGTTGTCATGAACACCATTGATGCGAGATATACTATGGCAGACCCTAACAACAGTTACTTTATTGTAATTTGTACATAAATCAGGTTGAGACTTAATAGAAAGTAGGGAAGACACTCAACATTTTTTTTTTTTTTTTGTTGGCTATATGGCAATGACGGCTTTGACGCGAGTCATAGATGTACGATCTTCAAAACAAAACAAAATACTTTAATGAGATATATATTGTTACATTTTGTATACGAACACGACCGTCAGAACGGAATATAAAGGGGTTCGAGAAATAGCCCGTTTCGAACGTTGTCGAATCGTTCGGATAATGACGTTAGCCGTACAGAGTTTTCCACCCTTTTCTAATCAAATGTATATAAAACGCGCTATTGTGCGGCCGGGTAGAGTTCTATTCTGGGTATCGAACCGAATACGAAAAGGAACAAAAAGAAGAGGTCTTTAAGCGATCTCCATACGATATTACAGAGCTGTGGCTGCTTAACATCAGGCGGCCCGTATGTTCGTTTGCCACCAATGTAGAATAAAATTTAAAAAAACTTAATCAAACCTTGCAATCAAATAAAACACAACTTGTGCTATCATTATAGGCTATTAAAGCGATATCGCAAACTTTATATTATAAGCCCTTATAAGATTGACATCGTCGGAGTTTCAACTCTCTTCACTTCGAAATTCTAACTAATAATATAATTGCCAAAGTGAGTTTGTTAGTTACGCATTCAGGACGTAACTACTCATCCAATCATCATAAAATTTTGCATGCGACGTTGTCAATGATTTAAAAAACGGACATAGAGTATCTTTTATCCAAAAAGCTGTACTATTTCCGAGAGACAGATTTATAGTCTGACCGCAACCGCTCATATAGATATGCGCGGAGCGGTAGAGTGGGAAGGAAAGAGTAACTCACATGAGATTCGTAGTGTCAGACAGATCTTACGATATCAAAGCACAATTTTTTGAAGCTGTAGTATATTTACGAGTATTACCAAGGTTTTTTAGCGGGAGTACGCAGTTCCCTTAAAGGGAATTTCGAAAATTGCGGGAACACGCAGTTACCTTAAAGGGAATTTCGAAAATATCGAAAATTTGCATTTAAAATTGAAAAAAAATATGAACTTATAACTTTGGAAAGTTAACGTGCCACAAAAAAAAGTGACAAAGGTGAGAAAAAGGCCTGAGTATAACTATATCCTATTCCTGTTTTTTTTTTCAATATGATTTTTACATAAGTACAAATAAAGAAACAATTTAAGTGAAATGAATTTTTAATTCATGAAAATATAAAACCTTAACTCATACCGCACGACCCATCTTAAGTGTACGACCAGAGTGTACGCTACAGTCGAGCGTTGAGCGTGGCGTCGCGTTCGGCGTTAGTTTCAAATATATGCATTAATACGTGAGTGTCCCGAGTTGCGCGCGAGCGTCGTTCTTGCACACTGAACGCGCCACACGCGACGCCACGCTCGACGCTCGATTATAGCGTCAACTCTGGACGTACACTTAGATATTTTATCTCATGAGCGTTTGACACAGACTGTCCGTTCGCTCTCCCATCTCGCCGCTCGCGTACTTATGCCACGGTACAGTGGTTGTGGTCAGACATTAACGCAAGCGAAACCGCGAACAAAGGTAGTCGTCTATAAAAGTGACATCCCTATTGCCCAAGCACTTGGTTTGCACGAATTAGATACTGAGATTAACCGCTCTCCGTTGCCAACCGAATTTGATTAGTTTTTTTTTTCTATTCCTTTGTTACCGAGTTCCGTAAATATTCTTTCGAATCTCGTTTCATATTCTTGATGATCTCATTTTCAGGTATTTCTGGTTTAGATAAAAATGCCGGTTTTAATGGAATTATTTCACGTTTATTGTTACGACCGAGCCGGTTTATGACATGTTTGTTTATATGAACACAAATCTTAAGAAACAGACGCTGAAACGTATGCACTTGATAAACAGATATGATTATTATCTACAATGTGAACTGACATTGAAAATTATTCATCTTGCTATGTTTTAAAACTTCCATGAAACAAATCATGCGATATGTCACTGTGATCATTGAAACCATACTATAATAACAGCACGCTATGATGGCCGTTTTGACAGATTAAAATAGTAAATAGTAACGTGATGTGTCGATTTATTTTCGGAAAAAATATATACAAATACTTTGTTTTGCATTAACACTTTTCACGAAACTGACCTGGGAAGCCATTTTGTTTTAGTGATATTATGTCATTAAAATCGGTATTATAGTAAACAGTAATAATCTATAAATGAGGTAGAAAAAATGTTGTTTTTGGAAGAAATAGTTGTTGGTTTTTTATTCATGTAAGTCAAACTTGATATTATTTTGTCTTTCATGAAGCCACCGATCTATATATACAATGACATGTTATGACTATGCTCGTAGCTGTATAAATATGGAAACTAGAGAAAGGACGAGATACCTCGTAGTGAGTCTCCTGGGCAAGTTCACAAATTAAGGGATATCTCGATGTAGGCAGTCTACGTATTAAGTATCTAGTTTTAACGCGAATTTGTTGGCGGTTGTGCTGGCCGACCATCCTATATCTATATTTATACATATAAAAAAAATGAAGTATGTGTATGTAATATCAAAATAAAAAACATACTGAGTACTCACTCAGTTACTACAGTTACTCATGAAAGTATACACGCTACTGATAACAAAAATGCAATTTCTAAAATTTTTGTCGGGATGTCTATCTGTTTGTTCCGAGTAATCTCCGAAACGGCTGGACCGATTTGACGGGAATTTCACTGGCAGATAGCTGAAATTAAAACAGATTACTTAGGCTACTCTAAATTGGACTAGCTGTTAACCGTGGCTTCGCCTGTAGTGCTATCTTCAAAACGGTTATACCAATTGTTACGGGACTTTCACTGGCAGATAACTGACCTTATTGGAAGTAATTTAAGTTATTCTATTTTAGACTAGCTGTTACCCGCGACTTCGTCCGTATGAAATCTGGCAAAAATATGTTTTTCACTGTAAACTTGTCCGTGAGACACAATATAATTTAAATTCATATATCTGTATGTATCTACGTATGTAATTTGAATTATATTGTGTTTTTGCTCATTTTGGCGACCATTTTGTTTTATTTACCGCGCCTTCGACTTCATAAGTTAATAACCATAGTAATATATAAGAATAATATAATATAATATTCTAACGAGTTCAATGAGCACTATTTAAATTGTCTAATATTAAAAACTGCTTAGACAGATATAAAGTTTTATATCTTGATTTATATTTATGCAAGATTTCAAGACGTCAGCTCATTAATTGTTTACAATTCAACATTATAATTATTAACTAATTAAGAAGGGGTCTTTTTAATAAAAATATAAACGTATTACTTATTGAGAATATGGGAATATTATATCATTATAATAACATCTTTAAGTCATTGTTTCATTAGTTCTTTATACAGTGTAACTGAGCACTGATGTAGTTATATGGTGGGTTAAGGTTCCAAATGTGTTATTGGTGACTACTACTCCTTTGACACACTGTTAGTAATTATATATCTAATATATGCGTTACATGTTACTGTAAATGACGTGGGTGTCGTACTTAAAATTATCTTTAAAGATCATTTCTATAATTGTACATCGTGTCACAATTTTATATCTCTTTATTACAATTTAAAAAAATGCACGCGGAACTGGTGTTACAACTAGTATTAAATATATTATGTTAAATAATTTAGTTTTTTTTCAATATAAATACCGAACGGTGTTGTAAATAAGAACATTAATAATTATAGTCCATTAAGGAATCCGTTGAAAGGAGATTTTTTTATATCATAAGAGGCAAACGAACACCTGGGCCACCTGATGTTAAGGGATCACCATAGATACTTGCAAGACCAGAAAAGTCACAAGTGCGTTGCTACCCTGTTTTTGGGGGAGCGGGAGTGGGGAAGGGGTGAGGGAGGTGGGTTATCCGGCGCTCTCACTGACCGAACGAAACGCAACAATGCAAGCACTGTTACTTCACGTCGGTTTTCTGCGAGAGGGTGGTACTACCTCGGGCGAGCAGACCAAGAGTCTGCAGAAATAAAAAACAAAAAAAATGTTGTGCAAAAGCAAAATTGAAAAAAAAAAAGGAACGAAAATTGATAATGGCTTACAGTATTCGACAACTAATCCATTGAAGCTAGTTTTATAGACTCGGTGAGTCTTTATCTGGGAGTAAATGTTAGCCAACCAGTGAAATGGGTTTATTGCCATTCGCTATACATGAATACATTTTAATATTCTCAACACTGCCGTTAGATACTACACAGTTATGGTATTGTCGTGGGCGTGAATTATGTTTCTTACATTGATGTATATTACATACTAGATAGGGTAATGAGTATAACAAAACTATGAGATGTTTATAAGGTTCCGGAGCCACATGAAGTAAGAAGTTCACTATTTATGTATTTTTAGTTATATGTCAATGGTAAATCCATTTTATTGAAGTTATACTTCTTAAAAACTGAATACTTGAAACTACAATTTTCTTTTTTCTTTTACTGTACGGCCATTTGCTGCCGCAATACAGTCTGTTGAAAATCACCCACAAATTTTTGATCTTTTTTCTATATTCCTTAACTTTTGTGGCTAGTGTATTGTATTAGTATAGAACGTGAATGAATCTGCGTGTGTGATAGTTGCATATTAATATCGACATACGTAAATCTTTCTATCATGCACTTATATTAAAAAGAGTCGTATTTTTTTTTCGAACTGACCACGCTATTGACCTAAAAAGGTCTTAAGAGCTTCACCGGACTACTTAGGCGAGCGCTTAAGACACTCAGCCAAATTTATTTGACAACTAGCTCAAGGGTGCACGGCACACCTCGGCTTGGGCTGCTGTCTGATACGTTCAATTCACGACCTATCTCAGCTAAGAGCTAACCTAAGCTAAGCAAACTATTCATGCATATATGAGTTGTTGAAACATATATGTGTACCAAGCATACATATCTCAACAACTCTTATATATATTTCATATCGGATAATTTTCTAAACTATTTCAGTTTGATAAGGGAAAAAATAAAACCCTTCCACTTGCATGTGTAAGCATGTATGCGTGCACGTATGTGGAGGTGATATGTGTAATGTTGTCGCAGTGATGTAAGTTTTTTACGTCACTGTATCGCGCGAAAGAGTCGTAATGGTATGAAATTTACTCTAAATTGCTATCCTACATTGAAGCAATGATGGCCGAGTTGATAGCATAGTCGGGTACTGCCTCGATGGACGTAGGTTAGAATCCTTGTGACTGAGTGCTGAGCTTTCAGTGAGGGAAACATCTTGATAAAACCAGAGCATGATGGTGTAGGGCTACTTTTATTGAAAATCTCGCCAAGCATCTGCTGGTGTGTACCGGCGGCTATACTCGAGAACTTTCTACGTTTAGAGTGTTTACCATCGTAAATCATTTCATTTAATATCAGATAAGATTGTGATGAAAAATTTCTATAGTATAAAAACATAGAATTAGGAAACCGCTTACATTAACTACGCGCAGGTTTGTTACTCTATGTATAAAGAAGACTATTCCAGCGCTTATAATTCGATGTTTTGTTTAAAATGACTACAACTATGCGATGGTGTCATTAGTGTGATACACGGCTCTAATGTTGTATTGATTCCATACTAGTATAATAAATAATAATAATACGCAGGCCGGCATGACGGCGTCGACCGGCGATGGATAGTATGTCTCTCGGTGATCGCCATTGTTTTTGGATTGTACTGTGCTTACCATCAGGCGTAGTGCAGTCATTTCGCCGTGCTACAATATTTAAAAAAATGTTTGTTATATTTACACGACTAAATCATTAATCAGATTGTAATGAAGCTTAGCAGCTCGAGAATGATAGAGGCTATTTGTTTTCTTGAATATAATTTATTTTTATTTAGTTAATTTTTAAATTTATTATAATAAGATTTGTTTTTCTAGGTACTTCTGACGAATAAAATATTACAGACTTATCACTGGCCTTCCAAGACGCCATTTGCATATAGATTAAAATACTCAATCGAGTAGTTTTAACGAATTACGTTTTATGTTAATTATCTTCAAAGATAATGAAGAATTGAAGGAATTTTCTCACATCTCACATAGATAACGTACATTATGTTTTATAAAGAGTTTCATAGTAATGCTAGCTTTTGTCCACGGCTTCGCTTGCGTTAATGTAATTTTGACCTGATACTTCGTAAAACCCAATTTTTTTATGAGCAGTTAAAGCGTGAGTGTGTAAAAAATGTAAAAAAAAAAAACAAACAAACTCACATTCGTATTTATAATATTAGTTAGGATCTCAGCGATTCTCCTATCATACCATAGAATATATGACGTTCTATACTCATTATAATATTTCTTTCCATAAATTTTAGTACCCCGATCCTAAATTTATTTAAATAGTACATACCGACGCCGTGTTATAAATGTAAAATAATTAAATTAATTTTATTTTTACAAGTGAACCTATATCGTAGGTGGTAAACCAACCTGTCTGGTGAAGGTTCGAGAAAGTTACTCCCCTTTTTTAAAAAGTATAAAATCTTATTCTAGATTTGATGTATCTATGAATTAAACAAGACTTTACTCATGATCGTTGCCGAGAGTTGTAAAAAAATCAATGGTCGAAGATATATTCTAAATTCAAAAAAACATATTTTTTGTAAGATCCGAGTTTAGAATAATAATCAAGATTCAAAACGAAATCCGGTAACAGTGAAACGTGATGAATGGAAAAGTAATATAGCACATCGAGAGATAAGAATTTTAATATTCTGAGCTAAAGTTGAATACACTAAGGTCGGTTGATTTAAAAAAAGAACGCCATAAAGACCTGCGGCACATCTCCACGCGAGTTTGTCACAAAGGTCTCAAGGGTCAATGACACGTTTGGCGGGCGTGCCACATTTTTTAAATGTACTACGCGTATCGTGCACAGGTAAACATCTTTTGCGGCCTAAGCTCGTAATACATTTTAAAATTATATTAATAGTAATATATGTATAATAAAAACGACTGATTTGTAATTGGATAATTGCATTTTAATGTCCCTGATTATTCTAGTAAATACTTAATAAATAATTGTTTGCTATAGAAATGATATGTGAACAGAAATTATAAAATAATGGCCATTTCTTTGGTCCTAATTTTCTAAACTATGCATTAAATACATTTTTGTTTAAAGGGAAAGTGTATCATAATTATCATTCTAGTATTTTAAATAATAGTAACAAAGGATTATTTTTTTACGAACTGACTACGCTATTGACCTATCAAGGCCTTAGCAGCTTCACCGAATTACATCTACAAAAGAGTATTGAACTTTTGTTTATCACCATCGTGGTAAGTAAATATTAAAAAAAAACTATTTTCCTTTGCATTTTTTTCGTAAGCTCTGTTTATTACTGGTAACATATAACAAAAATAAAAAACTATAAGCGTCATCGCAAAAATAGTTGATTTTCAATAAAGTACGGCTCTATTCAAAATGTATTAGTACTAATAAAATATAAATTATACAAATATTAAAAGGCGCAAGGAATGTGCTGCTAAATGCAGAAGCCACTGCTCAACCTATCGTAAGATGAACGGAACAACTACAACGACAAGTTTCATGGCAGTGCGTCAGCGATAAAGCATAATAAAGGTATTAAAGGTATAAAGGTATAAAGGTAGGTATAAAGGTAATAAAGGTAATAAAGTATTTAATCAGGTAGTAATTTCTTTACTTCCGTTATGATATTAAAGTCGATGGAACGAAAACGTAGCATTAAGATGAGACAAACATATACGTTCACAAGATTTAACATGAGAGAGAAAGAGATAGAATACAATACACAGTGTTTCTTATATTAGCGGTCTCCTTTCTGTATATTGCACTAGCTAATACTTGTTCTGGTCCGAATGTTGTACGTGTGTTACCAAAATACGTGTGTGTAAGCGCCTGTGTATTACAAAACTTTGGGAAAACTCATCATAACGAGCGTGCTGTGTATCGTTTATTTAAATATTTTATGATTTTTTGAAGGTACCACTTCTCCCACATACGAAGCACACAAGTTTTCTTTACTGGTATTTAGTTCACGGGCATGTGGCTAGTATGTGGATAACCTTCTTTGTTGAGATATGCGCTAGTCGAAATTCCATGCTTGCACGCACTGTTAGGGGCAAGTATGTATAATTCGCTCCCTAATTACGTATTCATTTGATGCTAGCTGTGCCCGCGACTTTGTCTGCGTGGGACCTCATGAACAGTGACCAATAAAGTCATCTGAATGTATTAAATTTAATTACTACCTACTTATCTCTCGTACGTAAGTCACGTCGTCGCTAAAAATACAATGACTTTTGATAGACCGAACCGATTTTAATTTTTTTTTTTTTTTGCGGTGTAGTTCTTTCTAGCTTTCTTTTAATTTAAGTTTATAAGTGTTTGCGAGCGAGTTTTAATACCACTTTAGCCCCAGAATGTAAAAAAAATATCATAGATAAATAACTGGTAATTCAAAAATTAATATGTTATACATTATTCCTGCGCAAGTGGTAAGAAATTATTGAAGGCTAGCAGGCCCGGCGGACGTTGTCCTCCCTTGATAATAAAAGAAATCCTAAAATTCAATCGCAGCGCCACCTACCAGGTCCATTTGTTAATCTTAACTATTCTTGGATCCATATCAAGGACACTCACAAAAAAAATCATCAAAACATGTCCAGTCATTTAGGCAGAGTTCAGTCACATAGACACGGACAGAAAAAATATCATTATATTAATACGTGAAGCCTAAATTTTGTATCCCTTTTTAACGGAATTGGGCGAACGGATGAACGTGAAATTTGGCATAGTTAAAGTTTATATGGAGAAGTGCAGAAAGCTATTTGTTTTATATAAAATGCATTAGAAGTACATTAAATTAGTTAAAATATGCATTACTCACACTACTGCTTCAATTTTACACAACATATACACACATGTAAATAAAAAAGACATTTTGACATCTGTCAATAAAGAACTTCAAAAAAGGTTGTGAAGGAGGTTGCTATGCTCGACTGTATGTATTATTTTAATTTTACGATCCAATTACCCTTTTCCATTCTACATTCAACAATGATATTAACCCTAATAAAATTCAAACTTTAAAAAATCAATGAACTATGGTCGAACGTCGACCTCTGGGCGCCCACTAGTATATATATCATATACAATATATCATTATTTTGCTGTTGATAATCCGTTTTCCGTTATTACTATTGACATATAAAATGATTGGTTATTGTTATCGCACCACAAGAACAAGCTAGCATTATAGTATAAGAGCCAACAGGTTAGAAAGGGGAGAACATTTTATGTAGTTTGCATTCAAACTAACGTTACGTGTGATTTTTAAATGTTACTCGAAGATATATTATACTTTATGATTTTCTTGAAGAGGTTATATTATGAACACAGTAGTTTAGCAGTGATGCGTGTTCATACAAACAGACAGACAGGCAGACATGTCCAAAATTGATTGCAATGTATTTTATTACTTATTCTTAGACACCTGCAACAATGCTTTTTACAAAAATCTAAAAAATACAGATACGTTAGATGTACATTCTTATTTTATATATAGAAAATCTTTACTAAAGATCTAAATCCCTGCATTGGTCCTGTAAGTAAGTTATTTGAATCGTTACTTTGTGGTGGAATATGAAAAATTGTGAAAGTCATCATTTACTATTTGAGCTTGAACATCGATCACGAAAAACGTTTAAACGAGTGGCCTGAACAAAAAATGATATCAGATCTTTTTTGTCGATTGTTTAACTCCCAAGTTTTAATTTCATTGGACGATAATTCGTTCGAGCGCATTATAATTCCTATTAAAAACGATTTTTCCGGATTTTTACCGTGTTATTTATGAGAAATTAAAAATCACGATAAGATCACTCTTCGTATTGATATTGAGAACTGAAACTTTATCAGAATTATATTTTCCTCATCTTGGACGATATTCTCATGGTAATTAAAGAAAACAAAAAGTTTTTTTTTGCCTCAGTCTAGGGTACAATTCTCTACCAGTTCCTCTAGTTACTGGATATACTGCAACTGATTATGGAACACGACACGCCTAAACGTGCTACTATTCTACGCATATGGCTATCGCGATTTGGATATAATTATCGTGCCCTATCACGTAAAAGCAAATCGATAATGGCTTAGTATCGGATACTAAATGGCAATGACTATGAAGACGTAATAACCTAAACTAAAATGTAGACTCTACTGTGTAGACTAACTCACAGGAAGGTTTTATTAATACGTGTACAGAAGCACACTCTCTTTGCTTTGCTAAGGCTTGTTTCTGCTAACGTAATTTAAAGCGGGGGGTCTGGCTCCACCCTAATAATTGCCTAAAGCCGGTACTGCCATACGCACCTATGGAAATACACACTAAAGTTATAGAAGAGAGTTTTTGACGGAATCTTAGTTTTGGTTTGTAGTGGCTTTTATATTTTATTCATAATCTTGTGTTATTTAACTATATTGAGTTCAGTTATTGTGCATATGTGAAGTGAATGGAAAATAATACCGCGCGGAGCATGAATTCTGAGATGCCACGAAAGCTCCCTGGAAAATTGTAACAAGGAGGCCACCATCTCGTTAAAACATTGAAATGATCACAAGACATTTGTAATATTACCTATTGGACATTAGCAGTAATAATATTAAAGTAAAAATAAAATTTTAAAAAATAACATCATAGAACATATATACATTATATTAAATAATACTTACCATAATATGACTGCACTGAGAATTGGAGGTCAGAATCATCTGAAACAAAGAAATCGGCAATATTTAAAATCTGTAAATTACGTGACTATAAAGAAAATACGTGACATATCGATATTTACAACATTAAAAGTTCACGTTAATTTCATGTTATAGCGTTGTGTTATATATACGTTATATAGCGTATATAACATTTAGAAGCGTATAGAACATCTGATTAAATAATAAGTTTAAAGCATTCCGATTCTTGCTTTTACTTAATCTTTTATATATGACTAGCTTCTGTACGCGACTTCGTCCGCGTGGAATAGTTACTTCGGGTAACACTAACACTAACTCCCGCTGCGTGTGCGTCTTCAAAAGGGAAAAATATCCCAATTTTGAAACATTCCCCATTGATGTTTCGCTCCTATTGGTCTTAGCGTGATGATATATAGCTTATAGTCTCCCTCGATAAATGAGCTATCTAAAACCGAATGAATTTTTCAACTCGGACCAGTAGTTCCTGAGATTAGCGTCTGATTAGTGAGTTCAACCAAAGAAACAAATCCTCCAGCTTTATAATATTAGTATAGATTAAATAAGGGGGTAAAATATGGGGTGTAAGGGGTGTCAAATAACATCTAAGACTTGAGACATCCAAGCCAACCTCACCTGCGCGTTGTGCACCCTGCTGAATAACGAACGAGGCAATAGCGAAAGCGGTATGGTAGTGTTCTACAGCCTGACTGGGTCGCAACCACCATGTATATGGCGAAAAAGCCCGTATAGTGATTCGCTTCTGCGGGTCCCGTTTCGGGATCAGCCTGTGCATATCCAGCTTTCCGCAGGCCGACATGATAGCGGCGACCGGCGATGGACAGTGTGTCACTCGGTGGTCGCCATTGTTTTTGGATTGTACTGGGCTTACCATCAGACACAGTAAAGTCATTTTGTCGTGATAAAAAAAAATCTTTTTTGCGACATTATTTTCAGGAATGTAGTATAAATACTTTTTTTTATAAATTAATTTTATTTTATAATATAAGCGAATTATATTTCATACTAGCTGTGCCCGCGACTCAGTCCGTGTGGAACCTAATGTAAAAAAATAGTGACTAACAAAATCATTTAAATATAATAAATCCCATTTATTTATTTACTTTTGTCTCGTACCTAATTCGAGCCGTCATTGAAATTACAATAACTTTATTTTCTTGTGAGGTTTTATTGTGAACCCAGTACCTTAACAGTGATGCGTGTTCGTACAAACAGATAGACAGACATTTCTAAAAATGATTTAAATGTATTCTATCACTTATTCCTACATACTTGCAACAATTTTTTTACGAAAATCGTAAAAGTACAGACATCCGCGTTAGATTTACATTCTAATTATATCTATAGATTTACTTTGTATAAACCAAGCATTTTATAGAATCTTTTTTAAAACACCTCAATATGTAATTTTTAAAACTCATTGTCATATATAATTTCGAATATAGTAGTATATGGAATATATGTAGTATCTATATATTAATACGTGAAGCCTAATCTTTGTACCCCTTTTTAACGGAATTGAGCGAACGGATGAACGTGAAACTTTGTATAGTTAAAGTTTATATTGAGGAGAAGTGCAGAAAGCTATTTATTTTATATAAAATGCATTAGAACTACATTAAATTAATTAAAATATGCATTGCTCACACTACTGCTTCAATTTTACACAACATATACACACATGTAGATAAAAAAGACATTTTGACATCTGTCATTAAAGAACTTCAAAAAAGGTTGTGAAGGAGGTTGCTATGCTCGACTGTATGTATTACTTTCCTCTTACGTTCCAATTACCCTTTTTCATTCTACATTCAACAATTATATTATAATATACAACAACCATTATAATATTTATCCCTTTAAAAATCAATGAACTATGGTCGAATGTCGATCACTGGACGCCCATTAGTACAGTAAAATCCACAAATTAAAGGTTTTAGACCGTTTATAACCTGAGGAGTTTATAATGCACATATCAAACTAATACAAGAACTCGAGGATATGGCTATAATTATGCTTTCCCGCGGTGGTTAAAAGTTGCTATAAAAATTCCAATAAATACCGGTAAACACAATCCATAATGAGTCTAGATAAGACACGTTGTTTATGTTCGTATGACTAAAGTCACAGACGTAGTGTCTTTATATTAAATATCGATTTAAAATCGATATAAGGTGGATGTACCATGGAAGGTCATGTGCTTTGTAAGGTCAATTATTGATAAGTGGTGTGTATTGCCATGGGATGTCAAATTCTTTATACTCACACTAACATCCATCGAACTTATGTACAAAGACGAGGCGGTGGGTGGGCCACCTTATATCAGTTTAAATTCGTTAGTAGCGATTTATTTTTTGATTCTGTGTTAGTTTGTATCAGCGTTTTATTTTTTGCCAGTTCTTTTTTGACCGGTCATTGATAATAATTAGTTGAGGCCTATTTTTAATCTATTTCCCTTTGTAGTTATCTGTAATCTCATTTCTATTTTTAAATCTATTTGAAATCATTCCGAATTCGTTTCGTAGAAAGCCTAAACGATTTCTTTTGTAATTATTTGGAGTATGAAGCGAATAAATTGCTTCGATTTTATGCCTCATCTTGAGAAATATTTTTTTAAATTTCGTTTCGACAATGTCAGAAAGAGGTTCTATTACGTGTGATTGGTAGAATCGCATTTTTTTTGTTGTTAAAAACAGCTACTTATAAATGAGTTTTAGTACCGGCGGACGTGGTAAAACGCAACAGTGTCATTGAATTCTCTGTTACTTAGAAATTACACGACGAGAGATAATTACAAACGTACTTGCAAGTTAATCTTTATATACTTTGTTAATAAAAAGCGTAGAATAAATTCTCGGAAGTGTATATTACTTGACTTGAGGTTTATATGCTATTCAGTTTATTGTAAACTCGCCACTAGGCGATGTCGCGTATGTACAATTTCCGCACCGTTCAATTCATTACTATTAAAATCATAGAATTATGAAACCGCTTACACTTTGTTACTCTATGATTAAAATTATGTTAATATCTAAATATGCAGAATATCTACAGTTCTTTTACTTTGTGATAATTCATCTTATAAAGCTTATGATGCACTTTGTAGGTGGTAGAGCCACGCTTAAGCTATTACCGGTTTCAGCATGAATGTGTCGGTTCGTCCGGGGTAGTACCACTCTCTCATAGAAAACCGACGTGAAGTAACAGTGCTCGCATTGGTGCGTTTCGTTCGGTCAGTGAGAGCGCCGGAAGCCCACATCCTCTTCCCTCCCTCATTCCCTCCCTTCCCCCCAAACACAGATTGGCAACGCATTTGCGACTCCCCTGGTGTTGCTAGTGTGTATGGACGACGGTGATCACTTAACGTCAGGTGAACCACCTGTTCGTTTGCCGCCTATGATATTAAAAATAATGCACATGCGCATTCTGTAGCACACGCAGGCACATACACTATACACTCACTCATGAAAACACACATACACTTGCTTGTCTACAAACATAATGACACTAGTGCACAAAACTCTTCAAAAATGCATACACTGTACACAGGCACCGGTCAGTCATATATGCATTAACTAGCGACTCGCCCCAGCTTCGTACGGGTTCAATGTAGCTATCCATTTTAACGAAATACTGTTAAGGGCAATTTTGATCTACATGTAACAACGTATGTAATGTATTTAATTGGAATAATACTGTATTGTATAAAATAGCTTGGGTAAATAACACATTATTTTTGTAAAAGGATAAAAATGGTTACTGTGTTATCATTTAGAGATAAATATATACCACCGAGGAGTTTTTTTATCCATCTTTTTAAGATATACAATTCCGTAGTACATTAATTTGATTTATCTCGAAAGTTTTAGCCAGCGTTTGCGATTTAAGCGCACGAAAATATGTTTGTTACGAGATCACATTACAAATTTTTCGACTTTTCTGTACTTTAATATGAATCTTTTATATATATATATAAACCTTACTCTTGAATAACTCTATCTATTGGGTGATAACTGTATTAAAAACCTTTGAATAGTTTAAAAGATCTAAGGGAACAGAGAGCGGAAGCGACTTAATTTTATACAGTGTAATAATAAAGAGGGGTGTAAGGAGTGTCAAGTAATATCTAAGACTTGAGACATCCAAGCCTCCAAGCCAACCTCACCTGCACGTGGTGCACCCTGCTGAATAACGAACGAGGCAATGGCGAAAGCGGGGTGGTAGGGTTTTACAGCCTGACTGGGTCGCAACCACCATGTATATGGCGAAAAAGCCAGTCATAGTGATTCGCTTCAGCGGGTCGCGTTTCGGGATCAGCCTGTGCATATCCAGCTTTTCGCAGGCCGGCATGACAGCGGCGACCGGCGATGGATCGTGTGTCACTCGGTGGTCGCCATTGTTTTTGGATTGTACTGCGCTTACCATCAGATACAGTCATTTTGCCGTACTACAATAAAAAAAAAAAAGAAATGTTTCTTACGAACGCTGCCTTAACGATGAGATATATAGTATTAAACTCTAGAGAAACGTTGTTAGATAAAAAAAATGGTTTAATATTTAATGGTTTTTTTTATTCAACAAATCATTATACTTTAAGGAGTACTTAATTTATATTTTACTTTGTCCCCTTTTCAACATTGTAGTAATACAGAGAACGATAAACTTATGTTATATTTTTTAGCAGGTAAATCAACTGCCAATATATAGGGCAACCTAATTTGGTAGTAGGAAAGCCAAAGACTATATTTCCATAGTATATAATTTAAGTGTTTAAACAGGTTTAATTTTTTTTTTAACTTAATATCTCATTATTTATTATTTTATTTTTCCATTTATTATAACAAATAATAACAAAGGCGTGTAAAGCCGTCGGCTGAAATAAGTATAGCAAAAAACGACGAAAAATGACATATCCGAATAGAATCGTGTCTAAAACCTCAACCTTACTAATCCAGTTCCCGCGAAAAATGGCAGAAATCAATCCTCACAAAAAAACTCACTTGACTCGTTCATTAAAGCCTTTTAAAGGTACCTTATGAATAAGCGATAAGACATTATGCAGTGAACTGTGAAGGTCAAAGTCGCGAATACTACACTTTTCTGTTAATAGTAGGTAGTCATAATGCTAAACGGATGTCAATTTAGGTAATCTAATCATTATTTATTTGTATAGTTTATATTTTAGACGTGATAACGTCTTATAAATCGATGAAGGCATGAAAAATCATGACTTATTGTCACGTTTCGCCTGAGCCGAGCGTGCAAGCGAGAGCGCGGGACAAGCGATACAGAGGCGCGATTAACCTAAGCGTTCGACTTGTGACCCATCTATCTTTCTTCCACTTCATCGGGCGATGCGTCCGAGTCGTTATCACATAATATTGTCTTCCGTAAGCTGACTTTTAACAGATAACCAATTTTAAAAAATTCAAAACGCATTATTACTACTTTTTTAAATCGTTAGCAAAGTTTTCGGTTTTAAGAAACTACGATTTTCTTTTTCGTATTAAGTACGCTTTTGACCTGACGGGCTTTCACAATTATAGCAAGTGGGGCAAGCGGTTAAAGTGATAAATAAAGTAGGTAAAGTCGCGAGTATCGCTTAGTAATAAATATCCCAACTTCGATCACCATTAACTAGATATCGGGTCGGTGCGAAAAATACGTCTCCGTAAATAACAGCTCACTTGAAATATAAGTTTTTATTTTGTTTGAAACATAGCCAATGTAAGCACGTTTCACATACCGCAGTGTATTCAAAAGATGCAAAAATAATACCCGAAAAAGCAATTAAACGGGCGGAGTATCTTATTTTCATACATGTTGAATAAGTTATATTTTAAGCTTTAAACTATATCAAATTTTGAACAAAATTACAGATTTTAAGCCTGTGATATAAATGTATGGCCTCACCAGACATAAACACGCACAGTAACGAAAACGTACTTTATTTATTACGAGTTAAGGTTGAATTCACACTAAATGTTGTTTATGTTATCTTTTCATTTGAGAGGGGTTTTTTTTTATTATTTTCGAACTGACTATGCTATTGACCTGGCAAGGTCTTTACAGCTTCACCGGACTACTAAGGCCGAGCGATTAGGGCACTCAGCCCTTTGAGATTACTTTGCTCGTTTTATCGTATTAGATAATATTTTGAACATTTGTGACTTTATTACAAGGTATTATGGTTGTAATTAGGTTGAACTTAAAACTTTTCTCTCTTTCTTAGTAAACAAATAGCTACACATAAGTATATATTTACGCGGACAGTTTTTAGCATCGATTTTGTATGTGACCCTTTATTTAGTTATTGTTGATCGAAGTATCCCAAGAAGTAAAATCGCACTTGGCTATAGTTTACAACTGCTTTTTCGTATTTTATGCTCTGAAAGGTACCAGAGTACTTGAGGAAACACGAAACGAAAATGTAAACCAAAGATGTAAACTAAAGTATGTATTTTATGCATTCATGTATAAGAGTGATCAATGTTTACATGTGTATTTATTCTTCCTGTATATCTGTCATGTTTAGTATTTCTCTGCAATTTACTCTGAATTCCTACAACTTACTTCACCTGTTTTTTTAATTTATTTATTGGGTAATAAGTAAATACTCTAACATAAGAAAGAGACCTAATATCTTATCACCTATTTACAGTAATATATTCTATATTTTAATTTCTTTCATATTTTATCCTTTGTATAAAATCATTTGTATTTATAATATTTTGACTATTTTTTTTTTGTACAATATGACCATTTTTATGATTTTTAGTGGTATCTTCATTTTTAGTGAATTTTGTTAGTGGACTTTAATCTGGTCGTCTTGAAGTTTTTATTTCAGATCATAAACTTTTTTGACACTATGTTATGTTAGTGGCAAAAAAGTTATATAAATTTGTTACTGTCTAAAAGGATAATAGTTTATTATAAATAATAACTAGAAACAATAAACAAAGATAACATTAACAGTTATGACAAGAGAGCCATTTACTTGTTAAAATTGTTTGAAGAACAGAACAAAATTAAGCCTAAAAGACGCATATCTAATGGTCTTTAGAATTTAATTGAAAAAATAATCATTTGGCGTACATCTGCTGATCTACAGATTTTCCAAACAGGCTTAAATATAAATCATTAGTGATTTTTAATAAATTTTCTCTTCTATATATTGTATAAATGTTATTAATGGTGGTACCTACTGTTAGATTATGGAAAAATATGACTTAAAACATCCTTGAATAAAATAGTTTCATTTCTTATACTTACAACTGCGGAAGTAACCCCAGGTGGGCAGTCCAACAGCAACGGCCCCAACAACAAAGCAAATGAAGCCGAGTACCACCACCGCTATAGAATACAAGATCTTCCCGCTGGCCATGGCTGCATGACTCAGCCAAAACCTTCAAAGGTTTTAGATAACATCAGGGTCTGAGTGAGACTGGTCGATGGGATTCTTGACGTCTTCTGCACATCTGTATAAAATTAAAATAGTTCAACATTGTTTTATAATTATTTTTCAATTAACAACTATATTAACTACCCTTTACTCACGGATTCGCATGGCTTAATGTACATTTGATTTATTGTTCAGTACATTTTTTGGTATAAAAGCTACCGGCTACCTTTCCATCCTTTTCTCTATGACTGACAATGTGTAAGCAAGATTTCATCACAATCAGTTCAGTAGTTAAGATATGAAAGTGGAACAAATCAAAAACCCTTATTCGCATCTATAAAATATTATACTAAGGATTCTATGATAGTAAATATTTTTGAAGTAAAAACTTCTTTAGGCTCGCTGCACAGTATTTTTGCGGGAGATAAATTTATAATTTCGCGTCATGACATGTTTCGTAAGCATGATCGGCCGTATAGCACTTGCGCGGATTGCGTCAGATTAGAGAAGCGTAATAAAGGGCCTGTGTAAATGTACTATTGATATTTTGCAACATTTTATGCTTGATTCATGAACAGACTTTATAAAAATGTTTATAATTATTGCTCTGAGTGCCAATAGATATGAAAACCACACTAATGTTAATAATTTCGATTAAAAAAATCCAAAATTGATATATTGTCAATTTAAAAATTCAAAAGCACATAGTTATTTCATTGTTTTGAGTTTTAATTTTTTTTTTGTTCTTATGACTGGACTTTCTTTAATAATATCAACTATATATTAACTTAAACTTTTTATATTAGCAATATTTCCAGTTGAAATGAAAAGACTAACAATTTCCTTGTAAATCAAGGTCATATCTTTTTGAATAGATGAATCATTTATACAGCAAAATATTTTATATTAATATTATAATATAATTTTAAAAATTCAAGGGAACTCAATGGAATTACTAAAAGAACTAAGAGAAATTGATTATCTAAACATCTTTATAGTGAGAATAAAGATATTTTCTTAGATAATTCACACTTGACTAACAACTGACTTGTGACTTTATCCCCATTAAATTATAATTTGAATATAATAACAGTAAAATAAAGCCTAGCACCATCAACTTCAATATGAAAATGTATAATAACCTTTTCCATGAAAGAGAGCTCTTAGGGTGTCTACTTTCCTGGTACTTATGGAAGAATTCTGCTATCCAAAGAAAGAATGGATCTACTATTTTTGCGATGTTAAGTTTTTTATATATATTTATTTAAAACTAGCTTCTGCCCACAACTTCGTCTGTGTGGAATAGTTACTTTGGGCAAATGCTAACATGTAGGGGAAGCTATAAAAAGGAAAAAACCCCGATCTTGAAACATCCTTTATTAGTGCTACGCTCCTATTGGTCTTGGTGTGAGATATAGCCTATAGCCTTCCTCGATAAATAAGCTATGTAACACTGAAAGAATTTCTCAAATCGGACCAGTAGTACCTGAGTTTAGCATGTTCAACTAAACAAATAAGCTTTATAATATTAGTATACGCGTACATTACTACTTTTCTCTCCGAGCCGCCATTCAAATTACAATAACTTTTGATAGAGTGGACCGATTTTAATGAAACAAAGAGTAAGTTATTCACGAGGATATGGTTTGTGATTTTATTGGTGAGGTTTTATTGTGAACCCATTACTTTAGCAATGATGCATGTTCATACAAACATACAGACATTTCTAAAAATGATTGAAATGTATTTTATTACTGAAAACTGATGTGAAGTAACAGTGCTTGCATTGTTGCGTTTCGTTCGGTCAGTGAGAGCGCCGGAGACCCATCTCCCCTCCCCTTCCCTTCCTCTCCCCCCTCAACACAGGCTGGCAACCCACTTGCGACTCCCCTGGTGTTGCAAGTGTATATGGACGGTGGTGATCACTTAACATCAGGTGACCCACCTGTTCGTATGCCTGCTATGATAGAAAAAAAAATAAAAAATAACTTATTTCTACAACACCTGCAATTTTCACAGAAATCAAAATTTACAGACACATTAGGTTTACATTCTTATTATATGTATATATAAAAAAAAAACAGGTACATCTGATAAATTATAAAATTAGAGTAATATCAACTAGTAAAACATACATTGCTAAAGGTGAAGACTAAATACTCTTTGATATATCTACGTTTTATGTTTTAATATTATGCACCCCAGATCCTTATTATTATATTGTAGTATATTATCTGATGTACCAGTCTTTCCTATATCACCCTATATTCACATTTGAGTACAATCATGCCTTATGTAAAATGATAATTTGTTCGAAATTATTATACTAAACTTTGACAACTCATTAGTACACCAAGAAACACTTTGATAGGATAACAGAATAATCCCAACAGCAGAACATACCATACTTTTTTTTAATTTTGTCTTTGGATTCTGTGGAAAATTCCACAATTCAGCGAGTGTGAAGTACATTAAGAACAAATCAAACGATGATACAACAACAAAAGCTTTCTTGAAATAAATGTAATAAATAAAAGAATTAAAAATAATTTACATTTTAACACACAAAAAGGTCAGCTTCGTGGTATTATGCATAACATTTAAATTCCATAATGGTCTAACGTCATTCTGATTAGTTACCTAATTAGTACTCAGTTTGATAACTATCTGAAAACCTGTACTGTTCTAGTAGCTAGAGTTGAGAGCCATTCCTCCTCTAATCGTCCAGTCCTTTAGCATACTACCTTTTTGCTAAATAGTCACTAATAATAGACGTAGTGGTCAATTATTAAGTATATAAACAAAAAAAAATTATGCATTTTTATCAGTTTACAAAATGTACACAAAATACACATTTCTCATAAAATAAGCAAAAGATTTATACTTAAAAGAGTTTTATGTATGTATGGAAGATACATTTCTTCGGTCCTAGATCTTTACTAATAATTAAATAGTCAAAAAAATATATTCTTAGATTATTATTTTACTATATTGAACTTACTAACCAAATACGTTTAATATTAAATCAGTTTAATTTTAGGCAAATTAACAATAGCTTGTGTATATATAGAATTAACTAACTATAAATTTAAACATAAAACCGGTTTAGGCTTTAATCCAGCGAAGGCGGTACAAAGGAATGCTAAATCAAAACAATTGACAGTCAACGAATAACTGACATCGTGATATTCCAACAAGAATCCAAGAAGCGAATTTGAAAATAGAAATTCGAACGATGTAAACTGAACCATAAAGATCGAAGCATTAAAAACCAGTAACAGTTATTTTAATGCAACTTTTACTCACGTTTTAGAAACAATCACGACGCGACCTCCAATGACGATATCACTAGTAACTATCGATTCTTTATAAAAACCGTTTGCACATTATTAATTTTCGTCGGAAATTTGAACACTAAAACCTTATTTTTTCACCTCAATGCACAAAAGTTCACACACGATTTAAATTTCGAACAACGTACACGTACTTCACTTGCTTCTGTTACACATTCCAGTTTACAAAATATTATTTATTTATTTTTGTGTGCATAAAAAGGAAAATTTAATGTAGACAACTATGTCGAAGGTTCGGAGAAGTTATCGTGCGTGATAAAACACGGCTTACAATTTTCTACACAATACACTACACACAACAGTGGTCAGTAAATAAACTGGTTTTTTGATTGGAGTCTCAAAGCGCAGCGGCTTACGTTGGCAACTGGCATATTCAAATTGCAAAACGTCTGTTCTTATAAGTGTTGTCTCTTTCTTATTTAAGCAAATGGCGTACGGATAGTACGTGTTAAAGAGAGATACACTGTTTTATAAGAAACCACGATAAATGTTTGTTCGTTCAGAAACAAAACGAAAATATTTATTATTAGTACGTTTTTAGAAATTTTAAATACATTACAAATATTACTTATATAGTTTGTACGTTTGTAGAGGTTCTGTTTTTGTTATAAAATTAGTAATTTATAAATCATTTTAAGCCGTAATGTTCGCATATTATATTTCTGAACGTTACACGTAATTTAGGAAATTATTCATAGTTATTTAACTGAAATATTTTGAAATAATTAAAATTGAAAATTTACATTCCAGCAAACGGATCTTTTTTTCGATGATACATAACATGTTCATAATTGAAACTGGCTAATGCTTCTGAGGCATCAATAGACGGAGTAAAATAAAACTATGTTAAATAACTTTTCGGTTTATTTTGGGTTCCATAAATACACTACGCTGTGTTGGTTCAGGCGAATTCTTACAGATGGCGTTGTTATCTGGATTGTGCTTTTTCGTGGGTTATAATAATATCTTAAGCATGTATTGTCACGGTATTACAAAATTTAATGAAATAAATTGAGTATTTATGTCACTTTTATATTTCAATTTCATTATACTACATTTAGAAAGTAATAATAGTAAATTAACTATAGAATTATCTCTAACTGAACACAACAAATGATGTTTAACGATACAATGAAAATATACATCAATTGCCGTTTTATTCAGGTAAATTTATAAAAATTTAAGTTAGCAATATATTGCACCGTCAAACGTCATTAAATCGAAGTCCAAAGTGTATGAACTTATAAAACAATAGATAAAATATCGCAAGAATAAACAAATACTTAATCGCTGGTTTTAGGAACTACTTCTTTTGTATTTCATCGTCTCATTTTAGTTTTACTACAAGTGAACCACCATTTTTGATGTCAATTTTCTTTCTTTCCCGAAATTAAAAATAGAACTTTTTATACATTACAAGAACTTTAAAATCAAAACATACAATTTTGACTTAAATTTAAGTTTAATTAAAGAATTATTAAAAAAAATAAAAGGATATTTTTTTGGATACGTTATACCTTTCTATTCTATGTATTTGGTTGCAAAGAAACTATGACGAAGTGAGCACACTGTTGTTGTTTCTGTATTGATGCAACCATTTTACGAAAGATGGCGCACAAGTTATTTAATTTCGAAGTCACGATATAGAAGATAATAATAAATACGCACGCGTAATGCAATTGTTTTGTATTACGTTGTATTTTCAAATATATACAACTATATACAATTTATATATACAATAATAACTGAGAATGAGCATAAAAAGTATGACCAATTTAATATTTGGTATGTATGTCTTAAATATTTACATATAGATTTTTATTTTCAAACTTTTGTATTTTCTTTTACAAATACAATAAAAAAAGAATTAACCAAACAGACACCTGTTTGTGTTTATGAATCATTTTTATTGAAATATATTAAAAAATGAACAATAATTATCCTTTAATTTGGGATATTTCTGAAATAGTCCAGAATTACCTTTATAACATATTTTATTTTTCTACAGGTTCTAAAGTGACCACAAATATAGCGTACTATGAAAAAGACTATTGGGTGACTAGCTCTACACAGGCCAGGATATGTTTCCACGGCAGTGAACTTTATTTTCAAATTGTCTGGAATTAGATGCCTTACAAAAACAATGTTGAATATATTCCTCTATAATCAGGATGCAGGATCATCGCCGCCGTTACAGATATTCATGATACACCAATTTCCAAATAATTAATACTAGAAACTATCAAAGTAAGAGCCATCTCTGATTTTTTGATTCCGAAAATAATTTTGTTTACCTGTCAACTAAAATATACTGGAACATACTATCATCACTAATCCGGTGAAGCTGTTAAGACCTTACTTGGTCAATAGCGTAGTTAGTTCGAAAAAAAAAATCATTATCATCAGCCTGTAAGAAACCTTGTGGAGGGCTAAAGCTGCCACTTCCTGAACCAGATATTTGCATATTCTTGTAAGCGAATCAGCAACTATTTTAAATATTCTTGAAAACCACAATTCCAGAGAAACTGTGAAGAATGATTATATATTATTACTTCAGTGCAACTCATTAGCTATCTGTGAGATCTTGCTCCTTGAACTAGGGATAAATAGGGATACATCGAGCGAACAGGACGAGATAATGTCTTGATAAAGTGGTATCATACTTATATATAAGCGGCCGTGACAAGAATAATCCAATGAGATTTGCGAGCTACGTGACACGAATGTTAACTGGAATTTGTCGTTTCTCTGTGAAAATTGTTCACCGTAAACAATGCTTTGAATGAAATACACGGCGCTTGTTTCAGAGTTCGGAGTTCTAGGTGATATTGTTGAGTGCCGCTTAGAGAAGGATAAAAAAGTCTTAATTTTGTCATAGAATTAAGTTAGCTTGACCGTATTCTAACCTACTACATAAATAAAACGCTAGCGGTCTGTATTTTTGCGCGCATTGTTTAAAAATTACTGTATACATTTTAGTTTTATTTCTTAAATACATATTTTTTATCTAAAAAAAGGCAGATATCATTATTTAATGTACAGTTTTAATGATTTTTTGCAGACTCTTGGTACGAACTTTTTTGACGTGATAACGTTTTATAAATCGACGAACGCCGACTACACGTATGAAAAAGCATGACTCATTGTCACGTTTCGCCTGAGCCGAGCGTGCAAGCGAGAGCACGGAACAAGCTATACAGAGGCGCGATCGGATTAAACGTTCTGCTTGTGACGCATCTATCTCTCTTCCACTCCATCGGTCGATGCGCCCGAGTCGAAGAGAGACAGCGGCAGCACACAACCTACACGTGAACTGAATTTTGTGTTAATAATTCAATTCAATTCATAAAAGTATGCAAATTTTCATCAACGTTTTCTTATAATGTTATTATGTAAAATTATTGTCCGTAAACCGACTTTACAGATAACCTTTTTTTGGTTCGTTAATTTTGTTTATCTTGTTAAAAATAGTTTAAAATGTGAGCAACTATTGTTATAATTTTATTAACCATTCAATATTGTATGTTTGTTACGTTACGTTACTTTACATTGGTTACGTGTATTAAATATTTTTCATTGAGATTATTTCCTTCATGGCGGCTTCATTCTTATTTTTTATTGGCAATTTTAAATTATAATCCACAATGTCGAGCGCCAGAGCATCCACGGCCCGATGGATTAACTTACTAATTGCGTCTTCAGTCATTTCGTTATACTGGACACAGATTAATAAACTAGAATTATTATAAGCTCTATCGGTGTTATTACAAAACAGTTAAATACGTATTGAACCATGGCTTTAAAAAAGGTCACATATTAAATGCACCGCGGTCGCTGAATGTTTGCCATCTTGCTCTTTTGTCTCGCTTTGGTTACGTTAGGTTAGACTTGTGAAAAAGGATAACGCGAACTTGCCTCGGGCGACCGCGGTGCATTTATTAGGAAATTTTTTTAAACCAAGTATTTAATACGTATTTAACTTCTTTGTAATAACACCGTATGCAGCGATGTGCGTTTTCTTGCCGTCGAGAAGCGGAGCAAACAGTATCGTGCGCATGCGAAGAAGAGATAACTTTACAAAGAACTGTTGTGAGCAAAGTATATATTTGCTTTCATTTTTTTATGTTTTTCCTTCTGTACATAAGATATATTGCTAAGATAATAATGCAGACGAAATCGCGGCTATAAGCTAGTTACAAATCAAGTTGTTTGACGTAAGGTGAGTTTTACAATAATATATCGGATTCACTTAAACGCTATAAGAATAACGGTAAAAAAATTACATATTAACTTCTGATATTGCTTGCGAAAAAATTAAATCTATTTAGGTAAATTTAACACAGCGTGTTTTGAAATATATGTAGTTTCATTAAATGTACTTTCACTTTTTAGGCCCCAAAGTTATTTATTTGTTTTATTACCAAATTACTTATGTTAGTAACGGTATTATTTTTTAAAATACATTATTCGTTCATTTCACATTATATTATTCATTATACTCATTTAATACACGGATTAACGTAAATAAAAAACGAATAATTTGTCATATTTACGAAATTCGTTACTATGGACTAGATCTAATCCGATTAATTCGAGTTCCGTTTGTCATTTCATATAAAAATTTACTCAGTTTTTGTGAATGAAGTTAACTATTACAGATAAGAAAAATAACAGGCAAGAATTGCCTTATTTCAACTCGGTTGTGTTGTTTGAACAGAGGGCCATTGTACAGTATGCCGACGGCAGATAGGCTAAATTGCATTCTACTTTGATCTGTCAGAAAGGCAGATGTCCCTAAGGAACTATTGTGTTATTCTCTCCCCTTGACTGAAATAGGGTTCATAATACAACCAAGTCTTGACGTATTTAAGATAACAAGTTTTATTCATATATATAAATTTAATGTCAAAATAAAACCTCGCCAATAAAATCCTTTCCTTTCCTCGAGAGTAACTTAGTCTTAACCTTTATGAATCGTGCGTTTAACAATTTGGATTGCAGACTCCTAACAATTTATAAATTATATCTTTATGGTTTTGTATTTCTGATACTCTATACTGATTATTTTCATCATGCGACATTTCCTTTTATAATAGATAGGTCTTTATGATATTATTATCAGTGTATTTTAGTTTATATTCGTCCTTTCTTTTTAACGTCTATAAATGTTATAAGTATGTAAATCTAACGTACTTTTAAGATTTTTGTGAAAAACATGATTGCATCTAGGAAAAGTAATGGAAAAAAGAAGAAGAAAGTCTGTTTGTTTGGGCACGCATCACTGCTTAATTACTACGTATACAATAAAACCTATTCAAGAAAATCATAAAGCATACCTTTGAATAAAGTTATTGTAATTTGAATGACGGCTCGAGGTAACTACGAGAGAAAAGTAGTAATCTACGAATATACTAATATTATAAAGCCTACCAGACTAGGCCCCCCTCGGCAGCGGCTCAAGCCTAGGTCCGTTCCTTCGACGTGGAGCCCTTGAGTGCGCTGCTCGCGCGATACAGTGACACAAAATCTTACATCACTGCGACAACATTACACATATCATCTCCACACACGTGCACGCATACACGCTTACACATCCAAGTGGAAGGGTTTTATTTTTCCCTTGTCAAACTGAAATAGTTTAGGATATGGATACGAAATATATATAAGAGTTATTGAGGTATGTATGCCTGGTACACATATATGTTTTAACAACTCATATATGTTTGAATAGTTAGCTTAGCTTAGGTAAGCTCAGATAGGTCGCGAACTGCATGTATCAGGCAACAGCCCAAGCCGAGGTGTGCCGTGCACCCTTGAGCTAGTTGGCAAATAAAATCGGCTGAGTGCCTTAAGCGCTCGCCTTAGTAGTTCGGTGAAGCTGTTAAGACCTTGCTAGCTCAATAGCATAGTCAGTTCGAAAAAAAAAATAGCCTATTTGTTTGGTTAAACATGCTACTTTCAGGAACTACTGGTCCAATTTGAAATTCTTTCACTTTTAAATAGCTTATGTATCGAGAAAGGCTATAGGCTATATATCATCACGCTATGAACAATAGGAGCGGAGCACCAATGAAGAATGTTTCAAAATCAATTTTTTTTCCTTTCGACAGCTTCCGCTGCGTGTTAGTTAGCCCAAAGTAACAATTCCACGCGGACGAAGTCACGAGCTGAAGCTAGTTGTGTATATAAATACAATTGTGTGCTACAATAAAAAACTACATAAAAAAATTCGACCAAATCTTTTTCGTTTTATTACTCAGACACTTGGTCTTTATCTAAAAAAAAAAGAATATCACGGAAGCTTCATTTAGTATAAACTAAGATTTAATAAATTATGATGTTTATAAGTATACTATCGGGCCCGGCAGACGTTATCCCGACCTAATTATAAAAAATCCTATATAAATTATATTATCAAAACGTTCACCATGAATCGCTTTATCTACTGGTGAAAACTGCGTGAAAATCCGATCAATAGTTATTGAGTTTATCGCGAACAGACAGACAGACAGACACGGTAGGGGACTTTGTTTTATACTACGTTATAATGATACTATAATTCCTTGTTGAGAAGTGAGGCATGCGGTATAGTGTTTATGTTATTCCTTCTGTACATAAGATTTATAAAAATAATAAACAAACTAATCGAAGTTGTGGGTACCATCTAGTCCAAAGGCGCTCAATGTTGAACTGCTAGCGATCCAACTCAATATTGTTGGACTCCGATCGATCGACTCTAAAAGGCTACAAGTATGTGTAATGCAGGACTGTCGTCTAGGTAGGTGTTGGTCACTCCCGCTAAAAACGATAAAAGAATGAGGGAATAGTTGTAGATCAAATAAATTTTAGTTATTTATTTATTACATTTTGACTTAGTTTATAATTGAATCTAATATATGAATAGTTCTATATCGGCAAATTTACTAATCTACTCAAAACTAGTCTTTACTTGTTTCGATGCGGTTACGATCGTGGTACGATCCGGTTCAGTGGGCTCAGACCATTGATATACAAAAACTGAGTACATCTAACGTCTCACAGCCGGCACACAAAAATGAGTGCATAATTTTGGATTGTGCAGTCATTTCAAATAGATTCGTGTCCTTGTCAAAGCAACTTCAAATTATTCAGGTAAGATTGAATTTGCAAAATCATAAGTTAATCGCATAACTATAACCACGTATGTATATTGCGGATTTTTTGCTGCCGGTTTTGAACGCTACTTTTATTGGAGACTGTGTACTTTAGTTGAAGTGCGTATCTGTATAGTTTTTAATATGCCACATAATATTTCGAAACGCATAAGGCCGAATTTTTTGCGAGAATATATTGCGTGTTTGTAATTGCAAAATAATAACCAAGAGCTAAGCTTATTCTCAGTTCTCACATAACCAAATGCAATAAAATTTGTTATATGCTTCTTTTGTCATAAATTTTTACCGAGAAATCAATACATTCCCATAAAACCCTTTTCAGAACAACGGTGTACATAAAAACACCAAGAAAAGCTAAAGTTTCCAATGTCAATAAAAGAATATGAGTTTTTGACTGGATCTTGGAATGTCATGTAGTGGATTTTATATTTTGTTCCTAATCTTGTGTTATTTGGCCCTATATTTTATAATATTGGTGATGTTTTACGTAATATAATTTGGCTATTGTGTACAAGTTAGTGGATGGGAAATCGCAACACGGAGCATGGATTCCGACTTAGCACGATAAACTCCCTAGAAAGTTCTAACAAGACGGCCGCCATCTTGTTAGTTCATTGAAATGATCGCGGGAAACTTGTGACATCATTGCTTACTCGACAATGGCAGTAATAATCAACTAGAAATATGTAAAAAAAGAATGTATTATAACTAATGTGCAAAGTAAAAGAGATACACGCGCATGTTAGAAAGAAACAACATACATTGTGGTTAACAGTTATACACACAGTTTTCTGTTTTAAACGTTATCCGTGTTATTACAAAAAAGTTAAATACGTATTGAACACTTGGTTTAAAAAAGTTTCCTAATAAATGCACCGCGATCGACCGAGGCAAGTTCGCGTTATCCGTAACCAAAGCGAGAGCAAGATGGTGAACATTCAGCGACCGCGGTGCATTTAATATGAGACCTTTTTAAAGCCAGGGTTCAATACGTATTTAACTTTTTTGTAATAACACCGTATATATTTTAGTTACGATTTAGTCTGGCAGAAAATTAAACACAAAGTATATGCGACTTACAATCCCTTGCAAGTAACACAACAGATGATTGAAATTAATGGCTTATATATATTATTTCTTCTTATAAAATTAAACATTTTTTATGTAATCTGCTATATTGTTTAATGTTAATTTCGACATTTTGCGGATATTTATATTCTCCGCAAATTTACGTTAGAATCATGTCTGTTTCATTATCATATTTGACAAAAAAATACTCGGCTCGGTCGGCATCTTTATTTGTAAAATTAGGACCAAGGGTCCGCTATTTCTCAAGTTTAACTGCGCGTGTAATGACTTTTTTGCACTGGACGACTCTACAAAAAATATAACTACCTAAAGGACAATAGAGAATAAAATTAGAATTCTAAAATATTTTCGGAATTATTGTAAAGCTACACGCACCGTTTGTCTTAGTCTAAGTTAGCCTAAGTAAAGAATATTTGTATTAACTTTATTCGGAGATTAGCTGTGATAATAATAAAAAAAACATGCGTTCAAGTACACTGATATGGTTAATTTGATATATGAGGCTGATTAATTCTAGAGGCTTTGATGTCTATATAATTTGAATGTCAAAAATTCTTAAATACTTTATGAAAAACAAACAGGTGGGTTACCTGATGTTAAGTAATCACCACCGTCCATAGACACTAGCAACACCAGAGGAGTCGCAAGTACGTTGCCAGCCTGTCTTAGTGGAATGGGGTGAAGGAAGGGAGGTGGGCCTCCGGCGCTCTCACTGACCGAACGAAACGCAACAATGCAAGCACTGTTACTTCACGTCGGTTTTCTATGAGAGGGTGGAACTATCCCAGGCGAGCCGACTCATTCATGTTAAAACCAGTAATAGTTTCAGCATGGCTCTACCACTCTAAAAAAAATGTGTTTCTAATAAAAAAAAAAAAAATTTACTTCTGAAGTCGCAAATTGTGTCTATAAACTATCCCGGTGTGACCACGTTAGTACAAAGAATACGTCAAATTTACGAACACATGCATAGTGGAATTTTATGTATAAAGATTTTTTTATAGTAGCGCGGCAAAATAACTGCACTATGCCTGATGGTAAGCACAGTACAATCCAGAAACAATGGCGACCACCGAGTGACATACTATCCATCGCTGGTCACCGCTGTCATGCCGGCCTGCAAAAAGCTGGATATGCACAGGCTGATCCCGAAACGCGACCCGCAGAAGCGAATCACTGTGACGGGTTTTACGCCATATAAATGGTGGTTGCAACCCAGTCAGGCTGTAAACCCCTACCATCCCGCTTTCGCCATTGCCTCATTCGTTATTCAGCAGGGTGCACCACGTACAGGTGAGGTTGGCTTGGGTGTATCGAGTCTTATTATGTTATTCGACACCCCTTACACCCCATATGAATTTAATATATTTATGTCTGAAAAACCGGTAAATTACAACTTTGTTTGATCGATCACAATGAAAATTAGTACATAGTAGTTGAGTGTTCTTTAGTAGAAAATGGTTTTATTCTATACATTTTGCCTTATATTTCTCACAGAAACGATTAATTACACCAAATAATAATATTAACAAATAGTGATAAAAATATGCGAAACCACGGCCACAGCTAGTTTTGTTATAAATTAATTCGGAACATATGTATATATACGAACATTATGTGAACATAATCCAACACGTTATAACATTTGTGAACCAAGTTTTCAAGTACGTCAAAACATATTGGCGCCCAACTTGTGTTTCAAAACGTACTTTAGCTGTTATGTGTGCAAGTTCAAATACTATCTTGAACTAAGTTGGGGAACATGTGACATGTTCTCTAAATTCTGATATGTGTATATATCGATTTGTTAGCACTATGTTTAGTAATAACTTACTTTGCCTGTCTTCAACCGTGATTTAATTCAATTTTGTCAACATATCCGTCTGTTTCCACTTTTTCTGTTACTTATACTGAAAATATCTAGTCTACTGAAGATATCTAGTCTACTGAAGATATCTAGTCGGTCGGTTTAATCAGTAGTTTGTCTATATTTTTACTACTAGTTCTGAATCTCCACTTCCATCCGGTCTAACGTCATCTCTGCGGTGCGTGTGTCAAACATAGAAGATATATCTATTTGTACACGTATTGTTAATAGGTCTGTGTTTATGTGGCTTAGCCTCTCCGCTGCTTGCCGAACTCAGGGAGAAAGGGGCGGGGGCCCCGGACTCCCATTGCACGGGTTCGGCGGGCTGGGAGGCAGTCTCACAACCGGGCTGCCTCAGTCGTGTGTGGCGTGGGAAACGCCTGCCGCCAGGGGGTGTTGCGGAGCTTGCTAACGCAACCCCGGGACACTCCCATAATGCGGCGGTGGTTGTCGTGGAGTTTTAGCCGGTTAAAGTCGCCGTATGGCACCACCCCTGTGTGGCATCACAATGGCTGGTGGTCGGTTCAAGTCAGGCTCTCCCCCAAGGGCCTGACAGTCCATGATGGAATTTCTCTCCACGTAAAAAAAAAAAAAGGTCTGTGTTTATGCGCGTATCAGTCAAAAGTTACAGCACAGTTTTTGATTACAGGTTTTGATCTTATCTTTTAGACAGTCAGTCCGTATTTAGAAAATTACTTTTTTTAGGGAAGGGGAGGTGGTCCTCTGGCGATCTCACTGACCAAACGAAACGCAACAATGCAAGCACTGTTACTTCACGTCGGTTTTCTGTGAGAGGGTGGTACTACCCCGGGGAGCCGACCCATTCATGCTGAAACCAGTAATAGCCTCACCGTGGCTCTACCACCTACAAAATACCATTACAATACTGTATTACATAAGGGTCTCGAGAATACGCTTATGAATGTTAAAACTACGACCGCTTCTGACAAACCACAGTTATCGAGAAGAACTAGTAAGAAACTCAGTCGAGTTTATCTTTTTAACGTACATATTTCTATAAAAATACATTTAAGTTGTTGTATTCCTTTTTATCGGATGCGTGTGAGAGAGGTGTTCGTTCCATACATCAGCATCGTTTACATATGAATCTACTCTAACTAAATACATTTTATGTCAAAACCTGGATGAAATGGTGTTTTAACTTAATATTCGGCATATCGAGTGAGCCGACCTATTCATGCTGAAACCAGTAATAGCGTCAGCATGGCTCTGCCACCTTTTAAATTACCAACTATTAACACGATATCATCATCTTCTATACATATAAAAAGAATGTAGATCTAACGTGTGTGTACTTTTTAGATTTTTGTGAAAAAAATTGGTGCAGGTATTTCGGAATAAGTAATAAAATACATTTCGATCATTTTTTGCGATATCAGTCTGTTGTGTGAACTACTAAAGTACTACGTTCATAATAAAGCCTCACCAAGATAATCATAGAGCATAACCTCGAGTAATATTTAGTCTGGTTTTCATTAAAATCGGTTAACTCTATCAAAAGTTATTGTAATTTTAATAACGACGCGACTTAAGTACAGGTGAAAAGTAGTTAAGTAAATGGACCCAATACATTCAGATTTTTTTTTTATGTCATAGGTGGCAAACGAACAGGTGGGTCACCTGATGTTAAGTGATCACCACCGTCCATGGACACTAACAACACCAGAGGAGTCGCAAGTGCGTTGCCACCCTTGGGGGGAAGGGTTAGGGGAGGGAGAGGGAGAGGAGAGAAGAGAGAGGAGGGGAGGTGGGCCTCCGGCGCTCTCACTGACCGAACGAAACGCAACAATGCAATCACTGTTACTTCACGTCGGTTTTCTGTGAGAGGGTGATACTACCCCGGGCGAGCCGACCCATTCATGCTGAAACCAGTAATAGTTTCAGTGTGGCCATCAGCTAGATGATTTTAATAGTCAATGTTTATTTACAGTACGTTCCATGCGGACGGAGTCGCGGGCATAGTTAGTTTAATATAAAGTTATTAAAGTTTAAAAAAACATTTATATCAACACTACTCGTTCAGTGATGTGTGCTTTCTTTCCTCGGATGAAAAGGGAAAGCGTTATGTGTTTTATGGTTTTTTCGCTGTACATAAAACATTGCTGGTTATAGATAAAACAATTTTATTAGCACATAAATGCGACGTTAAATATGATTTATCATAAAAGTACAACATTGGTTGTACTGAATAATTACCATACAAAATTTTCCATTAATACATCTACGTTGCGGTTACTAGAATGCAACCGAATATTGGGAAATGTTGCAATTTGTGCCAAAACGGCTAATTCCATCGACAGGTCGTAATTACATTCCTATTAACACACGATCAGTATGCGTTGACGGGTAGGGATTTAGTAGCAGCTATTGTAATAGTTAAGGGTCAATCTTGTACGTAGTTATTTGACACTAAATTATGCGTTGTTCATATTGTTAGGTCTACTTGGACAGTTTAATGACTTACTCATGATACATGGCTGGGTAAGATCATGGAAAATGTAAATACTAGAAAATATGTATCTAAAATTACTTATGCCTGTATGGTTGCTATAATTTGTTGTAGTAAATAAAGGCTACCTTTAAAAGTTTTAGTGTTTTGTCGATAATTTTAGTTAATTAACAAGCAAAAATTGTTAAAATAAATAATAATAATAATAAATAAGATCAAGGAGGGTTGATGACAGGCCGATCGTAAAATTAAGCCAAATCATATATCACAACATGAGAAACATGTTGTACCGACCCTACTTATGTGGGATAAGGGTAAGAAGAAGAAGAAGAATAAATAAGATGTAATAATGTCGTGGCACTTGATATGTCTTTAAAATAACTGTTTAAATTACACAACATTTCTTTTACTTGTCTAATTAAGGATTCTCGTATTCTTCATTTATTTGTGTTCCAGCTATTTAAAAAATAAAACGAACACAAAATCAAAATATTAAGAACGAAATACGTGACGCTGCTACCAAAACAAGAGGATAAAAGGTGTGGAAGTTTGCGTCGTGTATCCTCTTTGGCAGACTAGCTGAAATGTTTTAATTTATTGCATATAGAATATGTCAATTGAACGATCTCTCGTGCTATCGAGTATTGACTACGCAGGTCAACTACTCATTTTCCACGAGATCTCGGAGATCTCGGCGTACGAAGAGTGCTCTCGTAATCCGCTACTAGGTGCCGTCACGGCAATCCATAGATTTCCAGCCATCGCGGCTACACTACAACGGCTCGCGCGCGCAGCTGTTAAAAAATAAATAACTCAAATAAGATAGAGTAAATCGCGTATTTACGTCTATCTTCCCCTAAAAATAACCGTCAAACAATAATAATAATTTTTGTTATGTCTATTTTTAGACTTCGGTGCCGTCACCGTTAGTAAATTTAAATTCAATCTTATAAAATGCGTGTTGCGCCCACGCTTTTGTAATCGATCCCTATTAGCTCCCGCACACTTCGCGGTTCTCAATAATATCTCGAGCCTAGGTCGTCCCCGCGCGGAGCCCTCTTGATATTATTTTCGCGATACAGTGACTCACCTACATCACTTGAACAGACATATGAGATCATCTCTCTCACACACGTGCACATATATACACATGGTGGGAGGGTTTTGTTTTTTTTTCCCCTCATCGAACTGAATCGAATAGCTTAAGTTCGTTTCAATCCGATATACACGTATTCATTTGTGAATCATGCAATTTCGATTGTATGGTTCACAAATGTATATATGTATGAATAGCTTAGAATAGTTAGCTAGGACAGACGTGTCTTTTTCCAGGAAACAGCCAAAGCCGAGGTGTGCGTGCACCCTTGTGTATGTTACCCAAAACCAAAATCGGCTGAGTGCCCTAAGCGCTCGGCCTTAGTAGTCCGGTGAAGCTGTAAAGACCTTGCCAGGTCAATAGCATAGTCAGTTCGAAAAAAAAAAAAAACGATCTCTCGTGTGTGTAAATACCATATATGGAGTTAAAATTAAATAGTAAATTTTACGCAATCCGGGTCTTATTCTTACGCTGTTCAAGTTCTCGTAGGCGCCTACAGGGTATTTATTGATTCTATAGCAATTATATAATAACTAAAATGCTATAGATACTACCCGTATCTAAGAAACATATAACTATTTCTTTTTTACCATCTTTTTTTTTTTTCTCGAACTGACTACGCTATTGACCCAGCAAGGTCTTAACAGCTTCACCGGGCTACTAAGGCGAGCGCTTAAGGCACTCAACCGATTTTATTTTGACAACTAGCTCAAGGGTGCACGGCACACCTCGGCTTTGGCTGTTGCCTGATACATGCAATTCGCGATCTATCTGAGCTAACCTAAGCTAAGCTAACTATTCATACATATATGAGTTGTTGAAACATATATTTGTACCAAGCATACATACCTCAACAACTCTTATATATATTTCGTATCGGATAATATTCTAAACTATTTCAGTTTGATAAGGGAAAAAAATAAAACCCTTCCACTTGCCTGTGTATGCGTGTATGCGTGCACGTGTGATGTAAGATTTTGTGTCACTGTATCGCGCGAGCAACGTACTCAAGGGCTCCACGCCGAGGGAACGGACCTAGGCTTGAGCCGTTGCCGAGGGGGGCCTAGTCTGGTGTGCGGGAGCGAAATTTACCCCCAGACCACGGCGGCGTGATCTGTGGTTACGCGGGCGTGGGCGTGAGCACGCTCTGTTTGGAGAGACAGGCTGGTACTGATCGTTCACTGCCGTTATTTCATCAGGAGGGTCGGTAAAAATATGTCGCGGACGTCTTTTACAACGCGCAGCGTTTGGTACGGGTTCGTATTTTGCGGCGGATACCACTAACGGACTGGGATGATTCACGGCTTTTTCAAAATAACTAATCGTAAGTGATTTTACGTACGCCCAGATAGAAGGCTTCTCTAGGTCCCTATGTAGATCAACTCTCCGGACGTACCACGGGGCACCGGTCACTTTACGTAAAACGCGGTTTTGAAGAACCTGCAACTTATGAAAATTATCTTTCGACATATGCGCAAAAACGGGACTGCTATATGTCATCACTGGGCGGATACACGTCTTATACAAAGTGATTTTTCACCATCGATTTTGAGAATATGCTATTTTACTTTCACACTTTATCTAAGACAGTGTGACGTTACAATATTACTTTACGTATGTGTGCGTTATCGTGTCATTCGTTTTGTCAAAATATCAAGTAGGTAACGGTATCTACAGCTTTTTACTTATAATATCATTGACTTGGACAGCTTAATGACGCACTCAAGACACATTGCTGGGTAAGATCATGGAAAATGTATATACTAGAAAATGTACATCTAAATATGACTAATTCCTGTGTATGGTCGCTATAGTTTGTTGTAGTAAATAAAGCTACTTTTTAACTTTTACCATTTTGTCCATAATTTTGGTTGATGGTAATTGTACGGTTTGAGATGGTAACATGCTCTTCCTGTACCAGCACGTTCGTTTATCTTCAGACGCATAAAAAAAAACTTAGATGTATATCCAAACATCGAATTCAATTCACTATAGGATTTAAATGATTTTTTTATACTGCAGATTCGTGGTCCGCCCTTTGTTTTGTTTTTACTTAATTTATTATATACGTCGAAAATCGTTGTATGTATGAGCAACTGTCGTGATTTATATAAATGTATATATATTACTTAACTATTTGCTACTTTAGCACGGATTTTTAATGAGGTTATTGTCTTTATGGCGATTGTATTTTGATCATTTATGGTCATTTTTATAACTTAAAAACCCACAAAATCGAGCGCCGGAGTGTGCACGGCCCGATTGATGAACCTACTAACCGTGTCCTAACGTCGGTATAGTAGACACAGGTGTCGGTGTGTCCGGATATTGCCACAATAACATTTTTTTTTTTTTTTTTATTTGGTCTACGAAACTGTGTTCAATCTTACAAATTGGAGTTATATATACCATAATATACATACTTACATATGAATAGCATGTGTTTTTAATGATTTGAAAGTGTAAAATTTCAAATAACTACTCGATCCTTCTAACTTCGAAGAAAGATGTAACTACCATTGTAATTATCTAAGCAGTACTAAATACGTTTAAAAAGCTATTCGTTAACCAGTCTATGAATATCGATCTGTGTTTGAATGAAAAACTGCATCTGCAGTGAGATTTCTATCACGACATGAGATTTCTAATTTCCGTTCGCTTTTCCCTTTTCGACAGTACCTATCCAAACTCCCAATCACGAATCTGTACGGGAACGATTAATACGTGTATATCTATATAAAAAAAAAACCGTGAACACAACCGTGTATCAGTGTGTACACTCGGATGAAGTGAAATTTCTTTGGCTTATTCTTGTGTTACCTATACTAATATTTTAAAAAGGTAAAGTTTGTAAGTTTGTGACGTTGTAAGGGTTATTCTCAGGAACTACTGGTTCGATTTGGAAAATTCCTTCAGTGTTATATAGCTCATTTATCTGGGAAGGTTATATACTATATATCATCACGCTAAGGCCAATAGGAGCGGAGCAGTTGGCATTTATATATAATTTGGTCCAACTTGAGAGATAGAATAATTTATATTTCGATTAATGTCCTCAATATTTTGTAATTATAAACCCAATCAAAAATTGTCAATATTAATTATTGTTATTAATTGTAAGTTTCATCAGTCTCCAATAGAGGGCTTTTTAACTAGGACGAAGTCTTCGATAGGGGCTATAATCTATGTACTAATATTATAAAGAGGTAAAGTTTGTGAGGTTGTAGGGGTTAATATCTGGGGAGTTGGAGAAAAATGGTCGAACGAAAACGTTTCTTATGGGTATAAGAGCGGAGCAGCAATGAATAATGTTGCAAAATCGGGGTATTTTCAGAACTTCCGCTGCGTTTTAACGCAAATTAACCATTACGAAGTCACGGGCAGAAGTTATTAATTAATTATATTATCTATACTAATATCATAAAGAGGTAAAGTTTCTGAGATTGTAGGGGGTAATATCTAGGGACTCGGAGAAAAAATGGTAAAACGTTTCTTACGAACGCTGCCTTAACGATGAGAGATATATGATTGATTTCTAGAAAAAAGTTGTAGCTTGATAATGCCTATTACCGCCCAACGAAGTGGGCACGGGTCAGCTAGTAATGTTCGCCATCGTGTTCTTTTGTCTCGCTTTGTTTACGTTAGGTTAGACTTGTGAAAAAGGATAACGCGAACTTGCCTAGGGACAGCGCAGTGCATTTATTAAGAAACTTTTTAAAGCCAAGTATTTAATACGAATTTAACCTTTTTGTAATAACACAGTTATTGTCTAAATACTAGAAACTGGTGGTCCCATATTTCAGACTTAGCAAAACCAGTAATCGTTTTTAGGTAATAGTGTTAGGTTCCACAATAAAGTCCCAAAGCATGTTACCGATTTGCCGGACTGTGAATTTAAGCACCACGACAATCGGGTTTTAGTTTCAAAAGGATATTATAGAGTGGATCAGTATGTGAATGATAGTGATGTCTGGAATTGACTCCTCTCTGTGCGTGCACTAAAAGCATTGTATGATATACTGGAAATATATGTTAAAAAAATGTATCCGATCGAGTTTCTTGCCGGATCTTCTCGATGACTGGGTTGTCTTCAGAACCGGTGGTAGTCTTTGACGTTCATAAGTGCCTTATTAGGGCCTAAACTGAATAAAGTATTTTTGATTTGATTTCATTGGTGTGTTCCGGGAGCTAGTTTCTAGTAGTTGCTAGCTTGCTAGTTCCACCTTTAGTTTAACGTGTTCACCATCTTAGAACACATAGTCATTTTACATTAATGGCATTGTGGTCAAACGTTGTACATTTAAAGAATTAAAAAAAACGCTTAAATTATGTTAAGTAGAAAAATCAGTTATTGATTTAATTCACGAGACATGTGGCTTTGAGTTCGCATAAGTCATTACGTAGTCGACTATACACTAATATGTCCCACACAAAATCAATGCGTGTATCGTATGAATGCATGCTCCTGCGCACTCTTACCAGATTTAATCGCTTTGAAAAATGCCGCCAATCAAACAAGAAAGGACTATTATGTAGAAGGACTGTCGGCTTTTGTACGTATTCGGTACGGATGTGTGGTATTAGGATGTATTGATTGATTCAACTGCAAACAAAAGGTTTTACAAATAAAAAATAATATTTCTCACAATTGTCGTTTGATAATATATAATGTAACTTATAGAATTATATGTAGCTTATAGAGCGTTAGTTATACGGTGATAACGTATTATATGGAGGGTTCGTTTATTTGTTTGGTTGAACGAGCTAATCTCAGGAGAAACTGGTCCGATTTGAAAAATTCTTTCAGTGTTAGATAGGTCATTTATAGACTGTATATCATCACGCTAAGACCAACAGGAGCGGTGTAACAATGAAGAATATTTCAAAATCTGGTTTTTTTCCTCTTGAGAGCTCCCGCTGTGTGTTAGCGTTAGCCGAAAGTAACTATTCCACGCGTATAATCTCTGGATCTACTAAGCCGATTCTTTTACCAATAGAAAGCCACGTGATATGTCAGTGTCGTATTAACCCCAAAAAATGTAAAGACTTTTTTGTGGTAGTCGGATTTGCAAAGTAAGTCACAGAAATAATGGTCGAACGAAAACGTTTCTTACGAACGCTGACTTAACGATGAGAGACATATGATTGAGTTCTAGAGAATAGTTGGAGAGCTTGATAATGCCTACAAAAAAATCAACGACAGTACATGTTTTACTTTTTGGTTTAAGTGACAAAAAGTAGTTTTTTTATAAATGTTTACCGCCCAACGAAGTGGGCACGGGCCAGCTAGTTATTTATAAAGGTAAAAACCCAAACAAAGTTTAGAGTTCTTACATAGAAAAGGTGTTAAATCAGAAGCCGGGTACTGTAGTTATGAATCTAATTAAAATTACTGTGAATTGCTGGATAGCTCAAGGTTGAGGACATGTGTTGTTTACGACCTGTTTTTTGAGAGAATTCAAAAAAATATAAAAACATGGTCGGTATGTAAAAAAAACAAAAATCTCGACAATCGCCGGAATCATATATAAAAACAAAGCCGACAAACTTTTTAGGAGAAGAAGAATTACGAAAACACATCGAAGTCCTAACTAATATTACAAATGCGAATGTGAGACTTTTTGTTAAGCCTGTTAAGTTCTATCTATGATCATGAAATGTTGAATTAACTTTGTTAGAGCTACAGAATAAGACAGAGTACCATTCAATTAGAAGAAAGTAGTGTTTCTAAAGGATAGGTCATATATACATTATAGCGAGCGAAGGCGCGGGTAAAAGCTATTGACATATATAAGGATATGTATAGATACAAAAACAGCACATGAATAACATTAATAATTATACATTTTTAACAAGCGTTTTGCCGTCACGAATATGTGAGACTTATATGGAGTGGCATGCTATTCCCAGCCTTCTTACGAGACATTGAACCCTCTACCCTCTACTTGCAGTATAAATATAACCGATTAAATTAGTTACATTCTTATTATGATCAACTGTCTATTTGATACAGTCGTATTTATATAAAATGCTAACAAAAAAGGTAACTGACCAAATGAGATGCAAGAACAAGAAAAATGTCACTCGTTTGCGACAGGTGCATGTATAATGTATATACGTACTATATTAGTACAATTCAAACCATAAATCATTACCTCAAATATTTCAGATTTTGTGACAATTTTTATATAATTTGGTAATTAATGTAATGTTTTGTGTTTATAATTTTTTGTTTGTAAATGTAATGTTTGTTTAATATAATGTTTAATATGAATTAATTAAGTCATGCTCATTAATATATATAAATAAAAACAAACGCCAACTGTAAGCACAAGTACAATGTAACTACTGAAATAGTTTAGAATATTATCCGATATGAAATATATATAAGGGTTGTTGAGGTATGTATGCTTGGTACACATATATGTTTCAACAACTCGTATATGTATGAATAGTTAGCTTAGCTTAGGTTAGCTCAGATAGGTCGCGAATTGCTTGTATCAGGCAACAGCCAAAGCCGAGGTGTGCCGCGCACCCTTGAGCTAGTTGTCAAAGTAAAATCGGCTGAGTGCCTTAAGCGCTCGCCTTAGTAGTCCGGTGAAGCTGTTAAGACCTTGCTTGGTCAATAGCGTAGTCAGTTCGAAAAAAAAAAAAAAAACCTATTACCGCCCAACGAAGTGGGCACGGGTCAGTTAGTTTAATATAAAGTTATTAAAGTTTAAAAAAACATTTATATCAACACTACTCGTTCAGTGATGTGCGCTTTCTTGCCTCGGATAAAAAGGGAAAGCGTTATGTGTTTTATGGTTTTTTCGCTGTACATAAAGCATTGCTAGTTGTAGATAGCACCATTTTATTAGCATTTCAATGCGACGTTAAAAATGATTTATCACATAGGTACAACATTGGTTGTACTGAATAATTACCATACAAAATTTTCCATTAATACATCTACGTTGCGGTTACTAGAATGCAACCGAATATTGGGAAATGTTGCAATTTGTGCCAAAACGGCTAATTCCATCGACAGGTCGTAATTACATTCCTATTAACACACGATCAGTATGCGTTGACGGGTAGGGATTTAGTAGCAGCTATTGTAATAGTTAAGGGTCAATCTTGTACGTAGTTATTTGACACTAAATTATGCGTTGTTCATATTGTTAGGTCTACTTGGACAGTTTAATGACTTACTCATGATACATGGCTGGGTAAGATCATGGAAAATGTAAATACTAGAAAATATGTATCTAAAATTACTTATGCCTGTATGGTTGCTATAATTTGTTGTAGTAAATAAAGGCTACCTTTAAAAGTTTTAGTGTTTTGTCGATAATTTTAATTATATTATCTATACTAATATCATAAAGAGGTAAAGTTTCTGAGATTGTAGGGGGTAATATCTAGGGACTCGGAGAAAAAATGGTAAAACGTTTCTTACGAACGCTGCCTTAACGATGAGAGATATATGATTGATTTCTAGAAAAAAGTTGTAGCTTGATAATGCCTATTACCGCCCAACGAAGTGGGCACGGGTTAGTTAGTTTAGTAATAATAATAACTTTATTTGAACAATATATATTATGATACAGGTATCGTATCTACACATCTGTGTCCTAGTTCACGGAGTAGGGCGAACCTGTATCTCATTTGCAATAACGACACTATAATAAAATGAGTATTCGTTAAACACACAATGTGGAATATTCTTTGTTTCACACAAATGTTTATTTGTTCGCTCATTGTGGTGACCCCGGCAAATTATTATTATTGTTATGAATAACGGATACTCGACAGCAGAATAATGATAGCTTCAATAATCGGTTATACCAGGTGAACGTTTAAAGGGAGACACCCTTCAATCCTCTGGTAGTTTATGGTCACATTTAACATATAAAATAATAATATCAAAACAAATACTAATACACAACAAAGAGAACCTTAGTTAAAGTTTAACGATACTTTTAAACGTAAAAAAACACGCCTAGATTCAATGAGAAATTTAAAGGGGCGCTTTTCAAGGATAATCATAATGTAACTGCTTATTGTCGGAACGTCGCACGGTTGGACTAAGGGAAGTGGGTCCAGGTGCGAGATGCGGGCCTGACTGTTGTTTCATTCGTTTCCGTATTTATTACACCAGTTCGTTTTTGAGTAAATCACCTGATGTTGAGTATATAGTAGAGTGTATAGTGTACAGTTTCTTGTCTTTCTCTAGATAATTAGGTCAAAAATTTAGAACCTATTTTTAAGGATTTAGAACGAGAATCGATTAATGATTATGCTGTAAAAGTATTGCTGACGACTAACCAGTCGCGCTGTATATTACTTTTATAACACTTAGCCTTGTATTAAAAAAAATAGTATACTGAAATAATAATAAATAGCACTAGTTATAGAGAAGTTAAATAATACTAGATGAAGTCTATTTCAACAAATCATAAGAAGGAACAAAATCGTGTAAGTAAGATTGTGTTCAAAAGGGTTATAATTATGTATTAAATGAGTAAGTATTAAGATAATATCTGATAATTTAAAAAAATGCACTATTATTTATTTTGGTCTGGTTGTATTGTATTAGTCAGGCTGGTATTAGCTTTATTATTATGCCGTGTGGTGCCGGTAGAGTAGAATAGCACCACCCTATATCTTCCCGTGGGTATCGTAAAAGGCGATTAAGGGAGTGTGAGACAGTACTGACCCCTTGTACTTTCTCACTGTGATACTGTACCATCCGTCTGAGTCCTTCTCCGATCGTAACGGTCCCCGTTCCACTGGGTCCAGAAGAATAAGGACGAGTATGTGCACCTGTGTCTTGCGCATACATTTGTGCACCTTAATATATCCTGCGCATATGACCGCTTCTAAAGTGGTCGCCATGGCCGAAACCGGTCGGAACAATCATCATCATTATTTATTTGATTAAATAGCAAAAATTAATTGGTTTAATTATATTGATTAGGCCGATACTAAGTACTATTTTTTATTTTATTAAATTTGCAAAAGGAACTTGTCTCGTTATATTGGTCAGGCCGGTACTAAGCACCGTTATTCTTTATATTATTAAATTGCAAAAGACACTGGTCTAATTATATAGGTCAGGTCGATACTCAATACTATTAATTATTTTATTAAATTGCACAAAGGAACTGTTCTGGTTATATTTGTGAGGCCAATACTAAAACACTATTATTTTTTATATTAAATCTCAAAAACTAACTGGTGCCATTATATTGGTCAAACCAATACTAAGCACTATAAATTATTTATTATATTAAATTTCAAAAATTACCTGGTCTAATTATATTGGTTACGTCAATACTAAGTACATACTATTATTTATTTTATTAAATTGCAAAAAGGAACTGGTCTGATTATATTGGTCGGGCCGATAATAAGCACCCCACTCCCGGTCGCTATCCCACTACTGCCCGATACGGGAACTTTTGGCTGCTGGGTTTCCCCCCTGACCCGGTTTGCCCCTCCTTAGTTAACCTGCACCCCCTCAGACTCCTCTGGGAGGTCCATATTAATACCAAGCTTAGTGCGGACGCCCAGTCAACGTGGGTCACTTAGCACCGATAACCCCCGACCTCAACCATCCCGCAGTGCCCGACCTCCGAGTAGCCGGATTACAGGAGGCGCCACGCTCCCGGTCGGGAGACTGTGTAAAATTATTCTTCTATTTAAAAGCTAAGGTTTCAGATTCAAATCTATGAATGAAATATGTATTACTTAGATTTTTTTTGTAGATACACTGTAAAAACCATTTTAAAATTTATTATCTATACTAATATATAAAGCTGAAGAGTTTGTTTGTTTGTTTGTTTGTTTGTTTGTTTGGTTGAACGCTATGATCTCAGGAACTACCAGTCTGATTTGAGAAAGTCTTTCGGTTTTAGATAGTTCATTTATCGAGGAAGGCTATAGGCTATATATCATCACGTTAAGATCAATAGAAGCAGAGCACCAATGAAGAATGTTTCAAAATCGGGCACTTTTTTTGCTTTTGAGCGATTACGTTATTATTATATACGTTGCCATGGTAACGTAGTAAGTAGTAGTAATAATATTCGTCCAATAGGACAGGCGAAGGAATTAATCTATACTGCCAATTCTGAAGTTATGTAGTAAGTATCAAAGCTAACATTTTCAAAGTTTTTTTTTTCCTATTCAAATAGTTCATAGGCGAAGGAATTAATCCATACTGCCAATTCTGAAGTTATGTGGTAAGTATCAACGCTAACATTTTCAAAGTTTATTTTGTTTTCGTATTCAAAATTTTATACTACTTTTATTTCCAATTTTTTATTTGTTCTATATTACGTATTATAAAAATAAAGTTTGTGTATGTACAATTAAAATAACAACTTTTTGATGAATGGATATGGCTACAAATGACCAAAAAAAACTTTTTTTATACTTTGTCTATATTTTTTTTTTATTGTATTTTGTCTGTTTGTTTGTTTGTCCTGGGTAATTTCCAAAACGACTGGACCTATTTTAACGGGAATTTTACTTTTTACTGCCAGATAACCGAAATTATAGCGGTTGACATATTCTACTTTATTTGTCCGCGGCTTCGTCCGCATTACTTTGGGCCGATTTTCACGGGGTATTTACTGGTAGATAACAGACCTTAAAAAAGTAATTAATAATCTCAGGAACTACCAGTCCGATTTGAGAAAATCCTTCGGTTTTAAATAACTCATTTATCGAGGAAGGCTACAGGCTATATATCATCACGCTAAGACCAATAGAAGCAGAGCACCAATGAAGAACGTTTCAAAATCGGGCACTTTTTTCCTTTTGAGAGATTTCGTTAGTAGTAGTAATAATATTCGTTCAATAGGACAGGCGAAGGAATTAATCCATACTGCCAATTCTGAAGTTGTCAATATAGGTATTTCTTATATATCCTTTAATCAATTTTATTCCATGTCTAAGTTACAATAAAGGCATAAGCGCCAAATCTTCTATATAATATGTCGTACATTATTTTATCCATCATTATTATTTTCTTAGTCTTCATAATCATAAAACAAAATTGTTCAAATAAAGATTTCGTTAGCGTTAGTATTATATACGTTGCCATGGTAACGTGGTAAGTTTCTATCGCAAACATTTTCGAAGTTTATTTTGTTTTCCTATGGAAAAAGTTTATACTACTTTTATTTCTAATTTTTTATTTGTTCTCTATTACGTATTATAAAAATAAAGTTTATGTATGTACAATTAAAATAACAACTTTTTGATGAATGGCTAAGGCTACAAATGAACAAAAAAAAATTTCTTTATACTTTGTCTATATTTTTATATTAGTATATTTCTCTGTTTGTTTGTTTGTTGCGGGTAATCTCCAAAACGGCTGGACCTATATTTACGGGAATTTTACTTTTTACTGCCAGATAGCCGAAATTATAGCGGTTGACATGTTCTATTTTATTTGTCCGCGGTTTCGTCCGCATGGCTATTTCCAAAATGGTTGGACCGATTTTCACGGGGTATTTACTGGTAGATAACAGACCTTATAAAAAGTAATTTAGGTTTTTTATTCGCCTTCGGCCGCAGTGGAATATCCGTAATGCTTGAACTGATTTTCACGGGACTTTCACTGGAAGATAACTCACCTTATAAGAAGTAACTATTTTATTTTGTTTCTCAAGACTTTGTCCGCAATATCCTACTATCTCCTAATTGATTGGACCGACTTTCACGGGGCTTTTACGGGCAGATAACTAGCGGGCTCGGAAGACGTTGTCCCGCCCGGATAATAAAATGAAAACTTTGACAAATTATACCTAAACCTTCCCCATGAATTATCATTCTATCTACTGGTGAAAACAGCATGAAAATGGTAGTTTTTGACTTTATCGCGAACAGATAAGCTGACAGAGGACTTTTTTAACCGACTTCGAAAAAGGAGGAGGTTACTATGTTCGGTTGTATATATTTTTTTCATGCATGTTAATCGATATTTTAGTTAATTATGAACCGATTTTAATGATTCTCTTTTTATTTGAATTGGTACACTATGTAGTGATTGACTGCTACGTATGTATTAGTCCATGTGAAATTGATGACGTGAGACGTGTGCCTTACTGACTCCAAGAATAAATATACATAATTGAAAGTAGTAATATGAATTATATCATCTTTTTGGTCAATTTGGCTGCCATATTGTCTTATTTACCACGTTTGCTTCTATATAACTCAGTTATTATAGCAACGTATAAGAATAACTTAAGTATATCGACAATACGGGCATATTATATCTATGTATAAAATAAAAGATTTAAGATATATTGTTCGATAATGTATAGCTTATAATTTTCATTACTTTCTTATATAGTGTTAGTGAGTACTGAGTTTGGTATATAGTAGGTTGAAGTTCCAGTTATGTTGCTGATGATAAATCCCATCCCACTCGATATACTATTTGTATTCATATATCTAATATACACGTTACATGTTACAGTTGGCGTGAGTGTCGTAGTTACAAATGTTTTTGAAAAAACTTTTCTGTAATGTACACACCCACTCACAATTTTCCATTTCTTTAATACATTTTTTAAAAAGTGCGTGCGGAGCCGCGGGTAACAGCTAGTTAATGAATATAAATATTCTTATAAGGAGGTCTAATAATTTTGGTTAATTTAAATACCCACAATTCAGATTTAGTGCACTCTGTTGGCGTTGTACGGAACAAAGTTCAGCAAGAGTTAGACAGAGGCTTAAACAGGGATCTCATCGGCAGTCCGCAGGAAAATTACTTGTACTACTCGTGGTCTAGTGACCGAAAATCGATCATAATAGAATATATAAAAAATTCATTCACGTGTTAATCTGTACATATTGTTATTTGTATTAAATATTGTAGATTGTGCACGTAAGGAGAGTGAAGTATGACGAATAAAGACTTATAATTAAGGCTATGATCGATGGTATAAAACAAAAAACTATTTCCATTTTGTTTTGTTTAACACAGCTCATCAAGAGTTAGTAAAAAAACACAGGTTGTGTCATAAAAACATACGATAGAAGTGAAACTGTTGTAATAACAAGGAATCCTTTTATTTAACAAAAGACAATACAAAACTAACGTCACGCGGTGTTCCCAGGTCACCCATCCATTCATCTATCAAAAAAAATCACACATTAATTAATCACTTTATAGCGATATTATATAAGATAATTTTACCATAATAACTTTAGTACAACAATTATTTTTTCAACATGGGGAAATACCTACGTATTCCCACTCTAGCCGGGCAGCTGAGGGTGGGGTATGTCCGACTTGCACGGACTAAAATCCCATGGTTCCTTCAATCACCTATAGGCCGGGGAGCAGGAGCTGCCGAACTGGCACTGCGTCTACTCACCCGCAGGCGCAAGTCTAACTTAACGTAACCAGCGAGACAAAAGGGCAAGATGGTAAACGTTCAGCGACCGCGGTGCATTTAATTCGATACCGTTTTAAAGCAAGTATTCAATACGTATATACGTTTTTTTGTAATAAAACCGCATAGGTGGTAGAGCCACACTGAATCTATTACTGGTTTCAGCATGAATGGGTCGGCTCGCCCGGGGTAGTACCACACTCTCAGAGAAAACCGACGTGATGTAACAGTGCTTGCATTGTTGCGTTTCGTTCGGTCAGTGAGAGTGCCGGAGACCCGCTTACTCTCCCCTTCCCCTTCCTTCTTCCCTCCCTCTCCCCCCTCCCCAACACAGGCTGGTAACGCATTTGCGACTCTCCTCATGTTGCAAGTGTCTATGGACGGTGGTAATCACTTAACATCAGGTGACCCATCTGTTCGTATGCCTCGTATGATATAAAAAAAAATGTTTTCATCACGATATATTTCTTCACAGTAAGCTCGGACTCAGTTGCAGGGATTCGAACCTACGTCCATTGACGCTATGTCCTAACACGTTTACTACCGAACCATCAACACTTCGTTTAATTTCGTCGAAATAATCCTTTTTTTGTACAGATAACAATAGCGACTATTTATCAGTTGTGAATTGCACACCTGTTATTTCGCACTAACTTTTTGATAAACTGCTGTCAATTATTCTGCTGTTGGGTAAGTTTCTGTTTTGCATCAATTGTAATTATTTTTCAAATTATGTTGGAAGTTAATTTTGTAGATATCTGGTACACACGTATTTTGTTATATTAGTCATCGAATGGGCCGGAAATTGGAAAGATATCTTATGGGATTTCAACTTTTAGCGTTGTTGGATTCGACGCAGGAACTGATCTAATAAATATTTTGTCTTATTTAATAATAATAATAACTCTATTTGAACAAGATATATCCATGATACAGAAGGTTTTTCTTACGATATATACTACTGCACATCTATGTATCCTAGTGCGTGGACTAGGCCGAACTTATATCTCATTTGCAATAATGACACTATAATAAAACCTGCTAATCATGTTGACGTGAAGTCATCTGAGTTTCACATGTTTATTTGTTCGCATATTTATTGTAACCCCGGCTAACTATTATTATTATAGTTGCGAATAACAGATAGTTAACAGCAGTTTATATATATATTTAAATAATATATTCAAATAGTGATAAATAGAACTAGTTATAGAGAAGTTTTTTTATGTCATTGGTTGTTTAGAGGTTCATCCTCTGGTCAATGTCTGTAGATGCAATGAAACAAAGATCACTTTTTAGTCTTTAATGAAGAGACGCGTGTTACATGTGTGCCGGCCGAGACTGAACTGCTCGCCGGTACATAATAATGCAATTCAACAAAATACATAATTATGTCACTACAGTTGCAAACGAACAAGTGGGTCACCTGATGTTAAGTGATCACCACCGTCCATGGACACTAACAACACCAGAGGAGTCGCAAGTGCGTTGCCACCCGTTGGGGGGAAGGGTTAGGGGAGGGAGAGGGAGAGGAGAGGGGACGGGAGGTGTGCCTGCGGCGCTCTCACTGACCGAACGAACCGCAACAATGCAAGCACTGTTACTTCACGTCGGTTTTCTATGAGAGGGTGGTACTACCCCGGGCGAGCCGACCAATTCATGCTGAAACCAGTAATAGTTTCAGCCTGGCTCTACCACCATAAAGTTAAATAATACTATATTAAAGTCGATTTTAATAAATCAGAAGGAGGAAGGAAAGTCATGTAAGTATAAGTTTGTTAATCATGAAAGACTGTATAAATTGTGTATTAAACGAGTAGGTACTAAGATGATACTTAATGATTTAAAAAATATAGTACTATTATTTATTACGTATTATATTGTACTAAACACTATTATTTATTATATGAAATTACAAAAATTATTTGGTCTAACTATATTTGTCGGCCGATTTAAGCACTTTTTATTTTAGGTTGCAAAAAGGAACTGGTCTGGTTATATTGGTCAGGTCGATACTAAGCTCCCCACTCCCGGCCGCTATCCCACTACTGCTCGATACGGGAACTTTTGGCTGCTGGGTTTCCCCCCTGACCCGGTTTGCCCCTCCTTAGTTAACCTGCACCCCCTCAGACTCCTCTGGGAGGTCCATATTAATACCAAGCTTAGTGCGGACGTCCAGTCAACGTGGGGGTACTCAGCACCGATGACCCCCGACCTCAAACCATCCGCAGTGCCCGACCTCCGAGTAGCCGGATTACAGGAGGCGCCACGCTCCCGGTCGGGAGACTGTGTAAAATTATTCTTCTATTTAAAAGCTTAGGTTTCAGATTCAAATCTAGGAATTAAATATGTTACTATGATTTTTTTTTGTAGATATCACATTTACTGTATAAACCATTTTAAAATTTATTATTAATACATGTAGATATTCTTATAAAGAAGTCTAAAAATTTCGGTAATTTTAATTATCCGACAATTCATATTTAGTGCACTCTGTTGACGTTGTATGGAACAAAGTTCAACAAGAGTTAGACAGTGGCTTAAACAGGCATCTCGGCGGTAGCACGGAGGAAAATTATTTCTACTACTCGTGGTCTAGTGAACGAAAATCGATTATAATAAAGGGTATAAACTTATTCTTCACGTATTAATGTGTTGATATTACTGCAAAAAAATAGTATTTCGTTTACTGTGGCTTAGATTATACATTATATAATATCCTGTCTTTCTAAGAGATTGAATTGCATTCACTTACTTATTTTTTTCTCGTATTTAACTCGAACCGTCATTTAAATAACAATAACTTTTGATAAAGCGGTTTAAATGAAGATAAAGATTAAATGTTACTTCAGGTTATGCTTTATGATTTTCTTGGTCAGGTTTGATGGTGAATGCAATACTTTAGCAGCGATGTGTATTCAAACAAACAGACATACAGACAGACATTTCTAAAAATGATTAAAATGTATTTTATTACATATTCCTAGTCACTTGCAACGTTCTATTTCACTAAAATAACTAAAAGTAGAGACACGTTACTTTAATGGTAACAACGGTATTAAACGAAAAAAAAACTATTTCCATTTTATTGTGTTTATAACACTAAAACTCATCTATAGTTACCAACAAAAAACAAGGGCGTCATATAGACACACGACAGAAGTGAAAGTATTGTACTAGACAGAAATATTTTATTAAAAAAATATACAACAAAAAAACTAACGTCACGCGGTGTTCCGAGGCGATCATGCATTCACCCAGAAATCACACATAAATCTTATTACTATAGCGAATATTATATAGGATAATTTTATCATAACAACTGTAGTACAACAGATTTAGATAGAATTTTTGATTATTAACACCGACCATGATGTTTTTTTTTTCTCATTTTGTTGTTATAATATATACACATAAATGTATAATAGATAATTTTTTTAATGTTCGGCTGGCGACTTACTGCCTTCAAGGCAGACATCTATTACCAACTATCATCTACCACTGAATTCCGGCAGTTTTACTTAAATCTTGAGTAAATATCAAATGTAATGTTTTCTCTGCGACATAATAAAAATGCAATGAATATTTCTACATTTTGATAGACTTATTAGAAGATCTATTTCCCGGTTTCCTTTACTGCATCCGATAAAGTTCAGAATAAATAGTAGTAATAAATCACGCAATAAATCTTTGGAAACTTTTGTATGTGTGGACGCTTCCGTACCATTGGGGTTTCGAATCGCAGTATGTGCACTACGGGTCAACTATGAAAATAAGACGAGAAACGAAAAATTATAAAAAGGGTATATGACCACACGATAGAAGTGAAAACTTATAAATAAAAATATTCACATTACAGTTAATACCGATTTATCACTGTATATATGTAAATATTAGTATTCGGACATAAATTGGTTGAGGGTAGCCAAAATTTATTTTTGACACATTGTTTGACACAATCGGGGATGATTGGTCACTTGCTCGGCGGCACTTGCTCGGAACTCTCGCTTACATTCGGACTCGCTCACCATACAAGCGACACGGCGGCGGAGAAGATATTACATCGGGTAAGTGAGCGTTTTATCCCGATTCTAAAGAAAATCCTTTCGGCATATATTTTTCCAGGAGTATCTTCCTCCAGCCTATTTATATACAGTCCACTGCCTAGGCTAGGTACCCCGATCAGTGTGGGTGTGGTGGTTGCAACCCCAATTAGTATTTTTAGAATACTTAATAGGTTTTAGCTTTTCACCGCAATCTCTTCTGATGTTCAGTGATGACGTAGTCTAAAATGGTAAACACGGCAAAGCCTAGATAGATGGGACTGCCTCTCAAGTGTATCTGCCGGAACACACAAATGGTGCTTTTTGACAGATTTTTAACTTCATGGTGGAAGCTATCAAGGACTTAAAATTCTACCATCATGCTATGGTTTCGTTACAATGTTCTCCTACACCAGAAACTCCGATTCAGGTACTAGGATTCGAACCTACGTTCATCGACGCTGTATCTGAACACGCCATCAACTAAGCTATCATCGCTTCGCTAGTAGTATTTAAATACGTAAAGTATATACATTTAAAATATTAAACTGAGTATATACAAAAAAAAAACATACATAAAACGCTATCTATATATTATAATAAAACTTTAACAGGGACAAATCTGTACATTAAATATTTTTTGAAAATTTTGATCGGGGTAGACTTTGTTATCGATATAGAAGCCAAAAATAACCCCTTTACAATTTTTGTCTGTCTGTCTGTCTATCTGTCCCTGTGAACACGCATCACTGTGAAAGTATTGAACCGATTTTGACGAAACTTGGCACAGTGATAACTAATGTTACAAGATTACATCTAGGTTAGTTTTTGTCCCATAAAACGCAAGGAGTCCTCCAGGATAACGAAAGACAAAAATTTGTAGTAAATGTAGCTAGACTTTTTTGCGAAACCGTAGTACAAGAACTAGCAGCGTTGGAAGAACGAGAATTTTAGAAAAGCTGGTTCTTTAATATGTATATATATTATGCCCTTCCAAACAGGATTCAGGATACCTGGTAACCGGTTAACGTTGTGTTTTTAATGCGCATCGCACCTTTTATATATAATTTTAGGAACATTTTTTCAGTAACTTTTAAACGCTATTAAAAACATGTATTTATCACTGCCAGACAATTTTGTTATTGACAATAATGTGCCCGATGATATTGTTTATAAATAAAATAATTCATTTCAAACCATTTTATTTTTTCCATTGTAAAGAACATATTTTATTTTTTTAACCATTACGATATTGAGATTTCGCCGTAAACAATGAAAAACAACGATAAACGTAGACATATAATTTGGGAATAACGTCAACTTGAATACATGCGTCTATAACAGGCGCCTCCACAATTATCGCTATCTTTATCATACAGCCATTGTTGCGCTAAACTATAGCTATATTATTCTATACATATTATTTTTAATTTACCCTCTTTTATGTCTAAATAAAATAATATTAAAATTACAGCTATCTTAACATGGTTTGAACATACCTTTTTTATATATAAAAAATAGCATCCCAGGGTGGGGGGGGATCCGGCAAGTAGGGAGGCAGCTTCGAAGGAGACCGTACGGTATCATTCCTATACTTTTAACAGTTTTAGAACAAATTTTAACTAAGATTATCTTTGTTGTTTATTACTATATGTTTTGATATTATTATGTTATACTAGCTGTACCCGCAGCTCCACACGCGTTTTTTTTTAAATCGTAAGTTAGCACCCACCTTCGGTGCCGCTGCATCACATTCAAGAGACTAGACTACAACACGACCGGAACATAGATATTAGCGCCACCATATTAGAGAAACACATTAACACTAGCGCCACCATATTAAAGATACATAAATATTCATTGACTTCATAGTTCGGTCATGAAAGGCTAGATGTCGCTGATCTACATGTCGACACAGATTAGTCAACACATTTGAGATACATAAATAAGGATAATTATATAAAATTGTTCTATAGCTTAAATAACATTAATTTGTTCATACTTTATTATTTATGTGTTACTTAAACTATTTTGCGGAATTATGTATAAATAGTAATCGCTTTGACTTATATAGATGGGCCTTTAAAAGGCAAGATGTCTGTGATATCTACGCACTCCTATGTGGAAGTTATTGTAAGGCGAAGCTCTGGCCAAATAAATAGTGACAAGTATCTACGATATATTTATTGCCATTCCTGACTGCATCGACCCTATACGTGATTAGTGTAACACGTATTAAAGAATTATAAATTTGTGAGACCTATAATTGTACCAGTACAATTATAGAAATGCTCTTTAAAAGAAATTGTAAGTACGACACGCACGCTATTTACAGTAACATGTAACGTGTACATTGGATATATATAAATACTAACAGCGTGCTAAATGAGGTTCGTCATCAGCAACATATTTGGAACCTTAATCCACAATATAACTACCTCAGTGCTCACTTACACTGTATAAGAAACGAATGAAATAATAACTTAAAATATTATTATAAAGATTTACATTTACATTACATTTAATATACATTGCCATTATTATAATTAAGATTCTGTGACTATACAAAAAATAAACGCTTGTCTGTTCCACAAGAAATTGTATTATGGAACTCTTTACGTAATACGTTTATAATCTAAGATCTTATTATGAATACCTCTATGTATATCATGAAAGTTATTAATAATTATAATGTCGCATTGTAAGCAATAAGCTGATAATGATATCTAATATTAAAAATATATAATGTGTTGAAATCTCGTTAAATTTCATGCAGACAAAATCGCGGGTAACAGCTAGTCTAAAATAGAATAACCTCAATTACTTTCGCTATCTACCAGTGAAAGCCGCGTGAAAATCAGTGTAACCGTTTTGGTGATAGCACAGCGGGCGAAGCCACAACAGCTAGTCTAAATTAAAATAAATTAAATTACTTTTTATAAGGTCCGCTATCTACCAGTGAAAGTCCCTTGAAAATTTGGAGAAAGTACTATAGGCGAAGCCACGGTTAACAGCTAGTATAAACTAAAATTGCCTAAATTACTTTTTCTAAAGTCAGTTATCTGCCAGTGAAAGTCTCGCGAAAACAGGTCTAATCGTTTTAGAGATAGCGTTACGTATGAAGCAACGGTTAACAGCTAGTATGAACTAAAATTTCTGGAACCGCTTTTTATAGAGTCAGCTATCTGCCCGTGAAAGTTTTGTGAAGATCAGTCCAACCGTTTTGGAGATAACGGTACGGGCGAAGCCAGGTTTAACAGCTGAACATTTCTCAAGTTCAGGTTACCTCATGATGTTTTCCTTCACCGTTATCCTATAGTGTTACCAATTTAAATTAGTGAATGTACACGAAATCCGAAAAATGCGTTGGCACATGCCGGGATTCGAACCTGCGGACATCTGGATGATGTTCCTAACTAGACCACCACGACTTTACGCAACATGCTATATATACATAATAAAATTAATGTAAAATCAAAGATGCAAGAAGAAATATGGAAAAAATACAAGAACCAGAAAATCAGTGATAGATTGTTTAATATTTTCGCATATACGATATTCCATTTCGTCGATGCGAGCGATTGATGGGTAAATTTATTAGATCTCGTGAAAAAACCATTTCACATTTTTATTGATAGCGCTGACATGTTAACGCAGATTGCGCGTATGATGGTAACCGATAAAACCGTTATTTATTACTTGCAATGAAACTGGATGCATACTGGATACTCGTATATTTCGTTCACAATAACTCTGGCCGAAAACTACGAATATGATTTCCTTGTCTTTGTGTATCTCAGTGACCTAATCTGGAACAACTAAATTATATAATAAAAATTTAATACTACATATAAAGTGACTTGTAGGTGGTAGAGCCACGCTGAAGCTATTAGTAGAAGCTAAGATATATGAAGGTTTTAGCATGAATGGGTCGGCTCGTCCGGGGTACTACAACCCTCTCACAGAAAACCGACGTGAAGTAACAGTGCTTGACCACCTCCCTCCGCCCCCAAACACCGGTTGGCAACGCACTTGCGACTCCCCTGGTGTTGCTAGTGTCTATGGACGGTGGTGATCAATTTACATCAGGTGACCCACCTGTTCGTTTGCCTCCTATGATATAAAAAAAAAGAAAAAAAAAACTCTCCCATGACTGACTTGACACTGGTAGAATTTATATCTATGAAACTCCAATATGATAATGTTGAGGTTGAAGTTTGTGAGTTTAGATATTCGTGGTAATCTCTATTTCTATCGAGGAAAGGTGAGCGGCACAGGAGTAACCCAAGGAGTAATGGGAAGACTTCTATCGGCAATATATGTGGCTTTGTTTTTATTTTATTTCATTTTTTTTATTGTAGGCGGAAACGAACGGAAGGGTCAGCTGATGAGAAGTGCTCACCGATGTCCATAAACACTAGCAACACCAAGGGAGTCGCAAGTGCATTACCAGCCTGTGTTTGAGGAAATGGAGATGGTTATCCGGCGCTCTCACTGACCGAACGAAACGCAACAATGCAAGCACTGTTACTTCCCGTTGGTGTTTCTGTGGGTCGGGTGGTAGTGGCTCGGGCTAGCCTACACATTCATGCTGACACCAGTAATAGCTTTAACGGACTTCCGTTGCAATTGTCGTCAGATTCCTCCTAGCCGCACCTAAAAAAGTTTTACACCAAAAATATCAATATTTTATCAACAGTCCTAGTGTGAAAGCATTATAAACAAACAAACTCACTTTATAATTTCAGTAAATATTATTGGCAAAAATGTGTGTGTGTACTAACACGCGTTAGAAGTTATACTTCATTGGTGTAACAAGATAAAAAACTTTTCAAAAATTTTATCATTCGCCTTATTCTACGTTTGCAGAAAAAACGACACTAACAATAGTAAAAAAGGTATTTAATACATTGAAAGTTTTAATACAAAGAAACGAAATGTTGACTATAGCTAATTTCAGGGTGTCGGTTTTTCGTGACGGTGTGCGCGCGCATCGTAAAAATTTACTCTCATCATTTTTCCCTAACGCGCCAAAAGAAGTATAAGTTCAAAGAACAGTGAAACGCTGGACTGGGAAGAGTTTTCTTATATTGTAGATGTATTTTTTTATTGATACCTGATGGTAAGTATAATGAAATCCAAAACCAAGAACAACCACTAACAAGACTACAATCTGTTTAAGAGAATGATTGTAACTTGTTTATCGCCATGCAGGTAGTGGTAGTAATCCAGTCTGATATACATATATCTAATACTAAATTCTTAGGATAATAACTAGTGGGCCCGGCGGACATTGTCCTGCTCTGATAATAAGATAAAACCTTGATGAATTGTATATGTAAACCTTCCTCATGAATCACTTTATCTATTGGTGAAAACCGGATGAAAATCCGTTAAGCAGTTCTTGAGTTTATCGCGAACAGACAGACAGACAGACGTGGTAGACTTTGTTTTATAATACGTAATGATAATGATTTGTATATTTTTGTACTTATGACGTAGTAGCCTAAGCCCTTGAAGGTGATGATGAACTGACCAGGGTTGGCAACCGGTCGTAAAATAGTAAGCCGAATCTCAGTTCACAAATTGAAAGAAGACATGTTATGTCAACCCTACATAATTAAAGCAAGAACAGCTGCGAGGAAACTTGGGATCCTCTTTAAAGTTAAGCGATATTTTCACACCAGAACAACTTCTCAGCCTGTACCAAGCTCAAGTACGCTCATGTATGGAATATTGCTGCCACTTATGGGATGGATCAGCCAAATATCAGCTGGCTGCTCTTGACTCCATTAAGCGTCGTGCTCGTCGGCTTGTCAGAATGCTCAGTTTAGAGGATCGAAGAAAAGTGGCTTGTCTCTCAGTGTTTTATAGGTCACACTTTGGAGAGTGTGCAGAGGAATTACATAATATAATTCCACCGCCCCCATTCCATCAGAGGACGACTAGACGCCGTGAGCGTTTCCACTCTTACGTGGTTGATATTCCCGTAATTCGTAGGAAGCTTTTGCTTCCATATTTATTATACGTACGGCTAATTAGTGGAATTCACTCCCGGCGTTTAACTTCCCGTCATCTTATAACTTGGGAGTCTTCAAGAGTAGAGTGAACAGGCATTAGTGGGTAAGCATCCCACTTACCACCAGGTGAGATTATGGCAAAGCGCGTACCTGTTGAATATAAAACAAAACACGTCATGATTAATTATCTCATCCTTATCATTTTAATTACCTCTTATATTGCAAGCCATTTTTCCTTTGACAAATAACAATACTATTCCCTATCTGGGACATAATTTATGGAGACCTTAACCTTATTTCTTTGCTAATCTATGTTGTCGCTGTTATCTCTGTTCGAATAATTTATGTAGGTAAGTAAACTCGGGATGTAATAGCAGGAATTAGCATGCTAACGGTCTTGAGATTTGTTACATACCTTATCTCATAGGCAGCTTAAGTAACGATGAATAAAATTAGTTATCTAGACAATTTACTAAGCCGCAGGGATAATTCAATTCAACCTTTATTGTGTTTTATCCTCCTTAGGCCCAAGCTATAATGATCGAGTTGAGTTAAAAACCTAGTGTTCGATATGTTATACAAGACGGTTTTATATGTTCTGGCCTTACTGTCCTTGGTTGTCTGTAAAGTTGGCTTACGGACGATAATTTTACGTGGTAACGACTCGGACGCATTTGTCGATGGCGTGGAAGAGAGATAGATGCGTCACAAGCCGAACGCTTAGGCCAATCGCACCTCTCTATCGCCTGTTCCGCACTCTAGCTTGCACGCTCGGCTTAGGCGGAACGTGACAATGAGTCATGCTTTTTCGTGCGTGCAGCCGGCGTTCATCGATTTCTAAGACGTTATCACGTAAAAATCAGCCAATATTGGTATATCTTTTGTTCATTTATATGCACATTGAGCGTTTAGATGATCCTGAGTTTTAAATGAAAGAATAATTTTAGACGAACTTTTATCGAATAATATATATAGTTTTAATATAAATATTAAGTGAGATAACAGTTGACGCGAAACTTTAAAAGCAAAATTGATAAAACTTGGATGTTAATCATATTATACATTAACTGTCCGCGTGGAACCTAATTAAAAAAAAAACTGTATTGAACACTCACATAAAAATTCATCAGAATCTGACCTGCCGTTTAGGAGAAGTTCAGTCACATACACATGGATAGTAGAGTTATATATATAAAGATGGACAAAAAGCGGGCAAAATAATTGTATCGTAATTAAGTCATGGAAAATATTTTTCGGGCGGTTACATTAGATTACATTCAAATTCTTCTACATCAGAAATATATATTTCAATTGTACATTTTATACATGCTGAACTAGAAACAATGGTTTATTCCAGTATAGAACTAATTAGTGAACTTTGTTCCGTCCAACCAAATATGGAAGTTGGATTTTACTTGTAGTTTTGTTTCTTTTAGTGGATTCCCTTTGTCTGGTAATTCCTTTGTTAGCTTTAGGGAGAACTATTTAAATTTCTCTTATAGTTTCCCTGTTATGTTTTGGAGTTAGTGAAAATATTGGGTTTGAATGTAGGATTATTTTCCTATAAATTAACTAGCCGCCCATCACCGTGATAATAAAAAAACCTTGCCAAATTATATTCACTACTTATGAAACAGTTTATCTACTCGCGAAAACCGCATGAAAATCAATAGTTTTTGAGTTTATTGCGAACAGACTGACAGACGTGGCAGTGCACTTTGTTTTGTGATATCTAGTGATACTATTATAGTTCAAGCCGTGTTACTTCATCTGTGTCAAAATCAGTAAAAAAAATATACTTAGTGGTATGTGCGCGTTCCTGCAGACAGCTTCTTGATTTATTATATTTGCGCGGAAGTGTGAAAATGAAAAAGGTTTCAACCCAAAAATCAGTTAGACGTACTTTGCTAAAGGCTCAGGCTACATACTTTTTTCCAGTTTATGTGTGAATTTTCTCCAGTTTATGTGTGACTTTTCTCCAGTTTGTGTGTGACTTTTCTCCAGTTTGTGTGTGATTTTTCTCCGGGGTGTATCTATGGCGGTGGTAGATTAGAATTAAGAAATATAGGGTCCCTTATTATTATTAACGTTGTCTATAACACTTTACTTTTGATTGTGCTTTTCATTACATAAGGCTCAAACTGCGTGGGTGAAATGGAAACTGTTCTAACATTATAAGATCTTTCTTATCAAGTTATCACAGTGAAATAATCTCGAAGCTCTATGACACGTTTATTACACCCACGACAATAGAAAGTCGGTCGTGTCCCTCGTCATGTTTTATTTTATTAAACCAAAACTTGGTTCACTGTGTAAATACTATAGAGTATACAAAATGAACTGCTTAAGTATTTGTATATAAATAATAAATTATGATAATTTACTCCGACCTCGATATTTAGAGCAACGCTTCTCAAACTCTTTGTATTGCAACCCATTACCCACCTAAAGAGTTACCGTAACAAATAGTTTCGGTACAATAGTTTGGCATTTATCAGAGTTTTTCAAAGAACGTCGTATTAATGGGTTGAAAATTAATTCTTATTACTAATGAATGAAGAATCCTTTTTAATTAATGAAATATGCTAAAGAATAATCATTCTTCTTCGATAAAGGGATATTTCGTATGTGGGACTTATTTTTTTAATATAAGCATTTACGCATGGATAATGGATAATATATACATACATATATACATGGTGATGCTAGTTGAAGATTATTCATTTGAATGTCAATATTATCTATAGTAATATTATAAAGTTAGAAGGTGTGTTTGTTGGTTGAACGCCTCACTCATGGAACGAAACGCAACAACGCAAGCACTGTTACTTCACGTCGGCTTTCCGTGAGCGGGTGGTATTACCCCGGTCGAGACGGCCCATTCATGCTGAAACCAGTAAAAGCTTCAGCGTGATTCTACCACCTCTAATCTATAGTTTTAATTAAATATAGCTGTAAAGTGGTAAATTGAAACGAAAACTGTAATAGAATCATGTTTTTACTCTCCGGTCAAAAGATAATCTAATTCATATATACATTATCTAAAACAGGCGACATTTTCTCAAATAAATGAACTAAATTAAACAGCGGTAGAGACATCAATCTATTCATAAAATACAGTTGTGTAATATCTCCACCGCATTACCTCTCACTGTTGTAATTTAACTATTGTATTGCGTTATTTCTTTTTTTTTTTGTTTTTTTTTTTACTTTTATCTATAGTTTTTGTTTTTTTTTTGTCTATTTATATGCCACCCGGTAGTTAAGATAATAAAATGTTAGGTTTGCCTGGAAGAGATCGCTCTAAGCGATAAGGCCGCCTAACTGTACACATATTGTAAACTGATGACTAATTTTGTATATTTTCAACGTGTGTGCAATAAAGAGTTTTATTATTATTATTATTGTAGGTTATAAATTGGTTTTAGCATTTTCCTTCTCTTTCTGTTATTGTATTTTATATTATTTATATTTTTCTCTCTTTCTTATATAAAATCGTTAAATATTTCGTTTTACTGAAATTTAATTAATTGTTCAAGCATACCGTAGTTGTCTATAAACATGACTACATTTAAATTTAATTGTAATTTTTATATTATTAGCATATTTACTAATGTATTATCGTTTTGATGACCCATGATAAATACATAAATAAGTCTATCAGCGACTCTCTTTAAACTTGGTGATCCATAGGTTGAGAAACGATGATTGACTGGATATTATACTATTAATATTTAACATCTAATTTACTTAATATAACAAAATCTATAATATAAAAATTATGTCGTGTTTACATATTCTAAAACAAAGTTCTCCGACTTCTGTCTGTTTGCGATAAACTCAAAAACTAATCAACGGGTTTTGACCAGTAGATAAAGTGATTCATGAGGGTTAGGTATATAATTTGTCAAGGTTTTTTTAATCAGGACAGTACAACGTCCACCGGGCTCGTTAATTCAATAATAAAATAACTCTTATCAGATTTGTGAAAGAAGGTACCATCGCAAGCAAAGGTTGGGATGTGGGATAAAAACTCGCCTAACTAGTTTGTTATTAAAATTACAACGAACAAAACTGATTCCTTAACCTGTTCTGGAGCTTACCTAAATTCACGTGAATAGAGTGTACGCTCGTACCTTTTAATTACAGAAGTTTAGAGGGTTGATTGTTGTTTTTTAACAAAAGACTCATGTTTATGTTTTGTTTACCAACGCTGTATTCACACTGGAAACTCGCTGAATCCTTGATTTCCATTGTTTTCATTCGGTAATGAAGTGTAGTCGAAGTTTTACTGTAAAATACATATTAATATGGCAAAGTTTAAGGGTGTTTGTTTTTCTGATCGTTTGAACGCACTGATTTCCGAAACTAGCTAGATTTATAGAACTAGTTTTTCGTTTTATAGTCTATTAGCTCATCCTACCACGTATTATTGCAGCTAAGTTATTACACTATAAAATTAATTGGAGTTGAAAAACGTAAATTAAAACGTGGCGCCATCTATGGAATGTCTATAACTGTACGTCGTACAGTTTTTGTCAACAGAATGATTTAAAGCGCCATCTGGTCGAGACTGATGAAACTTACAATTAAGAACAATAATCAACATTGATAATAATTTAATTTGTAATTAAAAAATATTGAGGCTATTACTCGAAATATAAATTATTCTATTGCTCAATTTGGACCAAATTATACATAAATGTCAACTTTTATGAAGATCGGTTGAGTAGTTTCGGAGTTCGTCGGGGATAAACATCATGACATTGGATTTTTATATATTGAGAAGATTTATAGGTCAATGTTACAGTTTATCTAACATCACGCGATGTTGTGGTCAAACGGTATAACCTATAAAGTATTAAAAAACAAAGGCATTGAAAGCAGGATAAATTAGACTGCAAGGTGACCGCGACACTGCTATTGTCATCTATAACAGTTATAAAGGAATTTTTGGCGGAAACTTAGTTTGTCATGTAGTGGATTTTATATTTTACTAGCGGGCTCGGCGGACGTTATTTCGCCTTGATAATAAAAAAAGAGTGCGTGTAACCGTCACACGCGATTGCAGTAAAACTTGTTTAACGTTATAAGAGATGGCGATTAAGTTAAAAATAAATCTATATTTTATTAACTTTATAAAATAGAGTTGCTAATAATATTTCCTGTGTTATTTAAGTTCCGAATTAGCTGACAGCTGGCACTACAGATAATGAAGCTTTGATTTAATTTGATACTTACTTACAATGAAACCAAATGGCAGCACGGTCGCGCGTCCATATATACATAATTAATTCTATTGTATAGTTTTTATTATTATTCTTTTTTTTTCAAATTTGTTTTGATTGTTTTGTTTATAAACTATTTAAAATATATAATATAAAAAATATTTAAAAACCGGATGGTACAGAAACGTGACGCCATATTGCCATAACGGACTTCCGTTCCATTGTCGTCCAGTTACCTCCTAGTTGCGCCTAAAGAAGTTTTTCTTCAGAAACCTTGACAAATTATACACCTAAAGCACTGTATCTATTAGTGAAACCGCATGAAAATCTGATCGGTACTTTTTAATTTTATCGAGAACAGACAGACAAACAGACGTGGCAGAGGACTTTGTTTTACACTATGTAATGATTCATAATCTTGTGTTATTTGATTCTATACTTTGTAACATTGATGGCCTTTTACTTATTATAGTTCGTTTATTGTGCATAAGTGATTTTGGATGAAAAATTATGCCACGGAGCGTGAATGCCGCAAACACTCCATGGGAAGTTCTAACAAGGGGGCCACCAACTTGCTAGAAAATTGAAATGATCACCAGACAGTTATACTAGACTAACTCGACAATAGCAGTAATAAACTGGAAGATTGGTTGCAAAAAAAAAATCAATTATAAAGTCCCTTTACAATAAATATTTATGTTTAACTATTGGGATCCATATTGAGACTAGAGATATTTTTAGAGAGATTTTTTCTTTCGCGTAACTAATTTTGTAAGACGAACACGTTTGTTCGTCTTTCCGGGGTGTTTAATATTTATGGAAGTTATCGAGATAAAAGTCCCTTTATCTTATTGCAATATTTTGTCGTTTCTAAATAATTGGTATAATATACAGCAATCTTCTGTATGTCTTAAAAATACGTTCCCAAACACAACCTCTGGTCTCTCTTTCATACATTACATGCATTATTTTCTATGATAAGTCTCATCTATACTAATATTATAAAAATGAAGGGTTTGTTTGTTTCTTTTGTTGAACGCGCTAATAATAAAAACTAAGAACGCGCTCAGGAAGTAAATATCCGATTAAAAAAAATCGTTCAGTGTTAGATAGCTCATTTATCGAGGAAGGCTATATCATGCTAAGACTGGACCGGATAGGAGCAGAGCACTAATGAAGAATGTTTCAAAATCGTTTTTTTTAGCTTTAGCGCAAAGTAACCATTCCACACTGGCGAAGTCGCGGGCAGAAGTTAGTTCGTAATGCAATCTCATCACCATGATATCATAAATATTTGTATGTATGTTTTGTTTTCTATGGGAACTGTGATTGTTCTAAATTAGTTGTGAACTGCTTTTTATTTTTAAATTGTAACTTTATCCTTTATCTTTATAACACATAAATCGGTGTAAACACATAGGGTGTTATTACAAAAAAGTTAAATATGTATTGAATACTTGCTTTAAAAAAGTTTGCATACTTATGTATTACATGCACCGCAAGCAACTCAACTCAAGTCTCAAGTTTTTTTTTTCGAACTGACTACGCTATTGACCTAGCAAGGTCTTAACAGCTTCACCGGACTACTGGAGCAACTCAAGCCAATGTCCGTTCCCTCGGCGTGCAGTCCTTGAGTACGCTGCTCGCGCGATACAGTGACACAAAATCTTACATCACTGCGACAACATTACACATATTACCTCCACACACGTGCACGCATACACGCTTACATATGCAAGTGGAAGGGTTTTATCTTTTTTCCCTTATCAAACTGAAATAGTTCAGAATATTATCCGATACGAAATATATATAAGAGTTGTTAGGTTATGTATGCTTGGTACACATATTTGTTTCAACAACTCATATATGTATGAATAGTTAGCTTAGCTTAGGTTAGCTTATATAGTTCGCGAATTGCATGTATCAGACAACAGCCAAAGCCGAGGTGTGCCTCGCACCCTTGAGCTAGTTGTCAAAATAAAATCGGCTGAGTGCCTTAAGCGCTCGCCTTAGTAGTCCGGTGAAGCTATTAAGACCTTGCTTAGTCAATAGCGTAGTCAGTTCGAAAAAAAATTGCCGCGGCAGCCGTCGGCAAGCGCGGTGCATTTAATACTTAAGTATCCAACCTTTTTTAAAGCAAGTGTTCTATACGTATATAACTTTTTTGTAATAACCAGAATAATGTTAGAACTGATTTTATGTTGTCTCTGTTAAATTTTGTAATAACTGCTTAGCTCTTATAAGTAGCATAATGATATATAGCATAGATAACAGTGTGAAGCATCATATATATGGTTGGAGAAATTTGGTTAAAAAGTGGTTTAGAAAAACAATGGACTTTTTGTTACATTTAGATTCATTAAACTAGGAAAAACATAGTTTAAACGTTATATCTCGTTAGGCTTTATGTTACCCCAATAGAGTAAGAATTCCGTTGAAACCTTTTATTATAGAGTTCCGATCGGACCATCGACGCGAATGGTCGTGCATTCTGCTGCGCTCTACGCTCGATCTCGATACTCGTGAGTTAGTGACGTTCGTTATTACTTCGGGAGTGTTCGGTTTTCGCTGTGAAGTTCCGATTCGGCTGACTTAGCTCACACGTGCATTGCAGGTGGCATTCTCGATTCCTGGAATTGAGTGAGACCTTTCTATTTATTTATTGCTTCTCTTGTTACATTTATTGTTCACCCATTTATTTGTCTAAATATTTAAGTAGTTCTTCATTCCTTTAGTCGTTATTTCTTTATACATTTATTTATTTTTCAATTATTTATTTATATAGGTACCTATTTATTTATTTATTGTTTAATTACGTATTTTATTTTTCTTTGCTCGTCTCGCTCACGTATTTCTTGCATTGTTTTTTTTTTTACATTTGTTTTTAAATAGCTCTCTTGGTCCCGACTTGGGATAGACCCTTAGTCTTCGTGTGGCGTGCCCCCCTGCCCTTAAGGCAGGGAGGTTGGTTCGCGTAACATCGTCCCTCCCCCTCAATCCACGGAATGGATAACTTGCAAGAAGTATTGGATAGATTTCGCGTCCGTCTCCTTGCGCAGGGACTTGACGAAGGGTCAGTTAATTCCGCGTTTGTGACTCTTCTGTCCCAGTCCTCCGAGGAAAGTCAATATGTGTCCCGCGTGGCAACCTCCAATTCCTTCGCGTCTCTCTCGCCACAATGTACCTTAAATGTGGCCGATAAGGGCTTATTAGAAGCTCCCATACCGAGTTCCAGCTCGGAGACCGGCTCCGATATGGAGCTCGACGTGGCGGCGTCCGACGAGCTGCCCGCGACCGCGACCTCCGAAATAATCGCGACCCCCGCGCCCTCAGCGCACTCCGCGCCTTCTGCGCACGTAGACGACGGTTTTAAAACCGTCACCTATCAAAAACGCCGCGGATCGCGTTCTTCAGACTCCGACCAGGGCTCCGCACGCCCGGTCGAGAAATGCGCCAATATAGATGGCGTTCGGGTGCCGGCTATACCGGCAAACGTAAGACCGCGGGCGAGCAAGCCCAATTCCTCCTCTGCCTCGCTCTCTCAGACAGACGCATCGGGTTCCGTAGCGGCTAAGAAGCCCCGCCCACCTCCCCCTGTAACGATTCAAGATAAGTCCCAGTGGACCTCTATCTCTAACAAACTCAAGTTTTTGAAAATCAATTATACGCCCGCCCCCAGCCCTCCGGCGGGCATTCAAGTCAAGTGTCCCGCCATAAGCGACCACCGTGCGCTAACTAAGTTCCTTAGGGAATCGAAGTTAGCTTTTTTCACTTTCGCATTAGAGGAGGAACGACTCCTTCGCGTAGTACTTCGTCGCGTCCCGGCTGAGATCTCAGTCGACGACGTCAACGCCTCCCTTAAGGAGAAAAATCTGCCGATTCGGGAGGTACATAGGATGTACCACCCACGCACCCGCGCCCCTTACAACATGGTTCTAGTCCTCCTTGACCGTACCTTAGAGGGTAAGGCTATCTTTAGCCTCACCTCAGTCTGTGGTCTCAGCGGCATCACCGCGGAGCCGCCAAGAAAAACTCATACCCCGTCGCAGTGTCATAACTGCCAAAGTTATGGCCACTCGGCGAGGAATTGCCATCTCCGCCCCAGGTGCGTTAAGTGCCTAGGGGATCATGCCACTAAGGAGTGCGTGCGCACTCCCGACACCCCAGAACCTCCCAGCTGCGTGTTGTGCGGTAACGCGGGCCACCCCGCGAACTATCGCGGCTGTCCCCGCGCACCGCGAACACAACGCCCTCGCCAGGCGCGACAGGCGCCTAGGGCACCTGTGCGCGCCGCCCGCCCTCCGCCTCCACCTCTCATGTCCGTGGAGGCCTTCCCTAGCCTGCCGGGTGCCTCTCGCCCCCCGGTAGCGCCCGCGTCCACTCCGCGCGCGCCACCCTCTGTGCCGCGCGCACCAAAACCCGGGCGGGCCCCTCTGGCCCCCTGGGCTCCCCGGCCTCAGGCTCCTAAGCCTCAGGCTCCTATCCCGCAGGCACGGCCGACACGCGCCGCGCCCGCCTTCTCTATGGGGCTCACCGGAGAGAGCTGGCTTTTCCAGCTATTCCGGGAGCACGATCTACAAGAAGTTTTAAACTTCAACGCGGCCCTCCAGGCCGAGGAGGATTTGGGCAAGCTCAACGTGCTCGCGCAATACCCGAGTATTGCTGCGAGCTTACACCGTATCGTTCGTTCCCAGAATTTAAACTCAATTAATTAAAATTCACGGCTATGAATAGGATAAAACCGCGCGGTCTATCTCTTTCGTTTTTTAACGCGAGATCTCTTAGGACACAGCGCGATTTAGTAGCTGCCTTTTTACGCGATAGACAGATTGACGTTCTCCTCGTCCAGGAGACGCTTTTAAAACCGAAAATGCGCAATCCCAGAATCGCGAACTACAACATAGTTAGAAATGACCGTGTCACCCGCGGGGGCGGCACCTTAATTTACTATAGGCGTTCGTTATATTGCATGCCGATAGATCCGCCCGTTCTAACCAATATGGAAGTATCAGTATGTACGTTAGGTATGACCGGTCATCCGTCCATTGTATTAGTGTCCGCGTACCTCTCGCCGAACAAAGAGTTGTTACAAACAGATTTACGAGCGCTGCTCAACTTAGGAGATTCAGTTATTATAGCGGGGGACCTCAACTGCGGGAACGTTATCTGGAATAGTCCGAGAACCTCTCGTAACGGGAGGATACTCGACAAACTAGGTAGGGTCCTCGCATTTGACGTCATAGCCCCTCCGGAACCCACACACTATCAAGACAACTGTCGCCCGTCAGTCTTAGACATAGCTCTCTTAAAAAATATCACGCTTCGGGTACGACTCATACAAGTCGTACACGAACTTGATTCAGATCACCGCCCGGTCGTATTACAGTTAGGTTTCAATTCAGATTTCACCCCTCCGTCGGTCAGGGTGGCTGATTATGTTAGTTTAGCTCGTTATTTTAAAGAAAATCCATCGTCTGACATTTTAGACGGGATCCCAGACGTGTTGACGTCTAGAGCCGACGCGGATTCGGCTATCAATTCCCTGGTCGACTATCTTCAGACCGCCGTCAGAGAGACCTCGAAAGAGGTACAAGCGGCGAATGATCGCCGCTTTATACTCCCTGACGACGTGAAAGCGTTGATCACGGAAAAGAACGCCGCGACTCGAGCTCACGACGGTGGAGCCCTTGAGTACGCTGCTCGCGCGATACAGTAACACAAAATCTTACATCACTGCGACAACATTACACATATCACCTCCACACACGTGCACGCATACACGCTTACACATAATAAGGTGGAAGGGTTTTATTTTTTTCCCTTATCAAACTGAAATAGTTTAGAATATTATCCGATACGAAATATATATAAGGGTGGTTGAGGTATGTATGCTTGGTACACATATATGTTTCAACAACTCATATATGTATGAATAGTTAGCTTAGCTTAGGTTAGCTCAGATAGGTCGCGAATTGCTTGTATCAGGCAACAGCCAAAGCCGAGGTGTGCCGCGCACCCTTGAGCTAGTTGTCAAAGTAAAATCGGCTGAGTGCCTTAAGCGCTTGCCTTAGTAGTCCGGTGAAGCTGTTAAGACCTTGCTTGGTCAATAGCGTAGTCAGTTCGAAAAAAAAAAAACTTTTATTGTATTACAGTTCACTTTCCAACACAGCGAAACGTACATTTGAGAGCACCCAAATGGCGTAAATTTAGAACTACATGTATGTTAAAGAAACCTAAATTTACAATCACTTAACATACTTTTTATCTATGTGTCTTCTGTATATATCGATATATATTTTGAAGTTATACTTCTTTTGGCGCGTTAGGGAAAAAATATGAGAGTAAATTTTTACGATGCGCGCGCACACCATCACGAAAAACCGACACCCTGAAGATATTACGATGTGCGCGCAAACCGTCACGAAAAACCGACACTCTGAAGTTAGCTATAGTCAACATTTCGTTTCTTTGTATTTGTTGTTTGTATTTCTTTGTATTAAAACTTTCAATGTATTAAATACCTTTTTTATATTGTTAGTGTCTTTTTTCTACAAACGTAGAATAAGGCGACAGATAAAATTTTTGAAAAGATTTTAGATGTATAACTTCTAACGCGAGTACACATACACTCTTTTTTTTCTATGGCGATTACATGAACGAACTCAGCACGTGTTTTAACAACTGGAAATTATGTACGTTAATTAAAATGATTATACATGCTATTTTGATCAAACCGCAGTGCACATTGCGGTTGCACGCGCCGGGTAATAAATTGATTTTATACGTAACACTAACGCGGTAAAGGCAGTTTGTGGGCTTTGGTATTAAATTATACATTGGATAACCTTCTATTGTAGATTATTTATTAAATAAATAGGCACATGACGTAAGAGAAAGTCATCAAAATTATATAAGACTAGCTGACCCGTGCCCATTTCGTTGAGCGGTAATTGGCATTATCAAGCTACAACTTTTCTCTAGAACTCAATCACATATCTCTCATCGTTAAGGCAGCGTTCGTAAGAAACATTTTCGTTCGACAATTTTTTCTTTGACTCCCCAGATATTACCCCCTACAACCTCACAAACTTTGCCTCTTTATAATATTAGTATATATAATATAATTAGTTAATAGCTTCTGCCCGCGACTACGTACGCGTGGAATAGTTATTTTGGGCTAAGACGCAGCGGAAACTCTCAAAAGGAAAAAAGCCTCGATTTTAAACATTTTTCACTTTTGCTTCGCTTAGCTTAGCGTGATGATATACAGCCTATGACACTCACAAATAACGTGGCTTTCTATTTGTAAAAGAATTTTCAAAATCGGTTTAGTAGTTCCTAAGATTACCCCCTACAACGTCACAACGTCACAAACTCACAAACTTTACCTCTTTATAATATTAGTATAGATAATATATAAGATATATAATAAATAGATAAGGTATAAGATTAATAGCTTCTGCCCGCGATTACGTACGCGTGGAATAGTTATTTTGGGCTAAGACGTAGCGGAGACTCTCAAAAGGAAAAAAGCCCAGATTTTAAAACATTTTTAATTGTTGCTCCGTTCCAATTGGTCTTAGCGTGATGATATATAGCCTATGACACTCATAGATAACGTGGCTTTCTATTTGTAAAATAATTTTCAAAATCGGTTTAGTAGTTCCTGAGATTACCCCCTACAACGTCACAACGTTACAAACTCACAAACTTTATAATATTAGTATAAATATAGATAATCTTATTTTACTCATCGATATTATGTTTATATGTGCAATTAGTTCTTGTAAAGTACGCAAAGTATTTTGTTACTGTTTCCACTATCGATTAGTGATTTTTTCTGTTTTTTTTTGTTTCGTTTACTTTGTCTTAGAATTATTAATTACTAGCGGGCCCAACACACGTTGTCCCGCCCTGATTATAAAATATCCGTGATAAATTATATACCAAAACGTTCCTTATGAATCACTTTATCCACTGGTGAAAACCGCCTGAAAATCCGTTTAGTAGTTTTTGCGTTTATCGCGAAGAGATAAACAGACAGACGCGGTTTGCTTTATACTATGTAATGATATATTATATAATATTTATTTATTTAAGGTCCACAAAACTAAGTTCTATGAACAAAAATGGACACGAACCTTTTATATGTGAACACAGCATGCATAATATAAGAAGACAAAGTCATAGTATTAATACAAAGAAAAATGAAATTATATTAAACATTTAAATACATTTTTTTTCTAATTGAGGCCAAAGAAACACAGAAAAATATATCGAATTTGAAACGTAAACCATAATATGCTATTTTGTAAGAATTACATTTACTTAAGTGCCTGCTTTTCTCGTACTTATCTTGAGCTGTCATTCAATTACAATAACTTTTGATAGAGTGGACTGATTTTAATGAAAATAACACTAAATGTTACTCAAGGATATACTGTATGATTGAGGTTATATCGTGAAAGCAGTACTTTAGCAGTGATGTGAATCTAAACAAACAGACATTTCTAAAAATGGTTGAAATGTATTTTATTACATATTCCTAGACACCAGCAACAATTTTTTTCACAAAAATCTGAAAAGTATAGCCACCTTAGATTTAAATTGTTATTATATGTATGCATATTGTATTTATAAAAAGTAGAGAAAAGTCGACGCTTTGTAATGTACTCGTAAAACTATTTATCATAAATTAATTATCATTTTTTTTTCATTGTTAACACCGACTGTACATTATAGAAACCCAAAAATATTGAAATACAGAACTGTGTAGGTATTTTTGTATTTATCTATACTAATATTATAAATAGGTAGAGTTTGTGAGTTTGTGACGTTGTAAGGGGTTATCTCAGGAACTACTGGTCCGATTTGGCAAATTCTTTCAGTGTTATATAGCTCATTTATCAGGGAAGCTCATAGCTATTAAGCTTATAGCTTATTAAGCTATATCATCACGCCAAGACACATAGGAGTGAAGCAGCAATGAAGAATGTTGCAAAATCGGGGTAGTTTTTCCTTTTCAGAGCTTCCGCTGCGTCTTAGCGCAAAATAACCATTCCACGCTTACGTATTACCGCCGAACGAAGTGGGCACGGGTCGGCTAGTTTATTATATTTTGATTAATTTGAACAGTAACATAGCTTTGTAAATTATACATTGTAGGTTATTCAGGTTTATAAGCTACGCTACTACAAAGTATCGAGGTCCAATCAATACTCTTGTGTGAGAGTGTAATCCGTCCTCATAAACTTTCCTTGTATTTATTTACATTTGTGTATGAAACTGAAGTAAATTACGAACAACTGCTAGTAGCAATTCAAAGTAAAGTTACGTTAAATTATAACCAAGAAATATTATAACCTACTTCGCATCTACGCCTTAGTTCTGTTTGCAGCGTTAATTCCCTATAATTGGTCGAGTTAGTGAATATTTCAAACTAATAAACCGAGTTCTCGAGTTGTGAAATCAGATCTCGGATGAAGCGCGACCTCGGATTCAATTTTATCAATTATCAAGTATAAGTTTCATATTAATTTAGTTAAGTAATAAATCGTTTTTAGTTTTTTATTACACGATTGCTAAAAAAGGAGTGTATTTTTTTTGCGGTTGCGGTTTGCAGTTGGCTTTTAGGATTTTTTAAATTATCAAGGCAGGATATTGTCCGCCGGTCCCGCTAGTATATATACATATATATTTATATATGTATCATCACGCTAAGGCCAATAGCAGCGGAGCATTAATGAAGAATGTTTCAAAATCTGGTTATTTTTTCCTCTCGAGAGGTTTCGCTGTGTGTTAGCGTTAGTCTAAAGTAACTATTCCAGGCGGAAGGAGCCGCGGGCAGAGGTTAGTATAGGTATGAGCATGTAACTAAGTGACCTTTCGTTTTGTATGTACAAATTATCTAATACAATTTATTTTTGATTTTTAATTCGTTATTTCACAAGGCAGTCGTGTTTTTACATTTTTTTAATTATTTCTTTTTTTTGTATTCTATAATCGTCACGTTAGTTGAAATTACACGAGTGGTTCATATTGAATGCTAGAAAGTGGTGTATAATTAAACGTTAGTATATAAACCTCTGGATTTTTAAACGTGTAAAAAATATCTAATTCCCTTGAAGTCTTAGAATAAGTATAATTTGTTATGTGTGCACGATCCTTTAGAATACGACGCTTATGTGCATACTAAACAGTCATTAAACAGCTTTCATATAGAAACTAACCCCCAACATCATCATCATCTTCAGCCTGTATGAGACCCAATGAAGGGCCATAGGCCTCTTCCCGAATGTTTTGTTTTAAATAAAATATATTACATTGTTTATATTGTTTACACTTATGTATTGTTTTAGCGAACGCCTTAATTGCAAGGTCAACTACAAAGCGAGGGCGCATCTCGTTTGCATCACACAAGAGGTTCTGTAGTATTGTTTCAAGAGGTCTCAACGTTGTATCTCCACGAATTTACGCTGACACGTTATTATTTTTGGCTTACCATAACAGAACAAGCTTTAATTTAATAATCTTCTTTTTTATATCATAGGAGGCAAAGGAACAGATTATTTGCATGTATTTTTCTATTATAGTTTTCATATTTTATATTATTATAATGGTTTATTGTATTTAATATTATATTGTATTACTGAGAAAAAATTAAACCACGAATCCTGAAAAAACAAACTGAAAATGCAGTCCTTGGGAATAGTCTAAACTTGGCTAGTTTTCTGTTACATAAAAATGGCAATATAGCAAGCAAACCATAATCTTGAAGAACTTTAACCGGAACGGTGGTGACGCTCAAAGAGACACTATAAATAGCCTACCAAAGCTATAGCCTACAGAAAAATTGTAAGGCTAAAGGATCCCATCAGACTTCGTAACTATATAATAGTAATCATAAATACAGTGGTACAACAAAATAATCCCAAGGAGGGTTGATGTCAGGCAGGCGGCCGATCGTAAAAATTAAGCCAAATAATATACAATAACATGAGAAACAAGCTGTACCGACACTACTTATGTGGGACAAGGGTAAGAAGAAGACGAAGGAGGCAAAGGAACAACAGGGTCACCTGGTGTTAAGTGATCACCACCGTCCATAGACACTTGTAATATCAGGGGAGTCGCAAGTGCATTGCCAACCTGTGTTTGGGAGGAGGGTGGAAAGGGAAGTGGATCTCTGGCGCTTCCCTTTCCGTTTCGTGCGTTGGTTTACAGTAAACAACATATTTTTGATTAATTTCACACGAACCAATTCATAGGTCATCACTACTACGAAGTCTTGGGTAACAAAATAAAATAGTCGAAGTTACTTCTTATATTGAGTTATCTGCCAGTGAAAGTCCCGTGAATGTCGGTTCAGCCATTGTGGATATTCCAATGCGGCCGAAGGAGATTAAAAACCTAAATTACTATTTATGAGATCTACTATCTACCAGTGAACACCCCGTGAAAATCAGTCCAACCATTTTGGAAAGAGCAATGAGGTCGAAGCCGGGAACAAATAAAATAGAATATGTCAACCGCTACCATTTCGGCTATCTGCCAGTAAAATTCCAGTTAAAATAGGTCCAGATATATTGGAGATTACCCGGAACAAACAAACAGAGAAAATATAATAGTATAAAAATACGGACGGGATATAAAATATTTTTTTTGTTGTTATTTTCAGCCATATCCATTCACCAAAAAGTTGTTATTTTAATTTCACATATATACTGTTTATTTTTATAATACGTAATAGATTACAAATAAAAAATTGAAAACAAAACAAACGTAGAATAAACATTTTGAATAGAAACACAAAATAAACTTTAAAAATGTTTGTGATAAAAAGTTACCACGTTACCATGGCAACGTATATAATACTAACGTTAACACGCAGCTAAAAGGAAAAAAAACAGCCCGATTTTGAAACTTTCTTCATTGGTGCTCCGCTCTTATTGGTGTTAGCGTGATGATATAGCCTATAGCCTTCCTCGATAAATGAGCTATCTAACACCGACAGATTATTTCAAATCAAATCTGTAGGTCCTAAGATCATAGTGTTCAACCAAACAAACAAACAAACTCTTCAGCTTTATATATTAAGTATAGATATAGAATCGAAAGCGTGTTTGTTTGTTACGCTTTCACACATTAACCGATTATCATAAAACTTTGCGTACAACATGTATTAGAGGGAAAAAACGACGTATCATACTTTTCATTCAAAAAAAAAAATAGCCCGTGTACGAGTAATTATTTGGTAAAACGCTGTCTCATCTACAATATGGACTAACCATAAGTTATTAGGGGGCTTTAGACAAACCAACTATTAGCACAAACTGTTCATAAAGACAATGAAAAAAAGTCTGAGTACAATCACGCGTAAAAATGCTTAAAATATATTCGTTAATATTTTTATATACTTTTTTATGGTGATATTATTATGATAACTTTCTTAAACAGATTTTTTAAATACACTCATTGATAGATTAATATTACAGATATATTTTACAAATGAATTACTTCCCCTTTAGAGATATTCAAGAATGTATTGAGTGATTTTTTTTCTATATATATTAAAACAGTGCCTGCGACTTTGTGAGCTTATTTGTATAAAATGTTTGATGTATTATAATTGAGATATAAACAAAGAGCTTCTTTCTTCACTAACACATGACAGGTTCATTTTGAGGAAAGCCCAGTAAGCCCGATCTTCTGTCACAGATCCGAGCATGATGGTTCACTTTCGTTCACTGTTCATTGCACTTCACTGCAGTGAAATACAATCACATCATTAATATAAATATAATGTACAGTTCCTATGAAAGTATACTGCTCTCATGAGAACAAAGTCGGTTGAATGAGTTAGTTAAAAAAATGCGTGTGTAGTTCTCACGCGGTGAAGAAAAAGGAAACGAGAAGAACTTTTGTCTTACTGTTCTCCAATTCCCGAACGCAAGCGAGACACTGTTCCCGACACACTATTTAGCTCTACGTCTATCCTTAAAAAAATAGGTTGCAGATCAAAATTTCAGTGTCTTCTCATAAGAAGTTTAATTTCAATATACATTATGTATGCGATTGTACAAAGTATTAGAGTCTCATTAATTCAAAGGCATGCTCCAATACTTATGTACAGTCGTAATAATAACTGTTGGATTTTAGATCAATAAGGACTATCATATATAAAACTATATAAAACACAGAATATTAGATGGTAATAAAAGATTTGCTTTATATTAATAATTTTGATAAGGTTATAATAAAACCTGTGATAGTTAAGTAGTTCAAAAGGCATTTATTTCAAGTGCGACGTTTATAAGTTCGAAGACCGTTATTTATCAGGGGTTAAGACATGAGAGTAATCTTCGACTGTATTGCAACTACCATACATATAGTGTAATATTTATTTATTTATTTAAACTTTATTGCTCCTGATTCTACTCCATTGAAAAATCCATCCAAAGGTTGCCTGGAAGAAATTGCTAATAGCAATAAGGCCGCCCATTGTACCGTTAATAAAACGTGAAATGTTTTTGAAATGTATATATATGTAATAGGGGTACAATAAAGTTTAAATAAATAAATAAATATTACACTATATGTATGGTAGTTGCAATACAGTCGAAGATTACTCTCATGTCTTAACCCCTGATAAATAACGGTCTTCGAACTTATAAACGTCGCACTTGAAATAAATGCCTTTTGAACTACTTATCAATGGAGTAACATCAGGGGTATTCTGGGTGTACAGGAATAAATACTAGGTAATAATACCACCGGCACGTAACATTATATATATATATAGATGTATAGATTGATAAATATATACACATAAGCGAATTTTAAATAGATAAATAGTGTTTTTTGACAGAGTTTCTAAAAATGCCCATCGTCTGCGCCCATCTTATAGAAATCGGTAGAGCATTCCATAGTCGGACAGCCTGGATTGTGAAAGACTTGGCGCTGAAACTAGTGGAATGAGCAGGGACTTCTAACGTTAAATCATCTGATGACCTTAAATTTCGAGTATGCCTATCGCACAGGAACTGAAAACGATTTTTTAAGTACAGAGGAGCGATAGGGTTAAAGAGAGTACCGTATAGAAGATAAAGAGTGCGAGCGTTCCGGCGTAGCCTCACAGGGAGCCATTTTAGTTTTGTTCGAAATTCTGATATGCGATCAAACTTACGCAAACCAAATATGAACCTAATACATAAATTTTGTAGTCGTTCCAGTTTATCAAGTTGAGCTTCAGTAAGATCTAAATAACAAGTATCAGCATAGTCGAGGATAGGAAGGAGAAGGGTTTGTGCAAGCGAAATTTTAGTGGGAATAGGGAGAAAATTACGGAGTCTTCTTAGGCATCCGGCTGACGCGAAAATTTTCCGACTTAGTTCATGAAGCTGTGGACCCCAAGATAAATTTTTGTCAATATAAATTCCTAAGTTTTTTACTTTATCACATACAGGAAGGATAGTACCTTCAAAGATGATAGGTGGGAGTTGCATTTTCTCAATCTTTACAGTCATCCTAGGGCTGCCAATAATTATGATTTGGGTTTTATTAGGATTCATTCTGAGACCATAGGCTTTACTCCATCCACTAATGCGTGTCAGGTCACTGTTAATAGTATCGATAGCTTGTGACAGGTTGTCGAGGGAAGCCTGTGAATAAATTTGTAAATCATCAGCATATAAATGGTAAGAAGAAAGTAAATTGTTGGATATAGAATTTATGAAGATTCCGAAAAGTAATGGAGATAACACACCACCCTGTGGCACGCCAGTAGAAGTCGCTGATAAGGAAGAAAAGGTTTCGTCGATACGAATACGTTGTCGACGACCAGTTAGATAACTTCGAAACCAGTCATTAACTATTACAGATACATTAAGTGAGTTTAGCACACCAAGTAGAACATCAAAGTCAACGGTATTGAACGCGTTACTAAAATCGAGCAAAGCAAGGATCGTTAATTGTCCACGCTCCATACCTGACCGGATGTCGTCAGTTATATGTGTCAATGCTGTGGCAGTACTGTGACCAGGACGAAAGCCTGACTGAAAAGGATTAAGAAGATTATTTTTGCAAAGAAATGAGTTCAACTGCTTATAAACAAGTCGTTCTAGAACTTTAGCAAGAAAAGGTAATATAGAAACAGGACGATACTCTGAGAACAGCACAGGATTGGATTTTTTAGGAATAGGTATGATATAAGCATCTTTCCAGGCAGCTGGAAAAACGCCACTCGTCAAGGAAAAATTGAAAATATGACAAAGTATAGGAAGAACTTCTTCTAGAATTAATATAATCATTTTACGACTGATCTCGTCACTGCCTACAGCTTGCGATGTAATCGCCATGATGCTCGATTTAACATCAGTAACGGATATCTGTGTAAATTTGAAATCGTCATAGCTAGGTTTTGGCAATGATGACAGATACTGTAGTGTGTTAGCCTTGAGATAAACATCATGTCATATCATCAATATTGACAATTGTGGTATATTAAGTGTTTCGCGTTTCAAAAAAAGTCAGTGTATTGTAATATAGTGTCAGTGTAGACAAGTCTTAAAAATTATTATTATTCGATGCCCTCTAAAAAGATTCTTTTTGATGGAAGATCACGAGAAGGAAAAATAATCTTTTAAATCAGCAGATACTGAAAGACGAACTAAGTTCGTTGTTTTTGGTTTTTCTTTATATATTCCTGAGATATGTTGTTTCTATTTATTTCTATTCTATATTATAAATTTAAAAAATTTTGCAAAAGAAAAAGCAAATATTTTCTATTTATAACAGTTGCATATCTAATGAGAAATCTGCGCTAAAATATATTTTTAGCGAAAAGAATGAAACTTGTATTGGGGCCGCCGCCTGTCAATATGGCGACACCTCTCGCCCTCGTACGTCACCGGCCCGCTGTTAGACGGGGTGAGGTGGAAATGAGGTGAGACGTGAGGCGAGGCGACGTTCCCTGGCGGTGGGCGGGCGTAGAACTCTCGAAGGTGGTAGCGAGAGCGCCGGTAGCCCGCCTCGGTGGCGACAGTCGGATGCCGGTGATGTCTTGAAGGTGCCTCGGTGATGTGCAATGATGCACGAGTCAGCCGATGAAGGTGGTGGATTACAAAGCGGAGGTCGGGGTGGTCGCAAGAAAACACCGTGGTTCTCGTATAATGACCGCGTCCCCGAGCCAACAGTAGTTTGATAGCACATCTCATTGAGATAACAACGTAGTTCAATTGCGCAACTTATTGAGTAACATCGGGTAGTCTGATTGCACAAGGCATCATAGAAACATAGAGTAGTTTGAGTGCATATAGAGTGACAGTAACATAGAGTAGTTCAATTGCACAAGGCATCATAGAAACATCGAGTAGTCTTATCGCGCATCTTATTGAGTAATATCGAATAGTTTGATCGCATAGTTTCATTGCGATAATATTGAATAACATCGAGAAGTCTTCATCGTCAGTAGTAGTGCTCTGTTGGCTCGGGGACGCGGTCATTATACGAGAACCACGGTGTTTTCTTGCGACCACCCCGACCTCCGCTTCGTAATCCACCACCTTCATCGGCTGACTCGTGCATCATTGCACATCACCGAGGCTCCTTCAAGACATCCACCGGCATCCGACTGTCGCCACCGAGGCGGGCTACCGGCGCTCTCGCTACCACCTTCGAGAGTTCTACGCCCGCCCACCGCCGGGGAACGTCGCCTCGCCTCACGTCTCACCTCATTTCCACCTCACCCCGCCTAACCGCGGGCCGGTGACGTACGAGGGCGAGAGGTGTCGCCATATTGACAGGCGGCGGCCCCAATAGTTGGTCCTTCGCGAGCCGGATATTTGCGGCAGACAAGATGCCGGTCACCAGGAGCCAGAAGGAATCACAGAGTGAACAGCTAGTCGAAACAGAGGCTGTACAACAAAGCAGCTCTACAGAGACGTACGATACCTCAGCAACAGAAACAACGCAAGTCACCGTAGCATCCACATTGAGGAGACACAGGCCTGCATCCACGAAGTCGCAGAAGAGGCGACAGGAGCTGGAGGCCCGTGCAGCATTAGCTGAGAAGGAGCTTCGGGAGGCACAAGCGGCGACAGTGGCAGCTAGGCTACGCTTGGAAATAATCCAAGCAGACATCGAGGAGGAAGATGATGACTCTGTTATCGAGGAGCCAGCAGACCGGGAGAACCAGGTCAGGGACTGGATCCAGAATTCGGCGGAACGCACGGAGGCCAAGAGCAAGGGAGACACCGAACACATAGAGGACGTTCGGTGTAGACAGAATACTCCAGCCTCCACCACCGAAGCTGATGGCCAACATGGAAGGAGTCATGAACATAGAAGCCTAGCCCAAGCCATAGCTGAGGCGATGAAGACTGCACACCAGGGAATGATGCCACAACCTGACTATGTGCATCAGCTACCACCATTCGAAGGCGACTGCAGAGAGTGGATGGCTTTCAAGGCCGTCTACCATGACACCGCTCCGCTCTTCTCAGACGTGCAGAACATGGCACGATTGAGAAGAGCACTGAAGGGAGAGGCACGAGAGGGAGTTCGCAGCCTGCTGTACTCGGAGAGCACACCCGAGGAGATCATGGAGGCGCTGCGACGGTCATATGGAAGAGCGGACGCCCTGGTTCTGGCAGAATTGAACAAAATAAGGAGACTGCCAGTAATCAGCGATTCCGCATATGACATATGCATGCTAGCAAGCTGCATTAATAACACCGTCGCAGCAATAAGAGGGCTGCGAAAACCACAGTATCTACAGTCGCCCGAAATATTGAAGAGCATCACAGACAAGATGCCAACCATATTGAAGTTCCGCTGGTATGACTACACCGCGGACAAGATGGATGGAGAGGATCCTGATCTCAACACGATGGCGAAATTCCTGAATAGAATGGCGGATCGATGTGGACCGCACGCCATACCAGAGGAAGCCACCATACGGAAGCTGCCACCTAGAAGACAGGCCACGCATGCAGCAATGGACACCAGACCAGAGAGGCAAGCTGAGCAGAAGACATGGAGAGAGAAGCTGGCATGCCCACACTGCCAGGAGAGACATCACCTTCATGAATGTCCGAGGTTCAGAAAGGCTCCGGTGGAAGAGAGGTGGCACATAGCTAAGCAGTCACGCTTGTGCTATAAGTGCCTGCATGGAAGGCATCGCAAAGAGACGTGTCAACGACCACCATGCCGGACCTGCAAACGCTGGCATCACTATCTTCTGCATAAGAATATGGAGGTAGCTACGAATATTGAAGAAAGCCAGAGCATCAATAAGGAGGTAGCCAATAACTTACGGCTGCCAGTGAATTGTACGCGATCGACGAAAGCCTACTTGAAGATGGTTCCAGTGGAAGTATATGGACCAGCAGGGTCAGCCAGAATCCTGGCCTTGCTGGATGAGGGTTCCACCGTGTCGCTGCTGGACGTGACGGTGGCCGAACAGATCGGCCTCAAGGGATCCAAAGAGACACTCCAATTGGAAACCGTGGGCGGCAAGACAATCACGAACGCTAATTCGATGAAGCTCGACATGGAGATCAAGGGTCTCCACCAGAAAAAGAGACGGACAGCCACTGGGGTACGGACTATGGAGAATCTGCACTTGACGCCACAGCGATTGGACAAAGAAGTTATTGAGCGCTGTGCGCATCTGAAGAATATGGCGAGCCACCTTTGCTACGATGAGGAGTCCCCGAAGATGTTGATCGGACAAGACAACTGGGAGCTCATCATCACCAGGAAGACGCGCAAAGGAGCCAAGAACCTGCCAGTAGCATCCTTCACTCACTTAGGATGGGTGCTACACGGCATATATGGAGGCGCATCGAGACCAGTGAGCCAGTTATGCGCTCACGTTACAGCGCGTGAAGAAGCACTCGATTCACTGATGAAAGAGCACTTTGCCATCGAGTCCCTGGGGGTAGCACCGAAGCGGCCCAGTACCGACATAGAGGTGAAGGCTCTCGCCATTCTGGAGGAGACGAGCCAACGATCGAGACCATCATCAAGAAAGACATCAAAACCTGGCGCAAGAACAATACAAACATCCAATTGCTGGAGTACCTGCGAATCACAAGGTGCTTCACGCAATCGAATGACGAGGGGGAGCTACACGTCTTTACAGACGTCAATGAGACGGCGTACGCCTGCACTGTCTACTAGAGATAATGGAATTGAGAATAGGTTACCACATCGCGCTACTCGCCACAAGAGATCTGCAGTTTGGGGATACGATTCTCAGTATGTACCCCACGCTGCCGCGCTACACCTGGTTACGAGGGGATGTGTTAAAACCCACCCCAAACCTGACGGTCGCACATGTACTAGAGGTGCACACCGTGGGCAGATTGCTGAGAAGACCGAGCTCCAAGGCGGTGCTACCGGTTCCAGCGTCGGCGAGCAACGAGCGACGAGCTACCGACGAGCCTACGGTGACACCATCAGAGCGAGGAGATGCAGCGGCGTCGCCAGGACATGGAGTTGGTGCTGCGCACGAGGGGGAGGATGTTGGCGACGCACACGACGATGAGTAGCTTACCCATAGTTTTATACATAGATTTATTGATATTTTATAGAGAGAGCATAGATATAGATTTATAGACATTTAATATAGATTTTTAGATAATTCACGCGATCATAATAGAATAGAGATATAGAATTGTAGGTATGTTATGTGTGTATTGAGTTACTGAATATGGAATTATAGATGTGCTATTTATAGTAATAGGGATTGAATTATGGATATAGAGAAAGATTTGTAGAATTATTGAATATAAATTGCAGTATGTATTGATTTATAGAATGATGTGTGTATCGATTTATAAAATATGTGAATTATAGGTAGAATCGTATATATTAATAGATAAATAGGGACTTATGCATGCATAGAATTACTGAATTATGGATTATATAGAATTATGTGTTAGTATAGGGTGACTTATAGATTACATTCGCATTAAGTAGGGAATTACATGATAGAATAGATTAAAATTATACCGTATGGAACATATAACGTGTGTGTATGGAAACATTCGTAGAGAGAACATAATAGCATTACACACGTTATATACTATTGAATATTACGTTACGAGAATTATACGATCATATAGAACGGCAAATATGGAAGATTGTATAATTTAATATAGACAAACGTAATGGTTATAGAGGTACAAATTTTACAACGGTTACTCGTAACGGATGTCTTTTATCTCAGGATTTTAGTAATTACAACGGTTTTTAAGAGATTTAATAATTATATGGACAAGGACAAATTTTATGCCGGCTGCCCTTTGTAATACTATTTCCTAGAGACTAGGTGGTGGATTTTGCCTTTGAATAAAGCAATATACTTGAATAGAGTCCGTTGATAATATTTGTTAAGACGTTACGGTATCCGAACGAGCCCAATAAAGCAATATATTTTATTTTAGGGTAATTGTACAAACAATTGTCGAAAGATGTAACTCCAACGGGATTTTATGGCTTTTACAGTAAAGAACCTACAGGTTCTCACGCAACGGCGTTGTAAACAGAAATTTCTAATTTTATTATGTATCGTTGTGAAATAAAATATGAATGAAATTAATATTATAACAAGGAATATATATGTATTACTGGCGAACATAACGTAACGATATGTAATATATAGAGTAAATGTGAATGTGAATATAATATATAGAGATTAATTATGTCACCCTATACAGATCGATGTAAATAACACACTGAAAATAGATTTACATATGAATATAAGTTAAGGTTTATGTAATAAGATTATTATAGAGTTATATAGAATTATAGAATAGAATATAGAGTTTAGTGCAAACCGGCACTTAATATAGAGATAGCTTTATTCATATGTAAGATAGATATAAGATGTAAATTTTATAGTATAGATTGCATGCAAATAGATGATAAGAAATTGATATTATAGATATTTGATATATAAAAATATGATAAATAAATAGGAACGCGATATCCGAGCCAACGTATAGAGTCACGACGGCGGGGTACCGTTAGTCGCCGGCCCGATTTGCTTATAAGCACGTCCGCGCGGTACATAGATCGTAGTTTGATAGCACATCTCATTGAGATAACAACGTAGTTTGATTGCACAAGGCATCGTAGTAACATAGAGTAGTTTGATTGCACAAGGCATCATAGAAACATAGAGTAGTTTGAGTGCATATAGAGTGACAGTAATATCGAATAGTTTGATTGCACATCTCATTGAGATAACAAGGTAGTTCTGATCGCGCATATTATTGAGTAACATAGAGTAGTCTGATCGCGCATCTTATTGAGTAACATAGAGTAGTTTTGATCGCATAGTTCATCGCGACAATATTGAATAGTTAATCGAGAAGTCTTCATCGTCAGTAGTAGTGCTCTGTTGGCTCGGGGACGCGGTCATTATACGAGAACCACGGTGTTTTCTTGCGACCACCCCGACCTCCGCTTCGTAATCCACCACCTTCATCGGCTGACTCGTGCATCATTGCACATCACCGAGGCACCTTCAAGACATCCACCGGCATCCGACTGTCGCCACCGAGGCGGGCTACCGGCGCTCTCGCTACCACCTTCGAGAGTTCTACGCCCGCCCACCGCCGGGGAACGTCGCCTCGCCTCACGTCTCACCTCATTTCCACCTCACCCCGCCTAACCGCGGGCCGGTGACGTACGAGGGCGAGAGGTGTCGCCATATTGACAGGCGGCGGCCCCAATAGCTGGTCCTTCGACAGCCGGATTTTCGCGGCAGTCAAGATGCCGGTCACCAGGAGCCAGAAGGAATCACAGAGCGAACAGCTAGTCGAAACAGAGGCTGTACAACAAAGCAGCTCTACAGAGACGTACGATACCTCAGCAACAGAAACAACGCAAGTCACCGTAGCATCCACATTGAGGAGACACAGGCCTGCATCCACGAAGTCGCAGAAGAGGCGACAGGAGCTGGAGGCCCGTGCAGCATTAGCTGAGAAGGAGCTTCGGGAGGCACAAGCGGCGACAGTGGCAGCTAGGCTACGCTTGGAAATAATCCAAGCAGACATCGAGGAGGAAGATGATGACTCTGTTATCGAGGAGCCAGCAGACCGGGAGAACCAGGTCAGGGACTGGATCCAGAATTCGGCGGAACGCACGGAGGCCAAGAGCAAGGGAGACACCGAACACATAGAGGACGTTCGGTGTAGACAGAATACTCCAGCCTCCACCACCGAAGCTGATGGCCAACATGGAAGGAGTCATGAACATAGAAGCCTAGCCCAAGCCATAGCTGAGGCGATGAAGACTGCACACCAGGGAATGATGCCACAACCTGACTATGTGCATCAGCTACCACCATTCGAAGGCGACTGCAGAGAGTGGATGGCTTTCAAGGCCGTCTACCATGACACCGCTCCGCTCTTCTCAGACGTGCAGAACATGGCACGATTGAGAAGAGCACTGAAGGGAGAGGCACGAGAGGGAGTTCGCAGCCTGCTGTACTCGGAGAGCACACCCGAGGAGATCATGGAGGCGCTGCGACGGTCATATGGAAGAGCGGACGCCCTGGTTCTGGCAGAATTGAACAAAATAAGGAGACTGCCAGTAATCAGCGATTCCGCATATGACATATGCATGCTAGCAAGCTGCATTAATAACACCGTCGCAGCAATAAGAGGGCTGCGAAAACCACAGTATCTACAGTCGCCCGAAATATTGAAGAGCATCACAGACAAGATGCCAACTATATTGAAGTTCCGCTGGTACGACTACACCGCGGACAAGATGGATGGAGAGGATCCTGATCTCAACACGATGGCGAAATTCCTGAATAGAATGGCGGATCGATGTGGACCGCACGCCATACCAGAGGAAGCCACCATACGGAAGCTGCCACCTAGAAGACAGGCCACGCATGCAGCAATGGACACCAGACCAGAGAGGCAAGCTGAGCAGAAGACATGGAGAGAGAAGCTGGCATGCCCACACTGCCAGGAGAGACATCACCTTCATGAGTGTCCGAGCTTCAGAAGGGCTCCGGTAGAAGAGAGGTGGCACATAGCCAAGCAGTCACGCTTGTGCTATAAGTGCCTGCATGGAAGGCACCGCAAGGAGACGTGCCAACAGCCACCATGCCGGACCTGCAAACGCTGGCATCATTATCTTCTGCATAAGAATACGGAGGTGGCTACGAATATAGAAGAAAGCCAGAGCAACAATAAGGAGGTAGCCAACAACTTACGGCTGCCAGTGAATTGTGCGCGATCGACGAGAGCCTACCTGAAGATGGTTCCAGTGGAAGTATATGGACCAGCAGGGTCAGCCAGAATCCTGGCCTTGCTGGATGAGGGTTCCACCGTGTCGCTGCTGGACGTGACGGTGGCCGAACAGATCGGCCTCAAGGGACCCAAAGAGACACTCCAATTGGAAACCGTGGGCGGCAAGACAATCACGAACGCTAATTCGATGAAGCTCGACATGGAGATCAAGGGTCTCCACCAGAAAAAGAGACGGACAGCCACTGGGGTACGGACTATGGAGAATCTGCACTTGACGCCACAGCGATTGGACAAAGAAGTTATTGAGCGCTGTGCGCATCTGAAGAATATGGCGAGCCACCTTTGCTACGATGAGGAGTCCCCGAAGATGTTGATCGGACAAGACAACTGGGAGCTCATCATCACCAGGAAGACGCGCAAAGGAGCCAAGAACCTGCCAGTAGCATCCTTCACTCACTTAGGATGGGTGCTACACGGCATATATGGAGGCGCATCGAGACCAGTGAGCCAATTATGCGCTCATGTTACAGCGCGTGAAGAGGCACTCGACGCACTGATGAAGGAGCCCTTTGCTATGGAGTCTCTGGAGGTTGCGCCAAAGCGGCCCAGTAAAGTTATAGAGGCGAAGGCTCATGCTATTCTGGAGGGGACGAGCCAAAGACCGAACCCATCAAGGAGAAAGACATCGAAGCCTGGCAAGAGGACAATAGAAACATCCGAGTGCTGGAGTACCTACGAATCTCAAGGTGCTTCACGCGCTCGAATGACGAGAGGGCGCTGTACGTTTTTACAGACGCCAACGAGACGGCGTATGCCTGCACTGTCTACTAGAGACAATAGAACAGAGAAAGGGTTACTACATCGCACTACTCGCCACGAGAGATCTGCAGTGTGGGTACACAGTACTCATTATGGATCCCACGCTGCCGCGCAACACCTGGTCACGAGGGGAAGTGTAAAAACTCACCCCAAACCTGACGGTCGCAAACGAATACTGAAGGTGCGCACCGTGGGCAGATTGCTGAGAAGACCGAGCTCCAAGGCGGTGCTGCGGGTTCCAGCGTCGGCGAGCAACGAGCGACGAGCTACCGACGAGCCTGCGGTGACACCATCAGAGCGAGGAGATGCAGCGGCGTCGCCAGGACATGGAGTTGGTGCTGCGCACGAGGGGGAGGATGTTGGCGACGCACACGATAAGTAGCTTATAAATAGTTTTATACATAGATTTATTGATATTTTATAGAGAACATATATATAGATTTATTGACATATACTATAGATTTTTAGATAATTCACTCGATCATAATAGAATAGAGATATAGAATTGTAGGTATGTTGTGTGTGTATTGAGTTATTGAATATGGAATTATAGATGTGACATTTATAGGATTGAATTATGGATATGTAGAAGCATGTATAGAATTATTGAATATAGATTGATATATGTTTCGATTTATATATAGAATGATGTACTTGTATGTATTGATTTATAGAATATGTGAATTATAGGTAGAATCATGTAGATTAATAGAGAAATAGGGACTTATGCATGCATAGTATTACCGAATTATGGATTATATAGAATTGTGTGTTAGTATAGGGTGACTTATAGATTACATTCGCATTAAGTAGGGAATTACATGATAGAATAGATTAAAATTATACCGTATGGAACATATAACGTGTGTGTATGGAAACATTCGTAGAGAGAACATAATAGCATTACACACGTTATATACTATTGAATATTACGTTACGAGAATTATACGATCATATAGAACGGCAAATATGGAAGATTGTATAATTTAATATAGACAAACGTAATGGTTATAGAGGTACAAATTTTACAACGGTTACTCGTAACGGATGTCTTTTATCTCAGGATTTTAGTAATTACAACGGTTTTTAAGAGATTTAATAATTATATGGACAAGGACAAATTTTATGCCGGCTGCCCTTTGTAATACTATTTCCTAGAGACTAGGTGGTGGATTTTGCCTTTGAATAAAGCAATATACTTGAATAGAGTCCGTTGATAATATTTGTTAAGACGTTACGGTATCCGAACGAGCCCAATAAAGCAATATATTTTATTTTAGGGTAATTGTACAAACAATTGTCGAAAGATGTAACTCCAACGGGATTTTATGGCTTTTACAGTAAAGAACCTACAGGTTCTCACGCAACGGCGTTGTAAACAGAAATTTCTAATTTTATTATGTATCGTTGTGAAATAAAATATGAATGAAATTAATATTATAACAAGGAATATATATGTATTACTGGCGAACATAACGTAACGATATGTAATATATAGAGTGAATGTGAATGTGAATATATATAGAGATTAATTATGTCACCCTATACAGATCGATGTAAATAACACACTGAAAATAGATTTACATATGAATATAAGTTAAGGTTTATGTAATAAGATTATTATAGAGTTATATAGAATTATAGAATAGAATATAGAGTTTAGTGCAAACCGGCACTTAATATAGAGATAGCTTTATTCATATGTAAGATAGATATAAGATGTAAATTTTATAGTATAGATTGCATGCAAATAGATGATAAGAAATTGATATTATAGATATTTGATATATAAAAATATGATAAATAAATAGGAACGCGATATCCGAGCCAACGTATAGAGTCACGACGGCGGGGTACCGTTAGTCGCCGGCCCGATTTGCTTATAAGCACGTCCGCGCGGTACATAGAACGTAGTTTGATAGCACATCTCATTGAGATAACAACGTAGTCTGATTGCACAAGGCATCATAGAAACATAGAGTAGTCTGATCGCGCAACTTATTGAGTAACATCGAGTAGTTTGATTGCACAAGGCATCGTAGGAACATAGAATAGTTTCATTGCACTTCTCATAGTTAATATTATAACAAGGAATATATATGTGTTACTGGCGAACATAACGTAACGATATGTAATATATAGAGTGAATGTGAATGTGAATATATATAGAGATTAATTATGTCACCCTATACAGATCGATGTAAATAACACACTGAAAATAGATTTACATATGAATATAAGTTAAGGTTTATGTAATAAGATTATTATAGAGTTATATAGAATTATAGAATAGAATATAGAGTTTAGTGCAAACCGGCACTTAATATAGAGATAGCTTTATTCATATGTAAGATAGATATAAGATGTAAATTTTATAGTATAGATTGCATGCAAATAGATGATAAGAAATTGATATTATAGATATTTGATATATAAAAATATGATAAATAAATAGGAACGCGATATCCGAGCCAACGTATAGAGTCACGACGGCGAGGTACCGTTAGTCGCCGGCCCGATTTGCTTATAAGCACGTCCGCGCGGTACATAGAACGTAGTTTGATTGCACAAGGCATCGTAGGAACATAGAATAGTTTCATTGCACTTCTTATTGAGTAACATAGAGTAGTCTGATCGCGCAACTTATTGAGTAACATCGAGTAGTTTGATTGCACAAATATTTGCCGTTCTATATGATCGTATAATTCTCGTAACGTAATATTCAATAGTATATAACGTGTGTAATGCTATTATGTTCTCTCTATGAATGTTTCCATACACACACGTTATATGTTCCATACGGTATAATTTTAATCTATTCTATCATGTAATTCCCTACTTAATGCGAATGTAATCTATAAGTCACCCTATACTAACACACAATTCTATATAATCCATAATTCAGTAATTCTATGCCTATAATTCACATATTGTATAAATCGATACACACATCATTCTATAAATCAATACATACTGCAATTTATATTCAATAATTCTACAAATCTTTCTCTATATCCATAATTCACTCCCTATTACTATAAATAGTACATCTATAATTCAATATTCAATAACTCGATACACACGTAACATACCTACAATTCTATATCTCTATTCTATTATAATCGCGTGAATTATCTAAAAATCTATATTAAATGTCTATAAATCTATATCTATGCTCTCCCTATAAAATATCAATAAATCTATGTATAAAACTATTTATAAGTTACTCATCGTGTGCGTCGCCAACAACTTGGGTTATCTTGTAGCCCGTGTTGTTTTTAAATGATGGATCTACACACGGAGAAAGTTAAATTTCTTTGGCTTATATGTATTATATACACACAAACACATTCCGTGATATTACAAAAAAGTTAAATACGTATTAAATACTTGGTTTAAAAAGGTTTCGTAATAAATGCACCGTGCTCGCCCGAGGCAAGTTCGTGTTATCCTTTTTTCGCAAGTCTAACCTAACGTAACCAAAGCGAGACAAAAGAGCAAGATGGCGAACATTCAGCGACCGCGGTGCATTATATAATATGAGACCTTTTTACAGCCAGGATTCAATACGTATTTAACTTTTTTGTAATAACACCGATTAAGTTTAACGAGTAACGCAAATTGTTCTCTACCGTCTCATAATCGTTGACAAATAAAAGAAGAAAAGGTACCAAATTGTTTTGTTTTCGCCTTTACGTTTTATTTATATACGTAGATCGGTTGGGAACTTAGTAATGGCAGCATTCCCGATCTTTATTCGTTTTCAGACGTTACTCTGATAACTTATATTGTTATTATAATAAATGGTTATGAATAACGCACAGCTTGATTGATGTTTCTAAAATCATATACCTAATTCTACGTCTACTTAGTGTTATATCTTTAATCGCAATCTAAAATTGTATTGAAACGTTTATTTCGTTTAAAAAAGGTCTACATTACAATTTATAAGTCTCTTAATGGAGAAATTCCAGGGTTCAAATCGTAAGCTTACTTTATCCTGAGTAATAAGACCAAAATTCTTTTACGTTAGAAATGGCTACAGAAGTACCTAATGTTATATCGTTTCCGTGCATTTATTCTAGATTTACAGATATGAAAAAGCTGCGTTTGGCTTCGTTTCAACACTTTGTGATTCAAATTCTGACCCTCATAAATGCAGATGACATTTTCAATATCTATTTAGTAAGGGTTAGGTTTTATTAATTTTAACCATAAGCGACGCGGTTATTTCTTTACACTACAGAGGGTATCCAATGTCGAATAATACAAATTGACTTTATCAAGTCGTAGCATAATTGAAAACAGCATGTTGATTACCTATATACAGTCTGCAGAATTATTGCGTCCTTGAGTCCATACTCGCTCAAACACCACTGCTGCCAAGGGTAGCGGTTAATTTCGCTCCAGCAAACTCGCCGCATCCACCCTCCACCTCTATTTAACCTTAGATCCGAACCTCAGGAAAAGGAAAGGAGGTGTCAAGATCAGTCACTAGCTCATAATATGAACTGCACTGCGCTTTACATCTGCATATCCATTCAGTTACGCTAAGATTTGGAGATTGATAGCCATATTCTAGTTACCATTTCTGCTAATAGCCTCGAAACCGATGAAGCTGCCACGGTTCTTCACAGCAGCGTTAGTTAATATGGAAAGAGGAACCAATGTATTGTTTCTGGTAAATTAGAACACAATGATTGTCTGCGTTTTACAAATCACATTATTTACACTATGTACTGTAAAGTAGCAGCTAAACTCTCTCTACTTTATCTTGTTCGCAAAGGTGTTTCTCAAGGCTCAATTTTAGCAAATTTGTTCTTCAATATGTAAGCATACCTCCTTGATATTAAGGTGAAATTGTAAGAAGACACTACCCAAACAAATCGTCTAATCTCTTTATTTTATAGATAATCATTTATGTGTGTAATCGGTAACACGATTATCAGCAAATTATTTGCTTGTATAATTGTAACATAAAGTTTAGTTTCTCTATCTAAATTGTAACAATTTTTTTTTACTGATGAGGTTTATACGTTTGCAAAAATCTATTATAAATCGTTTATTTTGTTATTTTGCGCTACATATGCTTATAAGTGATTTTTTTATATTTTAGAGCGAAATACTAAAATATTTAACCGCTACGCTTGTCTTCGTACAGTGGACACAGTCTATAACCGATCCTCGTGCCCCGTTATCACCAAGCTATATCCCTTACCGCAGGTAACAACGTAATACCTTTTGCATTAGTTTCCTAAGTCATACGGAACTTTACTATCATTTAAATCTCTACAAAGATGTTGACTTAGGACTTTCGCCCGTAGCACATACGTTAAAGTTTTCTTGATCGATAAAGTTTATCGGAATTTGTTGTACTTTAGCGATTGTTGTATCATGGCTATCTATCTATACTAATATTATAAAGAGGTAAAGATTGTTTTATTTTTAAATGTAGCATGGCAAAATTACTGCACTATGCCTGATGGTAAGCACAGTACAAACTAAAAACAATGGCGACCACCGAGTGACACACTATTCATTGCCGGTCGCCACTATCATGCCTGCAAAAAGCTGGATATGCACAGGCTGATCCCGAAACGGGACTCGCAGAAGCGAATCACTATAACCCTACCACCCCGCTTTCGCCATTGCCTCGTTCGTTATTCAGCAGAGTGCACCACGTCTTGGGTGTCTCAAGTCTTATGATGTTATTCGACACCCCTTACACCCTTTGTGAGATTATAGGGTGTAATATCTGGAAGTACTGGGTTCGAGTTGAAAAATTATTGCAGTGTTATATAGCTCATTTGTCCAGGAAGGATATAGGCTATATATCATGACGCTAAAACCAATAGATGTGGAGTTCCAATGAAGAATGTTTTAAAATTGTTTTTTTCCTTTTGAGAGCTTCCGCTGCGTGTTAGCGTTAGCTCAAACTAACTAATCCACACGGACGAAATTGGGGGAAGAAGCCAGTTAGTAATATAACGAATGAACTGTACTTCTTTATTATATTCTAATGTAAATCAATGCCAAGATAAGTATAGTGTCTTATACTCATTAAAATTGACGATAATACCTAATAGGTTGTCTTTGGGGGCACCTAAATTGCTAACTCTAGCTAAACATTATGAGATACATCAAGATAATGTACTTACGACGGGATTGTACGTCTTAAAATAGTAAACTCTAAGGTAATCATGTCTATCTCCTAAGAAGTATCAAGTAATTTTTTTCTTTCACATATTATTAAAATATAGTTAGTTATTTGTGCTACAGTGCTACTCCTTATCAAATTTAATGCTTTAATTACTTTGGGTATCTGATGTAGAATAAAGTTGCCTTTTACAGAATATCATTTGAATGAATGTTTTAAAAGTTGGAGGTTTAAAATCAGGTGCAATAAAAGTAAAGTTGTTAGTGTGCAGTGAACAATCTGATGTAGCTTTCATGATTTTGATGAATATTATAAAGCGCTAAAAACTGGATCTAAGTTTTTAGATACTTCTAATCCCATATGCATATACTGCATCCATGTCAAATATGAGCGGGTTAGTTTTGATATAAATAAACCATGTAATGTTTTAAAGCCTTTATTATAAAACATGTTCTATGCTTTTTTATTATACTTTATAGGTTATGGTGTTGGATTAGAATCTCATTTGATGTTGAAGGACATTGTGGTCTAAGATGGTAAACACGCTAAACCTGTAGGGGTCTGGATTTCAAGTTCGGCATACGAAATGGTGCTTGGTGACAGATTTCCAATTGGTGAGTGTTAGCTAGCCAGGCGGACTTAGAAAAAGCCATACCACCATGTTATGATTTCATCAGCATGTTTTCCTTCACCGGATGATCAGACTCAAATGCAAGGACTTGAACCTACCTCCATCGACACTGAATCCGGACACGCTATCTATCTAGCTCTATGTATCTATCTGTAGCTACCGAATATGTCATCTTTGGCAGACTAGCTGAAGCTTTTGTTATATATTGTAAATAGAATGTCGTTCAAACAAATGAATGATCACGTCTCTATAAATACCTTATATGGATTACCATAATAAACAGTCTATTTTACGCACTCCGAGTATTATTATTACGTAGTCCGTGTCAGTCTAGAATCTTATAGTAGTGAGCCCGAAGCTCCTACTTATATATCACGCTAGCTATCATCGCTTCAGTGTTCGAGAGTGCCGCGAGCACAATACAGGTACTAATACATAATATAGTTATGTTTAACTCCAACATTCTGGCAAATGCTTGGCGAGATTTACTATTAAAAACAAACATACTTGAAAACAGCGTTTTCTCGTCAACTTAAGTTTGGATGAAACTTCGCCGGAAGCCCTTTTGTCTATATAGCTTTGTAAGCTTCCAACTTGCTCGCGGTAAACATTACCTTTACTAATGTCACCGTGTTCCCGGAGATAGGAATTTAGCCTTCATTTTCTCAACAACAACGTATGATATCACTACCTAAATTTATTGTATGTTCCTCTGTGTCATATTATTACTATATTACATTTTACTATAATATTTAACTATATTACATTACTATATTACTATATTATATTACATAAGACACACTAGCAGCGTATTTAGCTGATGACTGCGTATCAAATAGCTTGGAGATTTTTTCCTTTGTCCAATCTCTTCTCAAAGGAGTTTATGGCCATCACAGCTTTTTCTGGGAGTTTGTTCCATGCTACGACCACTCTGTTAGGCAAGAAATGCTTCATTGGGTTTCTTTTCGCAGGGGTTTTCAAAAGTTCCAAGGGATGACCTCGTATGATCGTAAGTGTTTATTTTCATTTGGCTTATTTAAGGTTTCTTTAAGGTTTGATACATTGTAATATTCAGTGAGATTTTTATAGGCTTCAATTGTCCTGCCCGTTTGTCGACTATACTCTTTCTAGCATAATAACATTAAGGTTTTTGAGACCCAGTTTATATCTACTTTTATTATTGCAATTACTTACAGTAAGCATTTGGTAGAGTTTCCGTATAGTAATTTTAGTTCGTGGTCCACTCTGAGTTATTTTTATTTTTTTTAATTTTCATATCATAGGAGGCAAACGAGCAGTTGCGTCACCTGATGTTAAGTGATTACCACCGTCCATAGACACTTGCAATACCAAGGGAGTTGCAAGTGCGTTGCCAGCCTGTGTTTGGGGGAGGGGGAATAGGAGGGAGGGAGGGGGAATGGGATGGAGGCAGGGGCTTCACGTCGATGTTTCTGTGAGAGGGTGGTAGTCCCCCGGACGAGCCGAACCATTCATGCTGAAACCAGTAATAGCTTCAGCGTGGCTCTACCACCTAAAATGTTTGGGGGAGCGGGAATAGGAGGGAGGGAGAGGTAATGGGATGGAGGGAGGGGGATGGGGAAAGGGGAGGTGGGTCTCGGGCGCTCTCATTAACCGAACGAAACGCAACAATGCAAGCACTGTTACTTCACGTCGATGTTTCTGTGAGAGGTTGGTAGTACCCCGGACGAGCCGAACCATTCATGCTGAAACCAGTAATAACTTCAGCGTGGCTCTACCCCCTAAAAAAAGTTATATTGATTTACAAGCTTTTTAGCGGCTTTAAGTTCTGTCTGCTTATAATATAGATAAGAATATCATACAAAATAAAGTTAAAACAAGATAATAGCAATCTAAACTTAATATTTGTTTATGTCTAAGTTGTCTCGATGTTATAGATATAATATGTATTTTTACCTATATTTATGTTCTGCTCAACTAACTATATTCAAGCCGGTACAAATTTTGTCGTGGGCTGTATTGGGATAAGTGAATATACCTCTTTTTTAACTTCTAAGCTTAGTTTATGGATAAAAATTTACAATTGGTTGATAAACAGATAACATCCAGAAACATTTTTTTTTACAAAGGCGAAAATATAATCGAAGTAAGCTTAATTAGGTCTCAAAGACTCTACCACGATTTAATTAAACGTATTTTATATATTAAGTGAATAAGATACCAAATATTTTTTTATTTCACGGAACTTGTTACAGTAGATGTTAAGTTTCGTTGACATTGAAATAGCGAAGTTGTTTCTATTGTAACTTACAAGACGTGAAACTACGCGACTAAATGCGCGATATTCGAGAACATTTGAAAATTACATGAAAAAGTACTAATGTGTATAAACTAAATGTTACATTTAGCTGAAATTATAAACCTAAATACATCTATATTACATATAATAAAAATGTAACTGACCGCTGTCTGTACATGAAGTATATATGAGAAAAACTATTATTAGGGGTCTTTATAAATGCAATAGAACCCAAAACAATGATTTTTAGAATTTTTGTCTGTTTTTCTGTTTGTCTGTTTGTCTGTGCGTTTGTGCACGCTAATCTCAGAAACGCCTTATCCGATTTGGATGTGGTTTTCACTGATATATCGTGGTAAGCTTTACTTAACATTTAGTGTTTGTTTCATGTCAATCGGTTCATAAATAAAAAAGTTATGCCAATTTAAAGATTCACGTCGAACATTTGTTAAACTATCTATCTACTATTCTTTCTCTGTTCAGTAGCATTGACTGAAACTTTACTAAATTTCATAATAAAAATAATGGTCTATATAAAATTACAATTATCTATACATATTATAATATAAAAATGAAGTGTCTGTATGTAATATCAAAATCATTTTTTTTCACTGATTGGGTATGAAAGTATACAGGCTTCTGATAACAAAAATGCAATTTTTAAAATTTTTGTCGGTCTGTCTGCCTGTCTGTCTGTT
>MU158955.1:201271-213326 GCA_015888305.1 Antheraea pernyi
ATTGAGGTTATTCTATTTTAGACTAGCTGTTACCCGCGACTTTGTCTGAATGAAATTTAGCAAGATGCTGTTACCCGCGACTTTGTCTGCATGAAATTTAGCAAGACTCATTCTTTATTTTTAATAAGAGAAATAATTATCAGCCTATTGTTTACAATTCGGCATTATAATTATTAATAACATTAATGATATAGAGGTTTTCCTAAAAAGATCTTAGATGTTACACTAATCACGTATAGAGTCGATGCAGTCAGGAATGGCAATAAACACTCTGAAGGCACTGTAACTATTTATCCGGGCAGAGCTTCGCCTTACAGTAACTTCCACATAGGAGTGCGTGCAGGAACAGACAAGCGTTTATTTTTTGTATAGTCACATAATCTTAATTATAATAATGGCAATGTATATTAAATATAATGTAAATCTTAATAATAATATTTTAAGTTTTTGTTTCGTTAGTTCCTTATACAGTGTAAGTGAGCACTGAGGTAGTTAAATGGTGGGTTAAGATTCCAAATGTGTTGTTGATGACAAACCTCATTTGGCACGCTTTTGTATTTATATATCTAATGTACACGTTACATGTTACTTTTAGTAGCGAGCGCGTCGTACTTACAATTGTCTTTAAAGAGCGTTTCTGTAATTGTACATAGTCTCACAATTCTATAATTATTTAATACGATTTAAAAAAAAACGCGTGCGGAGCTGCGGGTACAGCTAGTTCTTTAATATAATACTGAGACAACTAAAATAAAATGTTTAAAAGGTGTTGATAAATCTAATTTATTGGAAATAAGTAAAGTAAATTGAATAAGAATTACAATAATATAATGGATATAAGATGTAATTATGTAGATTTAAATGTATGTAAATGGAACGGAATGACGCGCCCCAAGATATTTTCCGGAAGGAGGCATTATAATTCGATTTGCCGAAAAGGATTTTCCCCTTCCCGGAAAGGCCTTGTCCTCTTTCATGCACTTCGTAACTCTATGAAAGTAAAAATTGATATCTTGTTTTCCATACTTTATAAGTTATATAACGTTTGACCACAATCAAAAACACAGGCGCTCAGGCTAAAATATAATGTGATATAAGTGCGTCTGTTGTATATTGTACAACTAATCTTCCCTCCCGTTGAAATAACCTTGACAAATATACCCTACACCTTCCTCATGAAACATTTTATCTACTGGTGAAAACCGTATAAAAATCTGTTCATTAGTTTTTAAGTTTATCGCGAACAGACAGACGTGGCAGAGGGTTTTGATTTCTAATATGTAATGATTTAATTGATATGCGAAAGATAAATTGAAAATTGCATACAAATAAGTACTTGTCCATCTTTCTGTCGCTATGAATATGCCCAAAAGTTCAGGCTTGCGCGTAATAGAGTCAAGAGTAGATACAAAACTAAGTTAGAATATTATATTAATAATCTACAATTGCTATTTATTTACCCTTAGTTCGTCTCGATGTTGTACATATAATAATAGATGATATAATAATACTAGCTGACCCGTGCCCACTTCGTTGGGCGGTAAACATTTATAAAAAATCTACTTTTTGTGACTTCAATATAAAAGTTAAATATATGCTGTCGCTGACTCTTTTGTAGGCATTATCAAGATCTACAACTTTTCTCTAGAATTCAATACTATATATCTCATCGTTAAGGCAGCGTTCGTAAGAAACGTTTCTATTTTTTTTTTATTGTAGCACGGCAAAATGATTGCACTATGCCTGTTGCGATCACCGAGTGACACACTATTCATCACCGGACGCCGCTGTCATGCCGGCTTGTGAAAAGCTGGATATGCACAGGCTGATCCCGAAACGCGACCCGCAGAAGCGAATCACTATGATGGGCTTTTTCGCCATATACATGGTGGTTGCGACCCAGTCAGGCTGTAAAACCCTACCACTCCGCTGTCGCCATTATCTCGTTCGTTATTCAGCAGGGTGCACCACGTGCAGGTGAGGTTAGCTTGGGGTCTCAAGTCCTATGATGTTATTCGACACCCCTTACACCCCAAAACCGTTCGTTCGACCGTTTTTTTTCCGACTTGCCCTGCAAATCCGACTACCACAAAATGTCTTTTCATTTTTCGGGTTATTATATAGCCTATGACACTCACAAATAACAGGGGTTTATATTGGTAAAATAATTTTTAAAATCGGTTTAGTAGTTTTTTTTTTAACGTGAGAATACCCCTTATTCTCTCTCCCTCTCCCGAGGTAGGCTATGTCAGAGTCTCGGGGACTAAAACCCCACGGTGTACGTCCGATCGTATTGTTAGGGCGGCAAGGGATCGAACTGAGTTAGTACCCTTATATAGCGGCCCCAACGGTCCGCCCGGCGGTAGGTGACCACCGAGCTCCTACCTATAGAGGGCCACACTGGGTATAGGCCAGCTGCCCCCCTCACCCGTCAGATCTGTGCAATGAGGAGATGGGCCCCCCGGTGTATTCCCTCAGGTCCGGCTACGGTGGCGGGAGGAGTTGGACAAAGCGCCGCCTCCTTCCGCCGGTCCTTCGCTGACGGAGAGGGCTACTTAAAGGATCTTATATAATTTTAGAATGTTTTGTTTTTCACTAACTTTGAAACTCCACTAAAACACGAAATTATTATTGCCAGACGTTTTTGGTATTGCTAGTTTTTGTAAATAAAAAAGTATGTTCAAACCATGTTGAGATTACTGTAATTTTATTGAAATTATACTTCTTTTGGCGCGTTAGGGAAAAATGATGAGAGTAATTTTTTACGATGCGCAGGCACACCGTCACGAAAACCGACACCCTGAAGTTATTACGATGCGCGCGCACACCGTCACGAAAAACCGACACCCTGAAGTTAGCTATAGTCAACATTGTATTCCTTTGTATTAAAACTTTCAATGTATGAAATACCTTTTTTCTATTGTTAGTGTCGTTTTTTCTACAAACGTATTCTAAAGCGTAAAGCGAAAGATAAAATATTTGAAAAGATTTTTATCTTATTACGCCAAAGAAGTATAACTTCTAACGCGTGTACATAAGTACACACACACTTTTTTTTAATATATTTTATTTCGACGTAAAAGAGGGTAAATTAAAAATAATATGTTTTTTGTATGTCATAGGAGGCAAAGGGACAGTTGGGTCACCCGATGCTAAGTGAGCACCACCGTCCATAGACACTTGCAACGCCAGGGTAGTAGCAAGTGCGTTGCCAGCCTGTGTTGGAGGGGGAGGAAGGGAAGCCAAATGGGTGAGGAGGAAGGGGAAGAGAGGTGGATCTCCGATGCCCTCACTCCACCGTCTACCCAAACCTATGTATAGAATAACTTAGCTATATCTAGAGCTTAGCGCAACACTGGCTGTATGATAAAGATAGCCATAATTGTGGAAGCGCCTGTTATAGACTTATGTATTCAAGATGGCGTCAGTCCCAAGCCATATGTCTACGTTTATCGTGGTTTTCATTGTTTACAGTGAAATCTCAATATCATAATGGTTAATAAAATGAAATATGTTCTTTGAATTGGAAAAATAAAATGGTCTGAAATGAATTGTTTTGTTTATTTTATTATCGGGCGCATTATTGTCAATAACAAAATTGTCTGGCAGTGATAAATTCATGTTTTTAATAGCGTTTAAAAGTTACTGAAAAAAAATGTTCCTACAAAATTATTTATAAATCAAAATTTTGACCTGGAAAGGTGTGATACGCATTAAAAAATACAAAGTTAACCGGCTACCAGGTATCCTGAATCCTGTTTTGGAAGGGTATAATATATCTTCATATTAAAGAACGAGCTTTTCTAAAACTCTCGTTCTTCCAACGTTGCTGACACATGTACTAAGGTGTCGCAAAAAAGTCTAGTTACATTAACAAATTTCTTTCCTTTCGTTATCCTGGAGAACCCCTTGCGTTTTATGGGACAAAAAGTATCCTCAATGTAACCTTGTAATATTAGTTATTACTGTGTCTAGTTTCGTTAAAATCAGTTCAGTACTTTCAGCGTGATGCGAGTTCACAAGGACAGACAGACAGGCAGACAAAAATTGTAAAACGATTATTTTTGGCTTCTATATCGATAGCAAAGTCTACCCCAATTATAATTTTCAAAAAATATTTAATGTAAAGATTTGGCTTGTTACAGTTTTATAATAGTATAGATAAATAAATAAATAGATATATAGATTATTGTTGTTGGCTGTTGCTATATCCACGTGTAAATAAATAAATAGATATTTATACCTATTGACATATAAAAATTCAAGTCTCGAATAAAAGTTGCGCTCAAAACCGTCCCGCAAAAACTTTCCAATATACATACGTGATCATAGTTATGCGATAAGCTTATGATTATGCATATTCAACCTTACCTGAATGATCTAAAATTGTAATCCAAAATTATGCACTTATGCACCTTTTGTGTACCGTTAACGTGAGACGTTAAGTGTGCATCTTGGATTTTTATATATCAATGTTGTAAATAATTTGTGTTCTGCACGTTTTATTTTTCGAACTGACTACGCTATTTACCTATCAAGGTCTTAACAGCTTCACCGGACTACGGTTATGAGAGCGGTCAAAAAGTTTGGAGACGCAAGGTTGTATAGTAGAGTTTTTGAATTTGAATGTAAGGAGGCTATTTTCACTCGTCATAATCGGATTTGTATGGAAAAGCTCGTCTAGTTTTGGTTATCAATTAACTTACTAGATGGCACTGTTATATAATTTTTTTGGCAAGTTTGATAACAAAATATGGTGGACGACAATTGATTTGACATTACAAACTGACAACTTTCAAATATTTATTTTCATTCTCTTTGTTTACGTTTCTGTTACGAGAGTGTGCTCCCTTAAATTTTCTTGCCTCCTACAACCAATTTTATCTATCTCCGGATCTACTTATAAATATTGACTCCTGCATATACATACTTTGATTTAGATTTGCCTTATGATGAATATATTCATTACAAATAAAAATGACCAAAAACTTGTATACAATTTACGCAGTACCGCTGTATGCAGACATACATAACTATAAATATACATTTATAACCAACAGATATTAGTTCGAAAGTAGTATTATAGAGGAGCTGATTAGAAAGAACGAGTGCGACCTCTATTTATATAACGTACTCTGTGTGTAAGATAAGGAACTACAAGGCGCGTATGCAATTCGAAAGTACGCCTTTACAAAAAATGTCCATACAAACGAAAGTAATGGGATTTAAAACATCTTGTCTAATTGGAGCGGTTGGAGTACATACGATTTAGGATAAGACATCACTATCTACTTTGAAAATCTTATAGCGCCATCTATTAACGTCACAGTGCATTATTATCGCCTAAAATTTTAGGATATTGTAATGAAAGTGTAAATAATTGAGTTGTTACATTTCAAAATTAGGTAATTCCAATTTTAACCATTCCTAATATTATAGGTAATTTTTCAAGATATTCAAATGTTGTATAAGTAATATATGAAGATCATAAAAGAAAAGCTAAAACCTTATGGACGCCAAAATTGAATTGAAATTGAATTTAGTCCTCAATGTATATAAACAGGAAATGTAAAAAAAAACTAAATATGCTATATGGATGGTTAAAGTTGGATTTAGGTCATTTTGAAATGTAATTATTTAATATTATTACGTTTACAAATTTACGTTTACTCTACTGGATAGCGGCACCCATACGCAGTGTTTTTTTCGCATATTTAAATCAGCCAAATCCAAACGAATGTCTTCATACCGACAAAACATCGTTTAATTAAGTAATATAGAGTAGTTTAATAATGTGCATGCACTAAAAAGGACATCTAATAATAACTATTATTTACTTATTATTTTTATTTATTACTCGCATTATTTATCTTGTACATATATGTATGTACATAGATATACTCATGTAAATATAATATAAGCAGGTCTGCCGTTGATGCGCGCATTACGAAAAAAAGCAGAATCTTTTTGATGTTTCTGTGAATCGATGATAGTCTTTTACAATTCAATAACTCAACAATTCATTCGATTTTACACATATTTAACCGTCGTACTTACCTATATTGAGTTTATTTGTTGGAAGTCTCCGAATTATAACACATGTTTACGAAAAATTCTTCTGAATTTTCTATATAAATCGATAATTTTTTTCCGATTGATAAACTACTTCCGAATAATCGAAGTTTCAATTAAGACCATTTTAAGAAACTTAGGACTCGACATATAGTGTATGTCGTGGATAAAAAAATGTCTATTTACATTACATACTGGATGTACAATTAAGCGGAAAATGAAGTTTGGGAAATTCTCTTAACATTATAGTACAGCGCCATCTATTGACCCCAGTATACATTATTATTCTGTAAGAACTCATAGTATGGGGGGTTTTTTTTTCTCGAACTGACTACGCTATTGACCTAGCAAGGTCTTAACAACTTCACCGGACTACTGTACTATGTTGTAGCAAAGTGTGCTGTACAACTACTAATAAAACACCATTCAAGTTTCAAAAGCAATATTCATCTAAAACAAATTAAGTTCTCTTATATTCGCATCTAAATTAAGCTCTCTTGCTTGGACATACGACTTAATTTTATTTTGCGTATAATCAGTATAAGACGTTTTTCATTCGAAGCTTGAACAATATACAAAAATGAAACAAACACCGAAAAGCATTATAAATCCAGCTTCATTACGTTTACGGTCGTTATTAGCAACCCAATAATCCCAACACTGCCAGATCGATTAGTCAAAATCCATGAAAATTGGGAACTGGTATGCCTTTTTAATTTTTTTGCCTTTTTTCATAATAAAGGAAGTTTAATGCATTTTAATTCTCATTGTAACTTTTAACGATGAGTAAACATTGCTATATGATGAGTGATGAGCATAAGGCATTCGAGTTCCGTTTACACTTTCAATGAATCCTAAGGATGGATATTTGGAAATTGAACCCATATATATAGTAGTGGAAAAGGGGTTGTAAATTTATATGAAGATACCTCATTTTTCTGTCAGTCGACAAGTTAGTTACTCTTCAGTATATTCTTAATCGGATCATAAATTCTGTCAAAAACTTTTTATCTAATACTCGCTCATCTCTTCGCTTATCTTTTTGTTTTTTTTTATAGCTTTCTTCGGAGTTAGAACTCTTGTCGTTTTTATCGCCGTAACAAAGCCCGGGATCTTTTCAGCTTAATTTTTTTCAAACGCGCGTTCAAATAATGTCCGTTCTAGCGCGCCCTGCAGATGATGTTCTGCCATGAAAATAAAAATCCTCAAATCAGATCACAGCGTCATCTACCGGTACCAATTATTATTTTATCCATTCTTAAATGTACCTAAACACACACAGAAGAATCAGCAATATAACAATTAAATAAACAGTCGAAAATGATTATTGTGCAGTAAGTTAGTCCAAAACCGCAGAAAATTGCTAGTGTGTAAATATCTTAATACGGAGAATATTTACGGAATATATATTTTACCACAAGTTAACTAATTATGATAAACTAGCTTCTGCCTGTGGCTTCGTTCGCGTAGAATAGTAACTATTCGAATACGTAGCGCACGCACCGTAAGCTCTAAAAAGGAAAAAAAAACGAATGAAGAAGGAGTGCTCTTCTAGGCACCGGATAACTTGTATATTAATGATCCGTTCCGTTTTGAGAACTGGTTGCACATTGGTCTCCTTCCAAACCTGGGGCATAACACCAGGGAAATAGGACAAGCGGTATAAGCGTGTTATGTTATTTGTATGTAATTCGAATTATATTATCTTTCTAGTCAATTTGATGGCCATTTTGTTTTATTTAATGTGCTTGCGTCTACATAACTCAGTAACATATAAGAGAATAACTTAATTATATCGACAATATTAGCATATCATTATTACTTAGTATAAAACAAAGTCCCCTACCCTGTCTGTCTGTTCGCGATAAACTCAAAAACTACTGTACGGATTTTCATGCGGTTTTTACTAGTGGATAAAGTAATTCATGAGGAAGGTTTTGGTATATAATTTGTCAAGGATTTTTTTATAAACAGGGCGGGACATATATATAATAAAAATTTAACATGTATTGTTCGATAATGTATAGCTTAAAATGTTCATTACTCTCTTATATAGCGTAAGTGAGCACTGAGGGTGGTATATAGTAGGGTAAAGTTCCAGGTATGTTGCTGATGGTAAATCTCATCCCATTCGACACACTGTTAGTATTCACATATCTAATTATAAACGTTACACGATACAGTAGATGGCATGCGTGTCGTACTCACAATTTTACATTTCTTTAATACATTTAAAAAAAACGCGTGCGGAGCCGCGGGTAAAATATCGTATTAGATAAGAGGCATAGCCCTGTCTTATTTATAATAGCCCGAGACAAACAACTAAGAATAGAAATGTGAAATTTCGAGAGGGTGATAACTTTATATTGTAGGCGTTGTTTAAGAAGGGATTTCGCGAAATTTGACCTTTAAGAACGTGGAAGGTATTGACAGATTTATGTAATATTATGTTTATATATTATGTAATATTGTTAAATCAGATTTATTTCAAAAAAAGCTGATACCTGCGACATCACCTGCGTTGTTTGTGGTCATAACAACAGATTTTATGTACGGAGCAAGAATATAAAAAAATAAAAAACTAGATAGTGGTTAAATGTATAGGAAGTAATACTAAAAAAATTATTGAAATCTATCCAGTCACAACTGTACGTCGTCCTGCCTTGATAATAAAAAAACCCTATAGTTCAACCGCAGCGCCACATACTGGGTCCAATTGTAAATCTAAACTATTGTTGAATCCACCTGAACACTCCCAAAAATTTTCATCAACATTTATCCAGTCGTTTAGGAGTTCAGTCACATACACACGGACATAATAATTATATATATAAAGAAGATAAAGTATAGATTATTAATAGTCGCGCCCTCCCTCGGCAACGGCTTAAGCCTAGGTCTGATCCCCCAGAGTGGAGCCCTCGAGCACGCTTCTATCGCGACATAGTGACACTGCAAATTTTCAGACACTAGTTGAACAACACAACGCAGATCACCCCCGCATACGAGCACACATACACACAGGTACACATGGTGGAAGTGTTTTTTCCCCTTATTTTCGAACTGGATTGGTTTAGATTAGCCTAATTGCCAGACACGAAATACACGTTTGAATTCGTGAAGTTCACATGCCGGAACACATGTACACACGGTACACAGTACACAACGCAGGAATTCTTACATGTATGAATAGCTGGCATAGTTTAGCTTAAACATATTATATTTTAATTTGCATCCAAGGCAATAAACCAAACCGATTCGGTCACTCTGGCACCGATGAGCTTGTTAATAAGCGGCGAAGTGCTTTAAGCGCTCGCCTTATTAGTTCAGTGATGCTGTGAAGGTCCGTCAGGACATTAGATTACGCACTTCGTAAAAAAAAAATAACGCATGCTTATATAATAAAGACACGATTTTCAAAATGTAGTAGTACCTAATAGAGGGTGCTGTGTATGGGAAATAATAAGTATTATTCAGGTGAGATTTAATCTCTGCGGAATGTTCTACGTTCAGTTGTAAATTATAAGTAAAAACGTGTAAATACATTACCTCCAACATATTTTGACAAAACAAATGACATGATAATGCACACATACGTAAAATAATATTGTAATGCCACACTATCTTAGATAACATGTGGAAGTGAGATGGCATATTTTCAATATCGGTGGTGAAAAAGAAAGTTATATGTTGTTTAGATACGGGCAGATTGACGGGGCTAGATCACGATTGCTAGCTAGCCAAGTTTTAACAAGGCGATGTCGAAGCGCTTGTGACATATTTTCATATTGTAACAGATTTTTAGTTATAATATCATTGTATATTCGACAAAAACAAAATACAAAAATAAATTGTAGAAGTCTACGTGCTAGAAGTCGGGTATAGAGCTAATAATAATATCTTATAGATTGATTAGCCTGAAAGCTTTGTAACACGTCAGACGCGTAATCTTTGTTCCCTAATCGGGATGTACGTTTTATAGCATATCGATATCGACAGCATAGAAATATCGATTTGCGATGCATTAATTGTCTCAATTCGGTATTATCTATACATATAATAAGAATGCAACGTGTCTGTACTTTTTAGATTTTTGTGAAAAAAATTGTTCCAGGTGTTTTGGAATAAGTAATCAAGTACATTACAATAATTTTTAGAAATGTTTATATATCTGTCTGGTTGTTTGTTTGAACACACACCACTGCTAAAGTATTGCGTTTTAGATAAAACTTCTTCCAGAAGAGCGTGCAGGCGTGAGCGCGGAAAAAGCGATAGAATGGCGCGAATCGGCCTAAGTGTACGTCCAGAGTGGACGCTATAATCGTGCGTAGAGCGTGGCGTCGCGTCCGGCGTTCGTTTCAAACGTATGCATTAATACGTGAGTGTCCTGAGTGGCGTGCGAACGTCGCTCCTGGACGCTGGACGCCCCGCTGGACGCACCACCGAACGCAGATGCACTCAGGCCGTACACTAAGAGTTTGAGTAAGAGAAGAGAGAGTTTGGATTGTGACGCATGTAATTAATTTGTATAATATAAGCAAAAAAAAATTTGAATTAACGAGTACAATTTACAAGTACAATACAAACGAGTTAATTTATCAAAAAAAAATAAATTTCAATTAACTTCTTCTTTGTGTTAAACAAAATATTGATAATTCATTTCATAAAAGTACGTAATTTTTAATACATGTAACATTAATGTTTTCTTATGACGTTATAACGTGAAATTATCGTCCGTAAACCGACTTTACTTTATTTTTTTTATTCATACCTTATAGGTTTTACCACTTGACCATAATCGCATATGATGTTAAATGACAATGTGGTCTAAAATAGTAAACATGCTAAACCTAAAGGGAACTAGCTCTAAATCGCAGCTGCCGGAACACACCAACAGCTCGCTGATGACAAATTTTCAAATGTTTTCCTTCATCGAATGTTCCTCAGTTGTAAGGAATCAAACTAAGCCATTATCGCTTCAACTTGATACGAAAACACCTGGAAAGTCCTAAAGAGGTGGCCACCATCTTGTTCGAATCCTGCAGTCATGGCAAGATACTTTTTAATAATTATTCTCTTGATAATGAGCTTAATAATCTTTAGTGAAGAAAATTGGGTGCTAAAATAGGAAAAAGAATGGGAAGCCATGAATATATTCAGTTTGAAGCAAAAAAAAGGACTGCCGACAGAAGGGAAAACTCAAAACAATGGCATTTAAACTACATATAGTACAGACTGTTCTCTTTTGTATATTTAAATTAATTATAGTCTGGATTATTTAATTAAAGATTATTAATTGGTATTATTATCATTAGAACCTTCTAGAGACTCTTTCACATCTATTGGCACTCCGAATGATAATTATATACTTTTTACATAGCTTATAAATTCATCAAACATATGATGGCCTGACCAATCTATATACAAAATATTAATATTAGATGTACACAGGATAACGTCGCTAGTCTGAAGCAAGCCGCGCAAATGCAAAGTCGGTCACGCTTACTAGCATGTCATGACGCGAAATTATAAATTTATCTCCTGCAAAATAAAATATCGCTCAACGCGCCTAAATAAGTTTTCATTTCAAAAACCTAACGTAATAAAATATAACAGTAATCATTGAAATTGATGGCTAATTTTAAAACTTTGACATAATTTCGATATATCGATTCTATCATTAAAAATATCGATTATGTTTGTCGATCATGTTGGTTTATCGACATCTTCGCATGCCTATTCCGTATTTACTGTACACGTCACGATCATATGTTAATGTCATGTCTGGTAATATAATATTTTGTATAACAGAAATGGTGGAGGCCGTGTAGAATGTAATGTAATTAAAGTTACTTGGTGCGTAAGTACCATAGGTACTATGTTGAAGTAATGGTTTTCACTGATTTTAAACTTATTTTCTGTGATCGTAATTTCCTTTTTTTTAACTCTTTATGTCACACTTTCGAATACAAACTTGATAGGGAAA
>MU158955.1:213360-264432 GCA_015888305.1 Antheraea pernyi
TCCTTGCTAAGTCTAATGCACAAAAAATTAATAGATGTATTCGGTGTTATTACAAAATAGTTAAATACGTATTGAATCCTGGCTTTAAAAAAGTCTCATATTAAATGCACCGCGGTCGCTGAATGTTCGCCATCTTGCTCTTTTGTCTCGCTTTGGTTACGTTGGGTTAGACTTGCGAAAAAGGATAACGCGAACTTGCCTCGGGGGAGCGCGGTGCATTTATTAGAAAACTTTTTAAAACCAAGTATTTAATATGTATTTAACTTTTTCGTATTAACACGGATTGCGTTTTTTTTTAAATTTCTAAGCATATGTTATGGTTATTAGATAATTTTGGTTCATAACAACTATATGTTTTCTATTTTTTTTTAATCCACGAGTACGCTAAATCGTCATCGATCCGAGCGCTTTTGATGTCGGGTCGAGCCTAATAAACCCGAATCAATGTTACCGCGAACGTGACGGGTCACTTTCGTTCACTGTTCAATAGGCAGTTCAATTCACAGAAACATAGACGTGAAGTAACAGTGCTTGCATTGTTGCGTTTCGTTCGGTCAGTGAGAGCGCCGGAGGCCCTCCTCTCCTACCCACCCCCTCCATCCACATTTGATGCAGACAATAGAATAATTTGTGGGAATATTTGAAGATAATTATATAATGATTCAAATATGTCCACAGTTTGTGCATTGTAATATGCTCGTAAAATTACCATAATACTGTTGGGGCAGCCCTAGCACTACACTATAAAGTTTAATATTTGACTATAATAAATCCCCTTTGACACATGATAAATTGTTGAACGCTTCCATTTATAGCTTTGTCATGGCTTTATTGAAATATTTCAATACTTAATAGCTGAAAATTATTTCCATGAAAACTACGTCATCGTTACGAGGCGTCTTTTCAAAGATATTCAATTAAACTTTCAAATGTTACTTGTTGTTTTTCTTTATATGTATTGAATATTCTATAACCGCCTACGCTCGTAACAATAAAGTATATTAATATATACGTACTGCCTACTATTGTATATATATATAACTAAATTCGCAAAGAATAGGTTATGTAATTATACTGAGAATAGGAATTCCGTGAACACGGAATGGTATTTTGTATAGAAATGTATGGAATGAGTTCTAAAGTTAATCTAGATGAGTTATTGGCATTGTTGTTTTATTACGTGGTTTCTACACTCCCAAGTTATTATACTAGAAGAGAAATTGTAAGAAATTATCCTCTTTAACCCCTCGGCTTCCGAACTAAGATAAAATGCTCAAAACGGCGGACGCTGTTTTTATTTTCTTTTAATTTCACGCCACAGCCTTGTCACTTATTACAGTCTGCGTCTATATTCAAGTTCGGTCTATGGTCGCAATAATACATTTATCTATATGACAATGCGATACATTATATATAGTTTTTATTTTATCATATACTTAAAACTGTTAATGTATTTTATACATAATTACAGTTAAATCATAATGTTTATAATGTCTTCGGAAATTATAATATTATACTTGCAGCTAATTTAAATAAATATTGAATGTTTAATATAGTAAAATACAACCAAACATTGTACATATTTAAGATATAGACCTCGAAGCATCGATATTTTAATGGGGACAACATTTCGATAATGTGACCGAAGATGGTAAACACGGAAAACCTAGAAGAGACAGATCTCAATTACAACTCCCGGAATATATAAGCACGTACTTGGCGACGATTCGTATATGAAATATCCCTTTTTTGTGGTACATGAAGGCTTTGCTTGCTTCTCATGTAATTATATAACACGCGTGGCCGTGATATACTTGAAACACGTGATCGCTACAAGCGCTAATTTAGGTGTCAATTAGTGTATCACACACGATACATGTATAATGCTAGTCTTACGTTGTAATTGGCTACATAATAAATTAGAAATGTTTTTTTTGCTCGTAATCTCATCACAGGTGCGTTTAAAGTTCATAACTTTACCAACTTTTGTTTGTGGCTTTGCGCATGTTAATGTAGCTGTAGATAGTAGAGCCCTTGAGATTAGTATACATATGTATATATACATATATAGTATACAATTATATACTTTATTATTATAAAAATATGCTGAAAAGTTCAATTTACTGTATCACTACATATTATAAAACAAAGTCCTCTGCCACATTTTTTTTATGTAATGAACTTTAGGGTCACCTAATGTTAAGTGATCACCACCGTCCATAGACACTAACAACACCAGGGGAGTTGAAAGTGGTTCGCCAGCCTGTGTTTGGCGGAGAGGGAGGGAGGGGGAGAGGAGAGGGGAAGGGAGGTGGGCCTCTGGCGCTCTCACTGACCGAACGAAATGCAACAATGCAAGCACTGTTACTTCACGTCGGTTTTCTATGAGAGGGCGGTACTACCCCGGACGAGCCGACCCATTCATGCTGAAACCAATAACAGCTTCAGCGTAGCTCTACCACTCTGCATTTGTCTGCATGTCTATTCGCGATAAAATCAAAAACTAGTGAACAGATTTTCATACAGTTTTCTATTTTTCTCTTTTAATTATTGTAAATTTAAAATACAAATTCACGCACACTTGTATAGAATGCTCTTATATATTGTAACTTATGAGTTTGTAGAGTCATATTTTTGATAGACGTAATTTACAAGCGATTGTAAAAAGTTATTATATTATGTAACTTGTAAGCCTGTAACGTTTGATAAACAGGGCACAAACTGCATTAAAATTTTAATAATATTACTATTTTTAAACAAGGAAATTGTCATTTATACATGTTGTGAGTAGATGTGCGTAGATACGTGACAATATACGTGCGTTCACCTACAGAAACATACATTTATCGACACACTAATATTGAGCTGTTTCTTCATCAGTCACCAATATTACATTGTTTTTTAAATAACTATTTCAGACATCGCCGATGTTTATAGATTTTTAACCAAACACACATGCATAGAACTGGTGTAGTTCTAACACACAATGGCCAGAATGGCGCAGACTGGTATACAGCCAAGTACGCGAGTTCGAGGCTCGGCATAAAGCTTACCTTGATACTAAACGCGACCAGTTAAAGGCTCGCCCTCCTGCTGCCATAACATATCATTATGAGAACGGCGTACTCACGTGCCCTCAATGTGAACGAAGTTTCGCCGCGAAGATAGGCTACATAAGACATCTTCGAGCGCACCAGCGCCATTTCTAAGTTTAGGGTTTAAAGTGGTCGCTATGGCCGAAACCGGTCGTAACAATCATCATTCATCATAGTTCTAAACACAATAGTCAAAAGTTAGGAGGATTTTGAATCAATAGTTTATTCAAGTTAAGCCAGTATACTGCGAGTAAATTCAACATTATCGTAACATTAGGTTATTTGATTTCACGGTACAAAACTAAGTTTCGTCTAAGCCCGCAGCACGCATTATTAGTTGAAGGCAGTATAGTGGTAAACAAAATGCAAGCAAGTTTAGAAACAAACGGTTGTGTGTGAAGTTTCGTCCGCGTGTGTTATTATTATTAATTTCTATTTATATAAGAGCTCCAAGTACGTAGAAAAAGGGAATTGTTCGAACGGCCTCGAGAGATTAAAAAAGTCGTTCTATAAAACATTTGTTACGTATAGTAGCTAATCTTAGAATATAGCTAGTTTATAACTCCTGTGAAATAACAGTACTAAGTGAAATAAATTAATATCACTGCTATGATGTACCATTAAATCTCAATAACAAATCTCCTACAGTGGTGGAGCCACGCTGAATCTATTACTGGTTTCAACATGAATGGGTCGGCTCGCCCGGGGTACTACCACCCGACACACAGAAACACCCACGTGAACTAACAGTGCTTGCATTGTTGCATTTCGTTCGGTCAGTGAGAGCGCCGGAGACCCATCTCCTCTTCCCCTCCCACCCCTCTAACACAGGTTGGCAACGCACTAGCGACTTCCTCAGTGTTGCTAGTGTCTATGGACGGCGGTGATCATTCACCGTCAGGTGATCCGTCTGTTCGTTTGCCTCCTATAAAATATACAAACAAAATAATTACCTGTGAAATAAATATCTTGCTTGTACAGTGATTGCGCTTAATTTTCGCCTGCATTTATTTGTTCTTGTTATTTGTTACGAAATTCGCTATAATAAGATATATTCTGTGATATCTACCGGCTACAAGTATCGCTTTAAAAAGATCCGTCCTTTTAGAAATAAGAAGGGCAGTGTATCTCTAACAATGTGATTATTTTTCTTCGCAATGGAAACTGTGGGGTTTCCAATTTCAAGACATACGGAACCTGCAAAAGCTCACAACTAAATGATTACTTAGAATATGTAGTTACTTAAAAGTATACTATAGCGCTTCATAAATAAATGAACATAATTTAACTTCGCTTCCTTATAACTTGTTTTTCAAAATATGATTTTCCTTGTAACTTCCTTCGACGAGTGGATCGTAAATATTTATCTTCTTCAGTTAAGGTGGAATATTTAAGGAAATAAGTATTTTTGTTCATAACAGAATAAAGTTAATGGTATTCACGAAAATGTATTATATATTAAATTATCATATTCTTACGTAACGAAATACAGTTGTTTTTTCAAAAGCCAAAACATGATTTTATCTTAACATAATTGTCTAAGAGATCGTATTTTTCTTAGGTTCAAGTCGTAATTTCTTTTAAACTAGTTTCTGTTCGCGATTTCGCCTAACGTTATACACAGCGGAAGCTCTCTGAAGGAATAAAAACCCGAATTTGAAACATTCTTCATTGGTGCTTCGCTCCTAATGGTCTTAGCGTGATGATATATATCCTATAGCCTTTCTCGATAAATGATCTATCTAACACTGTAATATTTTTTTAATTCGAACCAGTAGTTCCTGAGATTAACGCGTTCAACCAAACACACCCTCCATTTTTTTTTCTCGAACTGACTACGCTATTGACCTGGCAGGGTCTTCACAGCTTCACCGGACTACACTCATTGTGGATATACGTACTCAAGCGCTGCAGCCACTCAAAGCCACAGAGCACGCGGGCCTGTGCACTGAGATTCGCAAGCCAATGAGGAGTCCGATGAACTCGCCAGTGAGTTTCTCTCAGATCGTTCGTACCCTGTATGCTGGGCTGCCACGCCGCGCCCTATCCAACGCAGCGGTACGTTCCGAGGAGGGCGTAGTGGGAATCCCTTTCCCACACACGCAACAACCCAAGGTCATCAGAAACACATCCTCCAGTTTTATAATATTAGTATAGATTACTACTCTTTTCTCGAACATAACTTGAGCAGTCATTCAAATTACAATAACTTTTGCTAGAGTGGACCGATTTTAATGAACAAAGACTAAGTTACTTTCGAGTTTGCTATATGATTTTCTCGGTGAGGTTTTATTGTGGACCCAGTACTTTAGCAGTGATGCGTGTTCATGCAAACAGACAGACAGACATTTCTAAAAATGATTGAAATGTATCTTATTACTTATTCCTTGACATTTTCATTTTTATTGTAGCACAGCAAAATGACTCCACTATGCCTGATGGTAAGCACAGTACAATCCAATAACAATAGCGACCACCGAGTGACACAGTATCCATCGCCGGTCGCCGCTGTCATGCCGGCCTGCGAAAAGCTGGATATGCACAGGCTGATCCCGAAACGCGACCCGCAAAAGCAATCACAATGACGGGCTTTTTCGCCAAATACATGGTGGTTGCGATCCAGTCAGGCTGTAAAACCCTACCACCCTGCATACCTGCAACAATTTTTTTCACGAAAATTCAACAAGTACAGATACTTTAGATTTATATTTTTATTATATGTATAGACTGTAAGTTATTTTTTTATGCGTTATAGATAGATATAGATAATATAGATAGAGAAATATATTTATATATCATTACATAGTATAAAACAAAGACGTTATTAATAAGCTTTTTTGAAAAAAAAACATCGTATTTCATGAACTTTTTATAAAATCCTTACTAAATTATAAATGCGAAAGTAACTCCGTCTGTCTGTCGCGCTTTCACGCCAAAACTACTGAACCGATTTAAATGAAATTTGGTACACAGATAGTGTAGAACCTGAGAAAGAACATAGGCTACGTTTTAATGCGAAAAAGAGTTATAAGGGGTATTATACGTTCTAAAAAAAGTGACATACAATGTTACAGCTATTTAGACGTATTTCGTTGGGTTTAAATATAACGATAATTGTTGGACCTGTCGGAAAAAGTCAAACCGCCTAAGAGTTTTCATCGAAAACGCTGCCTAATCCTTTTGAGATATAACAAAACATTGTATGTTGGGATATTCCCCTTTTATAGATATACAAAGAAATCTGTGAAGGCATTTTTTAAGGGTAGCCAACTATACTCATTATATTTTCTAAAAAAAAGGTGACGTACAATTTGGAAGCTATTTAGACGGTACTAATAATACAGTATTAATAATTATCAACTTAAATACTTTAGTTACATTAAGCATTTCATGCACATTCATATCTTTATTCTAATATATAAAAATCACATGCCACGGTGTTTGTGTTCGAATTCCTCCGAAACGGCTAGACCGATTTTATTGAAATTTATAATGAATATTTGATAGGTTTGTGAATAGGTCGTAAAGCATATTTTATATCTCTAGGTGATTAGGATTTATATTGTGAATTTTCTGACATTATTTTTTGTGTAGTGTTGTGCTGTGTAGATGTTTTACATTGAACAAAACTTTTTTACTAAATTACAAGAAGAATGAGTTACGCCTATCGGCCTTTTTTTAACCTAATTGAAATGTATATATTTTAGGTAAATGTATGTAGTTTGTATGTTATTATACTTTTGATCAATTTGGCGGTCATTTTCCTATATATACTCAACTCTTAATGAGTTTAATGAGAAAAACAATTCTTAACCTATTATTTAAAATCTTTATGCATATAATAAATCAGTGGCTAGAACAATACTGTACATTAAATATTTTTTATGACAATTATAATCGGGGTGGGGTTTGTTATCGATATAGGAGCCAAAACTATCTTATTTTGAATTTTTGTCAGTCTTTCTGTCTGTTCCTGTGTCCGCATATCACTCTGAAATTACTGAACCAATTTTGACGAAACATGACACAATGATAACTAATGTTATAAAGTAACATATAGAGTAATTTTGTCCCATAAAACGCAAGGGGTAATCCAGTGTAAATGACAAAAGTAAAAAAATTGTGGTATATGAAATTCTTGATGGATTTTGATGACATTTTCTTTGTGTTATTGCAGATAAATTAGCTAAAAGTGCAAGCTAATGCACATTTTTCACATACAACTTCTCATATTCATCGTTCTGACATATGCAAGGTGACTGTTGAAAGGTTAACACCCTTCAATAGTTGGGTAGTTCATGGTCACATTTAACATATAAAATAATAATATTAAATCTAATACTAATACAGAACCAAGAGAACCTTAGATAAAGTATGTTTTAAAGGTATGGGAACGATACTTTTAAACGAATAAAATCACACCTAGGTTCAATGAACAGAATTAAATGGGATCTTTTCAAGGTTAATCATTACGTAACTGCTTATTGTCGGAATGCCGCACGGTCGAACAATGGAAAGCGGGGCACGGGTCGAGGTGCAGGACGCGGGCCGGACTGCGCGGCGGCTCACATTGAAAACGATGATTCATCGCGCTTTTTATGTAAATCATCTGATGTTGAGTGAAAATCAGTTATGCTTTTCTCGAGATAATTAGGTCAAAGATTATGCATCAATTTCAATTTTATTGATTTAGAACCAAAAATTACTAATGATTGTCCTGTAAAAATATTGCCGGCTTCTAACCTAACCTACCCCGTAGTAACAAGATATGGAGCACAAGACAAAAATTGAGTCGACTTATGTTTGTTTTCAAAAAATACCAATTACTTTGCTAAACAATGAGTGATTCCAGAATCAAGGTCAGAAGTTTTTTTAGAAAACATAAACCTACACAATATTACATTGCGATATAGAAAATAAGTCTTAAAAGTATCTAACAGAGTTTTGTCAGTACATGTGTTGTTTCGATATTCGATAAAATTTGTTTTCCAAATACTGATGAGTATTGAAATTGTTGGGTGCAGGGTTGTTAATTTACCATTGGAATAATTAATTTAGGCGTTTGCAGTTGCCATTCAATACTATATCTATACTAATATTGGAAACACAGGTAAAGTTTGGGTGTTCGGGGTAAATCTTTGGTCCTACTGATATGATTTTGAAAATTTTGTCTGAAAGGTAGAAGTAGATAGATGTATGATTTCATGATTTCAGTGTTAAAGATAACTTATTATTTTGGCAAATATTTATATTTTTAATAATGTATCACAATCGTAATTAACATTGGCAACAATAAAATAATATGGCGTGCACCGCTTAAATGGTTTGAAACAAAGGAATAAAATTTGTAGCAAAAATATTAATTAACTTTAGCTTTACAAAAAATCCAGTTATAACAACAAATAGCTAAATAAAAATTGAGATTTTGTGGAAATAAAGTTTACTTTGTACAGCATGTTAATTGATGAAGTTGGTCAGAAGATAATGCGAAATAAAAGCTACAAGTTGGTAAAATTATTGCGTTGTCGCTGCCACTGGGCCTATGAGAGTAGTAGTAAGTGGGGCGCGGTAGTGAGTGTCACAGAAGCTATCCAGGGGGTACTGGGAAGACATTATGTGTCTGAGTGGGTCGCTGAACTGTTTGGTTTCACAATTTAAAACGGTTGGGGTCGCTGCAATCAGCTTCTAGGTTTTTAAGATTTTTGGAGTTTGGAAATACAATAGAAACTGGTAGCAACTGATTTTACGCAGACGAAGTTGCGCGGGTTAGCTAGTATATATATATATAGATAGATATGTCGATGTCGTTTAAGATGGTAAACACGCTAAATCAGTTGCCGGAACATAGCAACGGGTGTTTGGCGACACATTCACAACTTGAGCGTGGTAGTAGCAAGCCAAGTAGACTTATACTACCAAGTGGAAACTTATACTAAAGACCAAAGCTTTTGAGTACACTATACACTAGATTTTGTACTCATCGCTGTCGCACGCTTAATCACGTGATGTGTTCAGCCATTTAGCTGGATAGTAGGGACTTGTATCTGACTGGGTGCATCTACCATACACGTAGTGATAAATTGGTCACAGTACTACTGTGAGAAAAATTGAGGCAGTCATACGAACTGCTGACAGAAGTGAAACGCCAAAACGATGAAATAAATGTGCTCTCTTTTGAATTTTCATATTGATTATAGTGTGATTGATAATATTTAAATTGCAGAAATTGTTTATTGAAATTACTAACATTAGTGTGGGTTTCATATCTACTGGTATTTGTAATAATTATATTTATATGTCATAGGTGGCAAACGAACAGGTGGGTCACCTAATGTTACGTGATCACCACCGTCCATGGACACTAAAAAAACCAGAGGTGCGCAAGTGCGTTGCTACCCTTTGGGGGGAAGGGTTGGGGAGGGTGAGAAGAGAGGAGAGGGGAGGGGAGGTGGGCCTCCGGCGCTCTCACTAACCGAACGAAACGCAAGAATGCAAGCACTGTTGTTACTTCACGTCGGTTTTCTGTGAGAGGGTGGTACTACCTAGCTAGCCGACACATTCATGCTGAAAACAGTAATAGTTTCAGCGTGGCTCTACCACAATTAAAATTATATACATTTTTATAAAGTCTATTTATCAATCAAACGTATGTTGAGCTGCGAAATATCAATATTACATGTACACAGGGCCCTATACTACGCTTCGCTAATCTGACGCTAGCCGCGCAAGCGCAATACGTTCGGTCATGCTTACGTAGCATGTCATGACGCGAAATTATTGGTCTCCTGCCAAAAATACTGCACAACGCGCGTAAACAAGTTTTCATTAAAAAAATCTATGTATTCGATTTTAATCCGAAGTTAAAAAATAGTGTGTCCTTTCCCTTGTTTTACTTCTATTGAGGAGTCCACAATATTTTCTTATGTACTCGTAACTGCTTGGATCAGCATACAATAAATTTAGTTTTAAGGGCTAATTTTATGCGTTACTAAATTTTATGTCCCAACGCCATAAATAAGAAGTACAGAATCCTTTTAGTTGTTTTATAGGAGAATTTATGTTGGGACAAAAAGGTCTATGGCTCATAATGGAGATTGTGAGTAGAATATACATTACATATTATGAATGTATATATATTGTTTATATAATATACGTGATGATTTTTTTATACCATAGGTGGCAAACGAACAGGTGGGTCACATGATGTTAAGGGATCACCGCCGTCCATAGACACCATCAACATCAGAGAAGTCGCGAGTGCATTGCCAGCCTGTGTTGGTGGGGAAGTGGGGACCTCCGGCGCTCTCACTGACCGAATGAAACGCAACAATGCAAGCATTGTTACTTCACGTCAGTTTTCTTTATATCGTAGGCGGCATACGAGCATGTGAGTCACCTGATGTTAAGTGATCACCACCGCCTATAGATACTTGGAACACCAGAGGAGTTGCAACTGCGTTGCCAGCCTGTGGTTGGAGGGAGTGGGGAGGGGGAGACGTGACGGAGAAGGGGGAAAGGAAATGGGTCTCCGGCGCTCTAACTGACCGAACGTAACGCAACAATGCAAGCAATGTTACTTCACGTCAGTTTTCTGTGGGTTGGGTTGTAGTACTCCGGGCGAGCCGACCCGTTCATGCTGCAACCAGTCATAGCTTCAGCGTGGCTCTACCACCTGCTAAAGTTAGGTGATATTGTGCTTACGTCAGTCGATGTTTTTATACTTTATTTAGCGTTTGGATCACAATCTCACCCGACGTTAAATAACGACGTAGTCTAAAATGGTAAATACGCCAAACCTAAAAGGCCAGTCCCTTCTCGAGTCCAGCTGCCGGAACACACCAACTGGTGCTTGGCGATAGATTTTCATCTTAAGGGAGGTAGCTAAGCAGGTGGACTTAGAAAAAGCCCGCCACCAAGCTATGGTTCCTTCACATTATTTTCCTGCATCGAAAGTTCCAACTCAGCTGCTAGGATAGGACGCTGTATCCAAACTTTATTTAACTCAGGCGTGTCTGTTCTCCTTGGAACGTAGTCCATTCAATTTTAAACCTATTCTCCAGGGTGTACCAATACCGGTTACCGACAACCTTGAGCTCCTCCGGATAAATTTAAACGCCATGCTCAACTATGGACGTACTATTGAGGCTAAGGCTAAAATGGCTGCAAAAAAATTGGGAGTCCTTTTCAGGGTGAAGCGGTACTTTACGCCGGAGCAGCTTCTAAATCTTTATAAGTCACAGATAAGGCCGTGTATGGAGTATTGCTGCCACCTTTGGGACGGGTCTGCTAAATACCAGTTGGCCTTACTGGACTCCGTCGATCACAGAGCTCGAAGACTTGTCGGTAACGAATCACTGTTATCAGCCAAACTGCAAACACTGGAACATCGGCGTAGGATCTCTTGCCTTGTAGTATTCTATCGGCTACACTTTGGAGAATGTGCACAAGATCTGCACCAACTAATTCCACCGTCTCCGTTTCATCTTAGGACTACCAGACGCCGTACGGGGCTCCATTCATTCGCGGTTGACATACCATTCATCCGGATGAAATGTTTTGCATCGTCATTTATTATGAGAACCGCGAAGAAGTGGAATACGCTGCCTGCGTCTGTTTTTCCTGAAGTGTATGATGAAGTGATCTTCAAATGAATGTGCATTTACTGGGTGAACGCGTTACATCATAGACCTCGTCCTCACTTTCCATCAGGTGTGACAGAGGTTAAGCGTCACACAGTCTATTATAAAAAAATACACGATATTTACTAACTGTGTTTGAAGTTTCGTCTTTTCTTGTCGGTGCACTTGCAAACCTGCAGCTTATGCTGATACTAAAACCTTTTTCACTCCTTTCAACACTTGTCTCACTTGATTGTACTTGTAAATATGTGTTGTTTGTGTTGAATTAATACATTATCTTTCTTTATTTCTTTCTACTAAGCCATTCATCGCTTCAAACAACTTATCTCCAAGCTGTATCTTCTATACATATAATAAAATTTAAATGTAACGTGTCTGTACTTTTGAGATTTTTGTGTAAAAGATTATTGCAGGTGTATAAGAATGACTAATAAATAAATAATAGTTTAAAAAAACGAACAGTGACGCATGTTAATATCAGCACCTCCAGTATCAGTATTTTTATCATTTTCTTGACACTTTTTACAAAAATATACATTTATTTCTAATTTACACTATTCTTAATCCAAATTTATGAAATTTTATTTTCTGTTTTTTAGTTGGATTTTTTATGAAAGTGTGTTTTTTTAAACTAATATTTATTTTTAATTTTTTAGTTTAATTTTTTTTTCGGATTATTGCGTTGTCATCGACCTTTGACAGGTGTGCAAAGTTTGAATTAAATCTGATCGTTCAAAGTAGGACAAAATCGAGCTCAAAGGGGTCGGTTACAAACATACATACATACATACAGGTGAAGCTAATAAAAGCGTGATAAATACATTTTAATCATTTTTAGAAATGTCTGTCTGGCTATCTGTCTGTTTGTTTGAACAATGCTAAAGTACTGCGTTCACGATAAAACCTTCATTCATAAAACATATCCTCGAGAAATATTTAGTTTAAGTTTTATTAAAATCGGTTCACTCTATCAAAAGTTATTGTAATTTTATTGACGACACGACTTCAGTATGAGAGAATAGGAGATAAGTAAATGGATTAAATGTATTCAGCTGTTTTAATTAGTAACTGTTTTTATTACATTAGGTATCACGCGGACGGAGTCGCGGTCACAGATACATTATAATTGTCCTTTTTTCGACGATTTTGTTCATTAGTAAACGTAAATACGCTCAAAACCCAAAAAGATTTATTAGAAATATAAAACTAACAAGGGACGAAATTTATTAATAACGATAATTAATTAATGCAAAAGCACGTTTTACTAATAAACGCTAATTTGAATAAGGATTTAACGGGCGGAGTGTATTCTTTTACAAACAAAGTTATTTTCGCCGTCCAAATGAATATTATTCAACGGAGGATAGACTAGTTAAACACAGTAAATGCTTGGGGTGTGTACACAGAAGGGACGAAAAGCGGTAAATATCTTTCTTTTGTTAAACACGACTGTTAGTTTTGTTTCTAATTGTTTTATATCTATACAAACTAAGACTAGAAACTACAGTCTATATTTGTTTTCCTCCAAATATTAATTCAGGACTCTAACAACAAAGATGGTGAAGTTAGAGTCACCATACTTTGTTGAGATTGCATCTGGACATAAAAAAATCGAAGCAGTTATAAGACCGATAGAAGTGAAAACTCAAAACAATTGAATAATTGTGTTCTCATTTAAATTTTGAAATTAATTATAGTCTGAATTATTTACAAATATCGAGCCCGGCGGACGTTGTCCCGCTCTGATAATAAAACAGTAGATTATATATATATAGCTAATGGGAAGCGTGCGGTGACGATGACGCAAATTCACGCTCTTTGTTCTCCCAAAAAGTGCACATATATACACAGTATCAGTCATAGTGCTCTGTGAAGATAGAGGTTCCAAAGACGGTCCCATTAAATTAGTACTAATGGCGACCCTACGTAAAGTCCATATAATGCCAACATCGATATATTATCCGTTAATAAATTTTGCACACAAGAATGTATCACTATTGAAATCAGTGACTGTATAGTAGCGTTAATTTTCAGTAGATTACATAAAATAGTGTTTTTGGCTTTGCTGCCTTTGGTATTTTAGATCTCAATTTACTACGGGTAGTACAGGTCATCTATGTTTGTAAAACTATGTATCATGAAAAGAAAAACTAGATCGAGTATTTTTCGGGTTCTTTTTGATGACTGAGTTATTTTTCCGAAGTGATGATAGCTTGGATGTAAAATATTGTAACGTATAGTAAAGTATTTTTGATTCTGACGGTGAACAAAAGACATGCTGGTGAGATCATAAATCCGGCAGCTGTATTGAGAGCCAGTCCGATTCCTAGAGATATTCCGAAGCCTAGGCTCATCGTGTTACCATTTTAGTTATGTCAATTAATATCAATTACAAGAATGATCAAACCCGTAAACTTTTTACAAGTCTGAAATAAAGGGAAAGAACGGAACAAGGCAAACAATAATGGAGATGGGACTTTAGAACAAAAATGGCGACTGAAAAATAGACTCATAAATAAAGAAGGTAAAGCAGAAGAAGAGAGAGGCTCCATATAAAAATTACTCACTCGCAGACAACAAATAGAGAAAGAGAATGTCGCGTCGAGGCCTTTCAAATAATTACTTGCTGAAGGTGGTAGAACCACGCTGTAGCTATTACTAGTTTCAGCACGAATGGGTCGGCTCGTCCGGGGTATTACCACCCTCTCACAGAACACCAACGTCAAGTAACAGTGCTTGCATTGTTGCGTTTAGTTCGGTCAGTGAGAGCGCCGCAGGCCCACCTCCTTTCCCTCTTTCCACTTTCCCCTACCCTCCCCCATACACAGGCTGGCAACTCACTTGCGACTCCCATGGTGTTGCTAGTGTCTATCGACGGTGGTGATCACTTAACATCAGGTGACCCGCCTCGTTTGCCTCCTTTTGACATAAAAAAATAAAAATTACGAAAGTCTTTAAAGAGCGTGGGAGTGTCATTGATTTGTGTGTTTTTGATGACATAAGTGATGGGGGGATCAGGATGTTTAGGTCTGATATATGAGGCACGCGGTCTTACCCTCTGGTCTACCATCGCTCTAGTGGCAAACCAGTATAAGTTAATTCCTCTATAGACTACAAATTTCTTATCTCTAGGCTTGTTAACTGTGGTTTATGAATCTATAAGGAAGCCAGAAATAGAATGCGAAGTGGAAATATCATTGGTTACTTTTGCTAACAAGGGGGAGTCAGTAGCCATACTTGAACGGCTCTACAAAAGGAGAAAGAGAAAACACCATAACGCTTTTCCCTTCAAACAAAAACCGCTATCGCTTATTTAATATTTGTTATACACATGACGAAACATCAAAAGCGTAAGTGGCATAAGTAATAAAACCTTGATATCTACTGGGTAGTGTTTCCACGAGCGAGGGTGGGACGTAAATTTTCAATGACCCCACAACGAGGCCGTAACGCATATTTATTGCGGTTCTATTAGATTGAGAGATTGAACAATGTATGCGGCCGGATCGTAAACGGTCAAAAAAATATGGTTATAACTCTTAGGTTTTATTGTTAATCGATATACGTGGTGTTTGGATACTGGTACACATATGTACAAGTAGTGATCGCCTGTGCATTTTTATGCGTTTGTATTTGAAATGGTTACGCCATATAATATCTTCGTCGGTACCACGCCAAGAGACTCTCCGACTTTGACTATTTCGGTCAATTTATACAGTATATTTACACATTCGTCAAAATTCGTGCGGTATTTTTTATGTGAGAGTAACATCCATACTTCATCACAATCTTTCTCGTTTATAATATTAACCTGTTTTTGCTCACGGTTTTGCTCGCTTTAATTCGGAATTAATCTATCCCTTGGGAACAGTACGTTTTGTCGATGAAAGGTACTCTATGTCCTATAATTATCGAGTTGAGGAGATGTAATGCATAGTACCGCCTCCTCGGCCAAGGTCTGCGATGAACACCAAGGGGCTTTAGGCCGTGGGAGTCGGTCATAACCCACCCTTAGCTGTCCGGTTGATAGGCCATCTATGGGGGGTTTCTCCATCTAAAAAAAACCTAAGTCTTTTTCTATATCCGTGACAATACCTCGGTCATGACTAGCCAAGACTGGAAAGCGTAACAAACAAACACACTTTCGATTTTGTAATATAGTAAAAATAGAATTACGAAGGGATAATAAAATTCTACATAAATATTCTTAAAGATCTGTTGTATTATAAAAAGCCAAATTTGGTTTATAGTATTATTAATAGTATAGAAAGCATATATTACTGCAATGTAAACATGTAGAAGATTCGAGGTCATTCGACACGTAAACATTTTTTTTTGCTATCGTTACAAAACAGTTCGAATTGAGAATAATGGACGAAGCAGAAAAGTGCGTCATAACTTACTTTAGTAGAAGAAAGCAATCAAACTGATAGAACCATTAAAATTTGTCATATAATCTTCTAAAGTAATTCTCGAACTTTCTTTTAAAAGGTTATATACAAATAGACCGCAGATCGTCGAATGATATTTCTGTATAAATTGGAGGAAATAAGATGCGAGAATCGGGACGTCATTTATGTGTGATCTGAGAAGTATATATCGTAAGCGTTTAAGAATTAAAGAACTGTGAACTAATGTGTACTTGCTTTTTCTCGCGGTTTCGCTCGAGCGAATCTAGTTTAAACTTATGCCTTGGAAATTGTATTTACTTCTGTATTAAAGGTACTCTATGTTTTTTTCTGTATCGCTGCAATAATGTAGGCAGAATTTGATCAGGTGCCGGTTGTTAATAATGATTTAAATATCATAACTGCTAACAAATAAAAAAATAATCCGATGCAGTCATAAGGACTGCAGACAGAAGTGGAAACCCAAAACGATTGAATAACTGTGTACTTTTTTGAACTTTTAAATCAATTATAATACTTTTTAAATCAATTATAATATCTATTGGCTCTCCGAGCTATAATTATAATAAATACATTTTATACAGGGAAATGTAGGCAATGGGAGTCAGTTGGCAATGGTGATCACCTCAAAATAACGAAAACCGAAAGCGACCAACTGATGCTAACCTACCTACACGCTAGCATTATAGTCATTCTCGTGCGAGACCGGTGACTGACTCAGTTCGCGCGACGAGTCGGAGAGTAGCAGGTGTTTGAAAGTTTTGCGCCATTTTCATCTAATTTTTCGAGTTGATAAATGTGAAGGTAAGTCACATAATAACGAATACTTATGCCTGTACTTGTAATCTGTAATAATCGTAGCACTGTAGCGTGAAATTAAACAGCCATATTGTTAATATAACCTATAATTTCTTGTCAGGATTTTTTTTTCCGTCTCTTTGCGAATGTAGGTAATCGGAGTCGGGTGATCCCAATTACCCTAACTATCTAATCTCGGTAAAACAGTGTATTTTTTTGTTTGTAGATGCTGAAAGTTTATTTTAGAAAGACTAATAAGCTGTAAAGCTCATTGATGAACAGAATTGTTCAATAAGAGAAGCCGCGAAGACCATGAATATTACATTTGCCAGTCTTCACAAAAGATACAAAAAAAATACATCTCGTCTCGTCTCAATTTGATATACCAACAACATCTAAGGATCTGCCAAGTGTTCAAAATTTAATTCAGATGCCTAAGAAAGTACCTGTTGTCAAGACAAGACAAGGAAGAAAAAAACAGCACGCAACGATTTTAAAATCCACACCAATCAAAGTTGCCCAAAATGCCAAAGATAGTTGAAAAAGAAAATAAAAGGAAGGCCAAAGCTGCGAAAAACCAAGGAAAATGAATAGAAATAAAAGCAAGCCACAAAAGGTCAGTCGTGAGAAGGTTAAGAAGAAAATTCTGCAGGGCTCCAATGATACATCCACTTCAAACGTGATAACGGATGAGTTACGCCAGGATGACGAAAATGACGATGCAGAAGATGCAAGCAACTTGTGTCTTGTATGTGGTTATTCGGACGAAACAAAGAAACATGGTACTGGTGCATTTCTTGTGGCCTCTGGGCTCATGCCGGCTGTACTGGATGGGATTCTGCGTACAATTATGTGCGCGATTTATGTTGATCACCATTGTCTACATGCTGATCACCATTGCCAACCGGTGTTGGCAATTGTGATCAAACTTAATTTTTTTTTAAGTTTTATTGTACCAAAATTATTAAACCAAAATGATTAAATTTGATCTCAATTGATAGTTAAGAGAGTAAAGTTTATAATAAGAACAGAGCAATAAATAGTTGATTAATATATTTCCATTTTTCTTCATTCTCGCTTAAGTGATCCCCATTACCTACATTTCCCCTATATTAATTAATGAAATAAATGATGGGCTGCACAAGCTTTATACAAGATATCAATGTTACATGTTTATAGGCCACTCACTACACTACGCGTTGCTAGTCTAATGCAATACGTTACAAGCATGTTGAATTCATTGTTGACCCGTGAGTGTTTGTTGAGATTTTCCCATATGAAAATCGCTGAACGCTGCTAAACAAGTTGTCACTTCAAAAATTTACCGAGTCAATTTCAAAGTGTTTTGAAATTTGGCATTATTTGCATAATGTGATCCAATACAAATCGATACAACGAACGCACATCACTATCCGCCCTTTACGTTCAACTTGACAACGTGCTTAAGCCGAGGACGTGTCACCACAAGTATTCCTTTGTCTCGTATAACGCACCATCTCCCGACGTATAATCGTTTGATAGCGTTCTATGTAAACTTCTCATGAAATATAACCAACTCCTCGGGGAGTAATTTTAGTTATTCAACATTTTAACCGACTCTAGTTGCCTCGGCTTGCCTTTAGTAATTATATTTTAACTAGCTGTTACCCGTAACTTCGCCCGCGTGGAATTTAGCAAATAACTTTTCTTCACTGTAAAGGTATGTGTGGGGCGTGTCCTGTACTGGACACTGCTTTAATCTCTACATGTTATGAAATAAAGTCCTCTACCACGTCTGTCTGTTTGTTCGCGATAAACTGATAAACTACTGAACGGATTTACATGCAGTTTTCACTAATGTATAAAGTGATTCATAAAGAAGGCTTTGGTATATAATTAGTCAAGGTTTTTTTAATTATCAGGGCGGGACAACGTCTACCGGGCCTGCTAGTTATATAAACAAGTAGCCCACAGTTACTCCTTATAGCAGTTATATGTCAGAGAATGTATCGTCAGATTTTGTCCCGCCATTTCAGAGATTTGGCGGAACAAATACATAGGCAGATGAAAATTTAAAAAATTGTTTTTTCTAATATAAGTATCGTATATACCTCAATTTGAATCAATTTAGTACAAGCTTTTATTTTAATAATATAGACAGACACTTTAATTTTTTTGTATAGATTATTGTACGAACACTTTTGCAGCTGTGTTTGCAAAATCCCCCGAAGGAAAAACTTTTATTTCTCAGGAAAATTAAAACACTGGTTTATGAACTGATATGACAAAGTTATCTCTATAACTACGAGAAATATTTGACAAATTATTTATTCACTTTATACTTTACTAGCTGACCCGGCCATGCGTTGCTATGGGTCAGTTATTACATATTGAATTAAAATGATGATAAACTATTTAAAAAATTAAAAAGTAGCGCCATCTATTTGACATCTATAACATACGGTCCTACAGTTTTCTGATAACAAACTAAATTAAAGCGCCATCTGTTAGAAACTGATGACATTTACAATGAATAGCAATAAATTAACATTGACAATCATTATAATTGTAATTAGAAATATTGAGGCCATTAATCGAAATATAAACTATTCTAAGTACACTGTAGACAAACATCGTGACACTTGATTTTTATATATTAACATTTATTATCAATCAAAGGATGACATCACACTAAGACGTTGAGAAACGGAGCAATTGAGTCAGCTATTGTATTAAATATTGTATTTATAATTGGCTGTATACTATGAGTGTCTTTGCCCGTTTATTTTTTAATGTAGTATTTGATGGCGCCACTATACTTGCGGTATGTGTTGTAATTTTACCTGCCATATATTACGTGTAAATTTGTGGATAAAATCTTTTTAATCCGTTTAAATGCCAATAAGTCTGGTTTATTGTCTTTGTGTCAATAAAAAATATGAAATTGGTATAAAAATATATTTGAGTTTTTGGCGGGATTTTAGTCTGTCATGTAATGGATTTTATATTTTATTCATAATCTTGTGTTGCTTGACTCTATATTGTGTAAAATTGGCGGTGTTTTATGTTATATTGTTTGTTTATTGTGCGTAAGTGAAGTGAATGGAAAATAATACCACGGAGCATGAATTCTGAGATGCCACAAAAATTCCCTGGAAAGTTCTAACAAGGGAGCCACCATCTTGTTGGAACATTAACATTGACATCGAAATGACTGCACGATACTAACTTGTAATAATATTAAATACTCGACAATGGCAGTAATAATCTAAAAGATTGGTGGCCAAAAATAAAGTAAAAAAAAATTTATATCTGTGACACTTCAGTTTTTCAGTTAAAAATTTCATGATAAATACAGCATAACATAACTTAAAATAACATACTTAAAAAAATAATAAAATATTTGTAATAAAATAATTAAGGAAATAACAAAATTAAACAACGTTGGTATAAGTGCATAAAAATATTATTTATCAAAAATACACTAGACAATAACGGTGTTATTACAAAAAAGTTAAATACGTATTGAATACTTGGTTTAAAAAGGTTTCGAATTAAATGCACCGCGCTCGCCCGAGGCAAGTTCGCGTTATTCCTTTTCGCAAGTCTAACGGAACGTAACCAAAGCGAGACAAAAGAGCAAGATGGCGAACATTCAGCGACCGCGGTGCATTTAATTCGAAACCTTTTTAAACCAAGCATTCAATATGTATTTCACTTTTTTGTAATAACACCGTAAGACTTTACCTTATTATGACGAACAATTAAGCACGTATAGCTTTATAATTGTACTCTACAATTTATATGACAAAACATTTAATTGAAATTAAAACGCCGATTTGTTTGAATACTCCAATGTTGCTGAGCTTTTTATAAATGACCTGTTAAACCGATTTTGTTACGTTAACTAAGGCACGTTTACGGTGGATAAATTAATATCCATTTTCCATTATTATATGAATCAATCAAAGTCTATTTCTGATGAATATTCCACGTATCGCTTATTAGCCGTCCGTGTAAGCTCACTGCGAGCCATCATCAATCTTAATAAATCGGCTTAAAAAATATTTATCTTCGACTAGCTTCTGCCTGCGACTTCGTTCACTAGGAATAATTACTTTAGGCTAACGCAGCGGAAGCTCTCAAATGAAAAAAATATCCGAATTTGAAACATTCTTCATTGGTGCTCCGCTTCCATTGGTCTTAGCGTGATGATATATCCTTCCTCGATAAATTGCTTATAACACTGAAAGAAAATTTTCAAATCGCACCATTAGTACCTGAGATTAGCGCGTTCAACCAAACAAACAAAGCCTCCAGCTTTATAACATTAGTACAGATAAAGCATGCCTAATGTTCATAAATTCATTAGTAAAGATATTTAATTTCTCTTTTATTTAGTTTTTATTAATCAAAAACTTTGGACTGGACGCTATTTGCGAATTGGGTCTATATAGAGATACAATTACTTGGCATATAAGTTCGAATGTTTTTACCGTCAGCTGTCAACAAGTAGATGATTTGTGTAATATTAGATGTGCCCGTGACTCTTTCCGTGTGTCTAAATCTAAAAAAACAAGTCTAAAATCAGCTGAATGTATTAAGTTCATTTGGGGTGTAAGGGGTGTCAAAAATAACATCTAAGACTTGAGACACCCAAGCCAACCTCACCTGCACGTGGTGCATAACGAACTAGGCAATGGCGATAGCGGGGTGGTAGGGTTTTACAGCCTGACTGGGTCGCAACCATGGCGAAAACACCCGTCATAGTGATTCGCTTTTGCGGGTCGCGTTCCGGGATCAGCCAGTGCATATCCAGCTTTTCGCAGGCCGGCATGACAGCGGCGACCGGCGACGAGTAGCATGTCACTCGGTGGTCGCCATTTTTTTTGGAATGTACTGTGCTTACCATCAGGCACAGTGCAGTCATTTTGCGGTGCTACTATAAAAAAAAATTTGCTTATATACTTCCCTCTCGTACTTAAGTCGCGTCGTCATCAAAATTACAATAAGTTTTGTTAGAGTGTACCGATTTTAATGAAACCAAGACTAAACGTTACTCGAGGATATTTTTTGGTGAGATTTTATCGTAACACAATACTTTAGTGATGCGTGTTCAAATAAAAAGACATTTCTTATTCTAAGACACCAGTAAAAAGTTTTTTCACAAAAATCTAAAAAGTACAGATGCTTTACATTTACATTCTTCTTATATGTATATAGATAAAATTGTTTAATGCTAATTCATTCTTATATTCCTTTAAATAAAATTAGTTTTTTTTATTATTCTCAATGACTTTAAAAAAAAATCTATTGGTTCTGGTTATGAGGATGTCACGGGGAGAAATGACAGTTATATACTAAAACCTATTGAGTTAAAAGAAGACAAGTTAATAACGTATTTAAAATCAACTTATGACTATCGACTAAAGAAGTTTACTATACATTTCTTATCTTCCTTTTCTCGAAACAACATCTTAGCGGTAAAACTAAAAAATAACCTTGATAATAACTGTTCCAAATTAGATACTAAAGCGAAATCTTATTAGACTGCGTACAACGCACGCTTTACTCTAAATGTGTATAGCGCTTAAGGTTATGAGTTGAATTTGTATTTGTCCTAAGCTAAAGTTACCTGCGTCAGTAATAAACTTTCCTATCTCACTCGTGCACGTTTGTTTATAGCGTTATATTTTGTTATATCGTTTGAAGTTACATGCAGGAGTTCTGTAAAATTATTATTTGAAGTGAAAACGTGAGTGTGTGAGCGAAAGTAAACCGTCACGCTCGGGTCGGTGAAATACTGTAACGTATATAATCGACTTCAGCCCACATCAACGACTTTTAATGTCTCATAATAGTTACGTTTTTTTTTATTACATATTATAATAGTATTATGTTTGTTTTGTATACAATCAGTGTAGAATTACAACTCTATATATTTTGTGTGCATTTAAATATTACCAATATTTATATATACATTTCTTCCGCACGTGTGTATGTCACTGTAGTCCTCCTAAACGTCTGGACCGATTTTGATGAAGTTTCGTGTGCGTGTTCCAATGGATCCGAGAATGGTTTAGATTCACAATTGGACCCGGTAGGTAGCGCTGTGGTTGAATTTTAGATTTTTTACATTATTATCAAGGCAGAACAACGTCCGCCCGGCCCGCTAGTATATATATCAACATTGATAAATCTATGTGAACTGTAATAGGCGTGTAATCATTTTAAAGTTTTCACTTCTATCGTGTGTCTATTTTTATTTGCCTCTGAGTGGATATTAAATAAGTTGAGTGTTTATTATTTCTAATGGATGCTTAAAATTAGCTTGGTTCGTAGTTTTTAATGTAGTCTGTCGATTGAAAGTAGTTACTATAGTATGTACAACTGGACAACCTTCCAATAAATGCATAGGCCCGAGTAAGCGTGCGTACGTTACATGTGAGGACATGGGTTCACAAGGTAATTTCTATAAACACTCAGGTTGCAAAAGGAAACTTTGTGAAACGCGTCTGAGGAGTCGAACTAGGACTGAACGCGATCTTGCAGAAATTTGGTGGTAGAGCCACGCTGAAACTATTAATGGTTTCAGTATGAATGGGTCGGCTCGCCCGGGGTAGTACCACCCTCTCATAGAAAACCGACGTGAAGTAACAGTGCTTGCCATTGTTGCGTTTCGTTCGGTCAGTGAGAGAGCCGGAGGCCCACCTTCCCTCCCCTCTCCTCCTCTCCCTCTCCCTCTCCCTCCCCTAATCCTTTCCTCCCAAAAGGTGGCAACACACTTGCGATTCCTCTGGTGTTGTTAGTGTCCATGGACGATGGTGATCAATTCACAGCAGGTGACCCACCTGTTCGTTTGCCACTTATGACATAAAAAAATTAAAAAATAATAATTTAATTATAAAATCGATCTAGTTTTAAAAAACATTTGAAAAACTATCTATTAACATGGCAAGCGTCGCATGAATTTCAGTAAATAAATAAATTAAATAAACTTGTTACATCATGTGATCTCTGAACTAGTGCGAAATCATTTGAAAATTATTCTAATTCCACAGATTTACCATAAACTTTATTGTATCGTATTAGACAGTATTAGGTTACATATTAAGGGCATGTGTAATATTAATTTGAAATTATCATGTACTAGCGGGCCCGGCACACGTTGTCCCGCCCTGATTAAAGATAAATCCTTGACAAATTATATACCAAAACGTTCCTCATGAATCACTTTATCCACTGGTGAAAACCGCATGAAAATCCGTTCAGTAGTTTTTGAGTTTATCGCGAACAAACAGACAGACAGACAGATGCGATAGGGGACTTTATTTTATACTATGTAATAATGAAATGCGTCCGTGTAATTGTAATCATTACATAGTATAAAACAAAGTCCCCTACCGCGTCTGTCTGTCTGTCTGTTCGCGATAAACTCTAAAACTACTGAACGGATTAACATGCGGTCTTCACCAGTAGAATAAGTGATTCACGAAGAAGATTTTAGTATATAATTTGTCAAGAATTTTTTTTATAATCAGGGCGGGACAACGTCTGCCGGGCCCGCTAGTTACGTCTATATATTAATATACAGCAGGCTTTGTCTGAAAACCAGCGCTTCCACATGGAAGCTTGCAGCTTGTGCTGAGACAAAGACCTTTTCACCACATGCAACACTTGTCTCTCTTGTTTTTTGTATTTATGTATATTCTTGTAAGTACGTGTTGTATGCATTGAATAAATATATCTTTCTTTCTTTCTCCTTCTTTCAAATGAGTTACCATTATATCATAAATCCGAATAAAAACAATATCCGAGGAAAAAGAGGACCAAGTTTGGAAAGGTTCGTGGGCTACTTGCGTTTGAACCTTATTCGGGGCTTAATAAAACGCAAACTAATGCCCATGATGCAAGGGATAAAATTTCCATCAACCTCACAAGCGAGTCGAATTTTAAATTAGATTTGTTTGAGAAACAGCGAGACTCGAAATAATTAGACACCCTCCCTGGGCATAATACATGGAAACCAATTTACTTACCCTTTAAGCAAGCATAAATCACAGGATTACTTACATTGGTGCCTCTGTAATGGATGATTTATAAGATGTCTGATCTTTGAAACATGAATTTGTTTTTTATAAACGTTTTTATCGATTCGTTCGAGCTGATCGCCGACTATCTTTATTTTTATATCATAGGAGGCAAACGAACAGGTGGTTCACCTGATCTTATCACCACCGTCCACAGACACTTGCAAGTGTGCGTTGCCACCCTCTGATTGGGGGGGGCGGGGGGTTATCCGGCGCTTTCAGTGACCGAACGAAACGCTACAATGCACAATGCTTCACCAATTCACTAAATTGTTTGTTCTCAGGGTGATTCGGGGCATACAAATCACATATATAGACTCACTCACCAAAGTAACTAAGCTTGCAACATATAACTCCGACTTGATTTCGTTTAACGTTATAAAGTGTTCGACGCATTGTTATATTTTTCCGATCGGTGTTTCTGTTTATTATATTTTCAATACACTGTATACTATTTTAATGTGTATTAGCAGTAATTTTCTCGTCGCTATTAGGATATGGATTAAAATGTGGAGCTAGAACAAATATAGATCGAGTCAGCGACACAACTGTTTTATTGGCGTACCGTATATCGTTATCATTATATAGTATAAAACAAAGTCCTTTACCGCGTCTGTCTGTCTGTTCGCGATAAACTTAAAAACTACTTCACGCGGTTTTCACCAGTTGATAAAGTGATTCATGGGGAAGGTTTTGGTATATAATTTGCCAAGGATTTTTATATAATCAGGGCGAGGCAAGGTCTGCCAGGCCCACTAGTATAATATATAATACATACAAAAACATATCTATCTAACGTTTAACGCGTTATGCAAATTTTACTCTACCATGCCATAAGAAGTCTCACTGCGAAAGATTTGAAAGTGACAACTTCTTTAGGAGCGTTGAGCAGTATTTTTGGCATTAGATAAATATATAATTTCGCGTCATGACATGCTACGTAAGCATGACCTACCGTATTGCGTTTGCGCGGCTTGCATCAAGCTAGTGATTTTGCATCTCATCATACGTTCGATTGATGAATAGATTATAAAAAATGTATATATTTATCGCTCCGAGTGTCAATAAATATAAAAACCACACTAAATGTTAATAAGAACAATAAAAAAAAATTTAAATTTAAATATTGTCATTCACACTACATTTAATATGAAGAAAATTCAAGGGAGAACACATTTATTTCATTGTTTTTCGCCTCGACTTTTTTTTCCAACTTTTTTTTCAAAAAACATGGAATTAATTTTTTTTAATGTTCAATTGGTACGCGCTTTACCACAATCTCACCTGATGGCAAGTGACGATGAGGCCGACGATGTATCGCGCTTACTCACTAGATGCCTGTTCCTTCCTTGAAGACTGCCAAGTTATAAGATGACGGGAAGACAGACGCCGGGAGTGCATTCTACTCCTTAGCCGTACGTATAATGAATGTGGAAGCAAATCGCTTCGTACTAATTACGGGAATATCAACCACGTAAGGGTGGAAACCCTCACAGCGTCATTATAACTCAGTCTACAAAAGTAATTTGAATTTAAAATTTTACATTCAATGAAATGTTTCCGTGGAAATTTAATAACTGAAACTGCTGTGTCCCGCGCAGTGGGCTGAACGAATGAACGTAGAAAATGTAGTAACATTGATAAATATGCTTTAAACTGCATCGCTTTGGTCTTAATTAATTCTACCTGTGAAATTAAATTGTGTTGGACGAAACCGAGGTTAAGAGAAATTGAGTTCTGTTAAATATTTTAAAATTAAAAATCCATTTTAATATAATTGTTAGACAAGGGGTCGATGAGATCATAAATGTTGTTGAGAAAACCTGGATAAGTCTAGAACAGAGTAGAAATTAATAGTGTAAAAGAGAACTCGTTGACGATGACTTAGTTTATTAATATAGTCATGTAACATGGTGCTGGAACGTATTGTTTTTTATAGCTATATATCTATTCCCCAAAAATAATTATTTATTTTTACATACACATACTTTTTTTTTATAATACGTAAACAAATCGCAAATAAAAAATTGGAAGCAAAACTAACGAAGAATAAACTTTTTGATTAGGTGCATAAAATAATCTTCAAAAATGTTTGCGATAGAAACTTACCACGTTACCATGACAACGTATATAATACTAACGGTAACACGCAGAGAAAGCAATCAAAACGTAAATGCCCGATTTTGAAACATTTGGATTGGGGGTGTAAGGGGTGTCGAATGACATCTAAGACTTGAGACACTCAAGCCAACCTCACCTGCGCGTGGTGCACCCTGCTGAATAACGAACGAGGCACTGGCGAAAGCGGGTTGGTAGGGTTTTACAGCCTGACAGGGTTGCAACCACCATGTATATGGCGAAAAAGCCCGTCATAGTGATTCGCTTCTGCGGGTCGCGGTTCGGGATCAGCCTGTGCATATCTAGCTTTTCGCAGGCCGGCATGAGAGCGGCGACCGGCGATGTATAGTGTGTCACTCGGTGGTCGCCAATGTTTTTGGATTGCACTGTGCTTACCATCAGGCACAGTGCAGTCATTTTGCCGTGCTACAATAAAATAAAAGAGTATTCCTCATAGGCGCTCCACTCATATTAGTCTTAGCGTGATGATATATAGCCTAAAGCCTTCCTCGACAAATGAGCTATATAAAACCGAAAGATTTTTTCAAATCGGACCAGTAGTTCCTGATAGACTAGCACGTTCAACCAAAGAAACAAACTCTTCAGCTTTATATATTAAGTATATATAAGGTGTACTGGAAAGTTTTGTCCATTTGTGAGGCACGATTTTAGTCACGTAATGGTTATTTAACGCATGTTCGACTTTCTATGCTTATTGCTTAAAGTACTCATACTGATGTAGCAAATGAACTAAGGCAAAGTTGATTCAAGTTAGTATTAAGTGTGAAGCGATATTGTTCATTACTGATAAAGTTCATTTATACGAATTTCAACAAGTAAGAAATGCTACAGAAGCATGTAGGTGATAGGCCCATATTGCCTGGATTTAGTATTCTCCGAATGTTCATTTGTTTTTTTGACTTTACAAGTTTTTTAAGGACAAAAATATCTTTATCTTATAAGAAAACATTGTCGTAAAATGTAGAAGGAATACATCGATGAGCGATCCGTTAACAAAGGCATATGGTATAACCTTGTAACCTACCTTACTGCGCTATACCTGGGGTCTAACTCTTGAAATTGATTTCAATTTGGTTTTGTTTCTGATTCGAAATTGATGTTGATCCAAACTCGAACTAAAAGGGTACTCTTGAACCAAATCGAATCGAGGATCAAGAACGTTTCACGATCGATTCATAACGGTGTCGTTAAGTGTATCCGGTCATAGTATACACACAATACGTCACAGTAAAGTGTTATATCTTTTAGCTTGATTCATAGTTTTTGTAGTGTTATCTACCTTTATAACGCTAGAGTAATGATTTATATAAGGTTAAATATTATAAAAATATATCACAGCTATTAAAATCATGCTTAAATAATGATTTTAATATTGAGAACATGTTTTTTAGTCTGTGTCACAGAATAAAGTCTGCCATAATCTGTGCTTCGGACTGTCAGATTAAATATCAAAACATTGGAATGTTTTACAAAATTATGGGATGTATTTATTATATGACTATCGATTTATATTACATATATGTAAAGAAATTATTTAAATTGTGCAAAAGAGAATATTCATGCAATGCGTGTGTTAATATAAAACTTCATCTTTTATGAACATACATTTAAAGATACCTAAACATATTACATTCTTTAATTAGGTATATTGTACATTTTGCAACTCTTTTTAAAAGTTATATGGTTTAATAAGTATTAACTTTTCTGTCATGTCCGATATCGTGATAAAAATCATAGCAACTGTGATGTTTCTTAGGTTAAGTGTATTTTTTATGGATTAAGAATATCATACACAACATAGATTATTGAATGTGATGACTATTGCACCAATATAGTATGAAAAGAAATACTTAAAATTCAAACAATAATTAATCAATTTACCATTACAGACATAAACTAAAGTAATATTTTCTGTATGTAGTGTAGCTCTAACATCATTAATAAATACCATATATGAACTATAAATAATGGATTCTAATCTGTGTGCCAATATATTTCACAAATAAAATATCTCTTTTGTAATATTTTTTAACATTAGGAGTTAGTAACACAGTTATATAAACTACTACTCTTGTATAAAGTTTCTATAGATTTATGTCATATAAATATATCAAGAAAAGATTTAAAATATGCTATAGAGAGAATTGTTATGAAGTTATATTCTACTTTTATTAACATATAGCTATTTAGACATCTAAATGTAACTTTGCCAGATAATTGGTGTCTTACAATTTAATATCACAGTGATATCAATCATAACCACTTTTATAATAAAAACGTTAGCGACCATAGCATATTTCATGATAAGTGTAGCTTACTTGATTAAGAATATTATACAGTATAGGGATATTGAAGGTGTAGTCTGGAAATAGTTTATTTTTAATCTTATGACATGATATTTTATGTAAAGCTTAAAAATTGTCACAATTAATAAATAAGTTTACCACCATGGATTATATACATACACTTATACACATTCATATACTGTCCCATTGAGCACTTCATAGTTCACCATATAGATGGACTCTCCTGAACTTGATAAATGAGTTTTTAATTCAAATGTAATTAATTTACAAAAATTGTCAATAAAAAAGGGCTTCTTTTGCAATTCTTTATTAATAACAAGAGCTTCTAACACAACAATTTTAAAAAAACACAGCATATATTTACTATTCACTAATGTTACTGGACACTATGATGAGATAAATAACCTTCAGGAATTTTACTTGTACCACAATGTCTCATAGAACAATTTGGTTATAATCCTTTACAAGATTTTGTCCTTTTTAAGAGATCCAACTCGTGTATTTACTATAAGTGTATGTTTTTATTCTTCTTAGGATGTTACCGGGATCACCTAAAAAAAACAATGTATTGTTATTTATTAGTATGATGTTAGAATTTTTCAATAATCTTGAATTAACAATAGTACATTTTTCTACTTATCAATTGTATTTAATAACCCTTTATTGAATGCGTTGTTAATTATTAAATAACCAGGGTGACACATATCTAACTTATATTAGAAAACTATTCATGTTACAAATACAAAACTTAATTTCTATGAAATAAATTTAAATTTGGCATACATTATGGTACACATACAAATATTAGCCACTTGAAGACCAAACTAAACTTGGTATGGTAATCAAATATGATTCTAGTCTTATCTTAGTAGCATAAACTAATGATGCAAACAAAATCTGTAAATTACAATCCTATTCTTCATATACTTTTTTATCAAATTACATATACTCACATTTGTGGCCGGCCTTTTATGCCTTTATAGTACCACTGAGAGATTTAGATACAGCTTATTGGCTTAATTAAAGAAATGGAAGAGATGCAAACAAATATACCTACATCTTATGTGAAAAAAATGTTACAACTCACCTTGTTATTAATAGAAATATCATCATGTTGCAGATTTATCCATGTAGGGTATAATACATTTATGAACACTTAGAGTTTCTTCGATATTCGATAATGTCTTCGAAATCCTTGAGAATTTCAATTTTAATAATCTAGTTGTTATATCGACTTATATTTAGCAAATATCTTCACGCATGTGTGTTTATTTGGTTTGGTATTGCAAAGTGAACGATAATAATGTAGATTTTTAAATAAATATCATAATAAAACATTAAAATAATCTCACTCGATCCTAACAAAGTACCTTTTTGTCAATCGTCTATTTTGACATCTATATTCGATTGAACGACTCGATCCACAGCTGTCAGATTGTGTGAAGAGTACCAATTTTTCGATCCTAACGACGAAGTCGATCCAAGTTAGTTCCTATTTGAATCACAGTACGATTATGCGCTAGTGTTGATTTCAAGAGTACGAAATAGCATGAAATCGACTGATACTCGATTCGATTTAGAACTCGAAAGCGTCAAGAGTAAGCCACCTGGTTCGACAAAATTAAAATCGATCAAACTGAATTAAGTACTGCCTTTCGACTCCGTTCAGGGCACATTCCTCTGAATTGCTTTTTATATTTAATAAAAATAAAGTCGTCACCAAATTGTGATATATGTAACTTTGCAGAAGATTTATACCATATAATTTATTTTATTTATTTATTATTTATATATTATTATTGATTTAATTTATTTAAGTAATATAGCCAATGGAATTATAGACTGTCCAGAATTATTATCTAGAGTTCAGTTATGTGTCCCTACAAATACATTAAGAAAACCGAAGCTATTACATGTGCCACTTGTCAGGACGACATATCGCCAAAATGCCTTTCTGATCCGAGCATGTAAATATTTTAATTCATTAGACAATAACCTAGATTTATTCGCAGATAGTGTATCATGCCTTAGAAAATGTTTCTCTAGAGATTTTTTAACATAATATCAACTTTGTGTAATCATGTTATTATTTGTACATGTATATTGGTACCTGTCTTTTCTTTCTTTATTTATAGTTTTTATAAGTGGAAATTTGTAATTAGCCTTAGTATGTTATTTATTTGTTATTTTATTAGTGTTAGCTGTAAGGTTCCCTACATAAATAAAATAAAATAATGTCTGAATGCACACGTAACCGAGCCCAAAGACTAGCACTGGAGAATAAAATGAAGGACTCATTAAGATCCGTGGGTGTATGTAATGCCATCCTTGCTTTCCCGACATCCGAGGAAGCAAGAATGCTTTACAGGCTGGTTATGGTTGGAATGAAAAACCGGTAAATTATTGATTATTTGTGTACATTTTATTTTTTGCTGTTAATCACTGGGGTGACATGGTAAATGTGTGACCAAACCCCAATTATAAATAAAGAATCAAAAAAATATCATATACAAGCGCTGATTCGATTGTTTTGTATCGAAAGATGAAACCTTTTCAAAAATGGGATATTCAAATTGCCCTCATAGTGACAAGAACTCATTAATAATGTTTATTAACATTACATCGAAACGGACAGAATTTAGGAAACCTATTATGTAGAAATATAAAACATATGCTTTCCTAAGATAAGAGAAAATAAAATGGTAGAAACATTTGCAATAGTGTTTGATGAGCTGCGAACGTCACGTTTCCTTTGACCCCCTTTGTCACATCTTCTCACAGTAAGTGACATATCCTCCCTCTCATACGTGCGAACGTGTTCTGTGAACGGTCTCTAAACAAGACAGGCTTGTAATAAGCGATATTTGATAAATACAAAAGGTTATCACATTAGGCATTTAAAAGCGTTTGAAAGAGATGAGAGTGTAAGTTACGGAGAGTGTTCCGAGTCTCTATAGGAAAAGAAAGAAGAAAAGTAATGCTCAATCCTCAATCAATGGACCGCAAACTTGTCAAAGCAGCTAAATATAAATAACAATAAATTAAAGTATACTCTCGAGCTTACTTTTGCTTAATGCTTTTTACGAGTGACAAGCGTTTGTTTTCTGTAGGCTTGGCTTTAAGAAATACTTACTCGTCTCTTACGTGGGAAGTTAATAAATAATATTTCGTGTCTACACTAAATATTTTGTGGAAGAGCAACGAGCATGGTCTTTTACGCCTGTAAAAGAGTCGCATACGGCCTCCGAGCTGCAGTTATCAGCTGCAGACCACTGACTTATCTCATCAGAAACTTTGCTGTATAATAGACCAATTGCTGCAACAATACCGTCTCTAGAACACCTTTACGTGAATACACAATTATATAAATAAGGCGTAGAGCTCGCTTCACAAGAATTCACGTATTCATTTTATAGATAATTTATAAGAAATTGGATTTTCAAAGTGTATCCAACAAAAACGTGCGCTGGTAAAATTACCCCTTGCACGGCACGCAACGAACGAATCACCTCGTAAACGTTGCATACATTGGACGTTATATGGCAGTCAGCTATTTTCTCTTTACTGCTTGTGAATCTTATTAACGTCAGGCTTGCTTTAGCTTCTTGCTTACCTTACGTACATGGTTAAGATTTATATACAATAAACTAACTTCTGCCTGCGACTTCGTCCACTTGGAATAATTAGTTTGGGCTAACGTTAACTTTAACTCGGTACTTCGTTTACGTAGAAGGTGATTAAATAATACATACGTTAACCCCGATTTTGAAACATTCTTCATTGGTATCCCGCTCCTATTGGTCTTAGCATGATATCATTACATAGTATAAAACAAAGTCCCCTACCGCGTCTGTTTGTCTGTCTGTTCGCGATAAATTTAAAAACTACTGAACGGATTTTCATACGGGTTGCACCAGTGGATAGAGGGATTCATGGGGAAGGTTTTGGTATATCATTTGTCAAGAATATTTTTATAATCAGGGCGGGACAACGTCTGCCGGGCCAGCTAGTATATATATATATATAGCCTATAGCCTTCCTTGACACTCGAGCTATCTAACACTGAAAGAATTTTTCAAATCAGACCAATAGTTCCTGAGATTAGCGCGTTCAAGCAAACAAACTCTTCAGCTTTATAAGATTAGTATAGTATAGAATTGGGAATTTGAAAAAAATAAATATATATTTTTTTTATATTTTATAACATAATTATTAATTTTATTGATATGTAATTTAAAAATGAAAAAAAATATTTCAAAAACCCAATTATAGATTTTACAATAAAGTCATTTTCCAGGTTTGAAAACCAAGGTTGAATTGCAGATGGTGGGGGGCTTCAGGTCTAGTTATGTATTTCATAAAAGACATAAAGTGTCTGATTCCTAACGCTAAGTTCTTTTATTTTACGAAATTATTTGTGATTGTGTGAAAAGTGATTCTCTGGTTATTTATTTATAATTGAGGATAATGCAACAGTCAACAGTCCGATGAATAACAGAATAACCGTCTAGAGCCTATTACACTGAAAACCTATAACGCTTTATCATATCGATATAACACTATTAATAAAATTGAAAAATTAAATTACGTACCACTTGCGGGTTCGGTGGACGTTGTTAGCAATTAAAATAACATTAACAAATTATCATCATATATATTAATACGTGAAGCCTAAACTTTGTATCCCTTTTTAACGGAATTGGGCGAACGGATGAACGTGAAATTTGGCATAGTTAAAGTTTATATGGAGGAGAAGTGCAGAAAGCTATTTATTTTATATAAAATGCGTTAGAAGTACATTAAATTAATTAAAATATGCATTACTCACACTACTGCTTCAATTTTACACAACATATACACACATGTAAATAAAAAAGACATTTTGACATCTGTCAATAAAGGACTTCAAAAAAGGTTGTGAAGGAGGTTGCTATGCTCGACTGTATGTATTATTTTACTCTTACGTTCCTTCTTTTTTTCGTTCGTTCTATAAATTCAAACTTTAAAAAATCAATGAACTATGGTCGAATGTCGACCTCTGGGCGCTCACTAGTATAACTAAATCTTCCTCGTAAATTACTCTATCTATTAATGAAAACCACATGAAATCTATTCAGTAGTTTTTGAGTTTATCGCGAACAGACAGACAGACTATGTTTTATAATATGTAGTGATTATAAATTAATTTGATTATAAATTACATAATTTCCCAAAGTACCCTCATGCGCTTGTATTTATTCATTTCTGATATGCGTGCTTACTTTACGAGCTACTTTATTAGTAGATGGAAATTTAGAATCAATGAATTTATCAAACACAAATACCTAGATATGCATACCTAATCCGGCCATAAGTTCTGTTACAAATGAAAATGTATTTGTTTAAATGAAGTAATGTAATAATATTATTAAAATTTATACCTACATATTTATTAGTCTCAGCAAAATATTAAATTCTATTCGAAATGGCCACCTTTGGCATTAATCTGCTTGGCCAGGAATCTATGGATTTACGCACTGTTTCCAAAGGAAATGTCGCCACTGCTTGCTCCAAAGATTTTTTAAGAGACTCAATTTCGCCGTCTCATTTAGAGCAGGCCATGTCCTCTAAAACTGACCATAATTTGAAGTCTAAAGGGTTGAGGTCTGGGCTAGATCAGGGCCAGTCTTCAGTTCTTATAAAGTTTGGAACGTTGGTTTCAAGCCAGGCTTGGGTAGTTCGTCCCTTGTGACCAGGTGTAGAGTCCTGCTGGTGTATCTGTTGATAGTACGATATACGAACATACGGCTGATACCAAGCTTTTGGAGTGTCTGGAATATGACCGACGGGAATGTTGTTTTGTGACTCCTTGATAAGACACGCCCCACGAAACCATCACTGATGCAGGATGATAACCACGTCGTACCTTTCCGACTACTTGAGCAGCTTCTTTAGAACTGTGAGCGTACACTTTATCATTTTGCTTATTGTAGTGTTTTTCGATCGTGAAATTTTTTTCATCGGTAAATTGAATATTTCTGTGTCTTTTATCTGTGTTTCGTGACAGAAGGAGTTTAATACTCTCTTTAATGTAAAGATTGTTTTAGGGCATGTCCTGTATATCGACGATAAGCACCGAGCTACAGGTCTCGTTTTATAATACGCGACAAGATAAGATCGCGATAAGATTTTTTGCTTCCTAATGGGTTTTCGACGAATTCTGGCTTTAACAGCCTTTGTAGTTCTAACAGCACGTGGCCGCCCCGATGTTTTCTGGCTTCGACAGAGGAAGTGTTGTGGTATCTGTTGATAGTACGACATATTGTAATTTGATTATGAACACGAAAAAATATGTGAAATGGCGCAAAATCGAAAGAAGTTTTTAAAATGATATACGTGTTTCAAATTCAAAATAATTAAAAAATTGAAAAAAAGAAAAGTTTTTATGTAACAGTATTTATGATCAGACTAGTTATAATTATTATCTTAAACATAAACCAGTATAACAGTAGACATACTGCGGCTATAAAGGATCATTTATAAAGTCACCCTTCTGCAATATCTTATGTAACTAGTAACGCGACGCGTTCATCAATCTTTATTTCTTTGTTCGCGGCGTGACCTAAATTTTTTCAGTCAATTTCAAGGGAACTCTGTCGAGGTACTTTTTGATTACAAATTGGTTACTAATATAGTTTTGGGAAGTAAAATTTAATTAATTAGAAATGCATTTTATGTAATCTAGTCCTTTTTTTATATAATAGGAGTCAAACAAACAGGTGGGTCACCTAATGTTAAGCGATCACCACCGTCCATAGACACTTGCATCATCCAACATCCTGTGTATGCGGGAGGGGGAATAGGGAACGGGAGAGTACACTGACCTAAAGAAACGCAACAACGCAAGCACTGTTACTTCACGTTGGTTTTCTGTGAGAGGGACTAACTACCCCGGCCGAGCCGACCCATTCATGCTGAAACCAAAGTACTATCAATTGCCCGCGACACGGCACGTTTTTATTTGTTTTATTACTTTCAACTTTATTTCTTGTGTACAACATTTCTTTTAAATCATTTTTGAAGCGATGATACAACATCAGATCAACAACAGATAAAACAAGTAGTTCTCATGAAGGAACTAAGCCATGTTTAAAAGAACGTAGTCACGTGCACGAACTAGCGTTCGTAATAAAAGATTTCAAGTACCCCTCATTCAACGGAAAGAGATTTTAAACCGGTCTTGCTTCACGGACGAAGTAAAATTATGTATTCGAATCGCGTGCCCCAAGTCATCGAGAGTCGGTGAAAAGCCAATAAAACTTCCACGACCCACTCACACCGGTTCATCAAAAAGCCTTGTTTCGAACATTGGATATTTAAAATTCAGCTTTGGTAATGAGTTAGTTTTGTATTCATAATCTCACCATTTCGTTTGGTGAGTGAGAGCGCCGGAGGCCCATCTCCTCTTCCCCCCTCCCCTTTCCCCCACCCCTCCCTCCCCACAATCACAGGCTGGCAACGCACTTGCATGTCCCCTGGTGTTGCTAGTGTCTATGGACGGCGGTAATCACTTACCATCAGGTGACCCGTCTGTTCGTTTGCCTCCTATAATATAAAAAAAGCGATACACCGCTTGCGTCACTTTTCTACAGCAAGAGTATACACTTGATTGATCGCGTAGTACTTAGTACTTAATACATAGTATAAAAATTGTAATTTTGTAAAACTTTAATAACTCCATATTGTGACAATTATTTTTTAGATCGGGACTATTTGAGAAGTAACAATTAAAAAAAAATCGAAATCAGTCCAGCAGCTTTTGAGTGATACACAAACAACGGCAGACCTCTATAATTTTATTTATACACGTGTGAAACCTGATGTAAAGAAACAGCGACTGATAAAATAATTTGAATTTATTAAGTACATTTAATTGTCTACTTTTCGTTCGTACTTACCTCGAACCGTCATTAAAATTACAATAACTTTTGATAGAGTGAACCGATTTTAATAAAATAAAGACTAGGTGACTCCCGAAGATATGCTTTATGAATTAAATTTTACGCAGTGCTTTAGCAGTGATGCGTGTTCAACCAAAACGACAGACATACATTTCAAAGAAATATTATTACTCATTCCAAAACAACTGCGTTAATTTTTTTTACCAAAATCTTAGTACAAGTACAAGTCAACTTAGATTTATATTCTTATTAATTATGTAAAGAAGATATAGATTAGATTTAGATACTCGTATGTGCGCATTTACATTTTGAAACCTGTATTAAGTAAAATATTAAGTTGAAGTACGCGACTTTGTCTACGTTTGTGTTTCACTACATAGTATAAAACAAAGTCGCTTTCTCTGTCCCTATATCCCTATGTATGCTTAAATCTTTAAAACTACGCAACGGATTTCGATGCGGTTTTTTTTTTAACAGATATAGTTATTGAAGAGGAAGGTTTATATGTATAATAACATCCATTAAATAGTGGAGAAATACTGTTATTTTTGAGGTTTCTAATGTGATGTCGTAAATAATTACATAACCGATTCGATGCAGACGAAGTTGCACGGGTCAGCGAGTTATTTATAAATGCAACACTATATATAATACTAGTTGTGCCCACGACTCCGTCCGTGTCGGACCTAATATATAAACAGAGACTAATAAATTACCACTCTTCACTCATACTTGCCTCCAGTTGTCATTCAAATTTCAATAATTTTTGACAGAGTGGACCGATTTAAGTGAAACAAACAAAGTTATTTTCGAGGATATGCTTTATGAGTTTCTTGATTAAGTTTTATTGTGAACCGAGTAGTTTAGCAGTGATGCGTGATCATAGAAACAAACAGACATTTCTAAAAATGTTTGAAATATATTCTATTACTTATTTCTGCAACTATTTTTCCATGAAAATTGAAAACGTAAATACACGTTATTTACATTTTTATCATATGTATAGATTATCTACGTATAACGCATATCTATTATACATATATGTGTGTTTAACAGTTATCAAGGAACAGTTATATTTTTAGTTAATTTCTCAAAAGAATGGTAATATTTTTCAAGTGTACGTACAAGTATTTTGTAGGTGGTAGAGCCACGCTGAAGTTATTACTGGTTTCAGGATGAATGGATCGGCTCGCCCGGGGTAGTACCACCCTCTCACAGAAAACCGACGTGAAGTAACAATGCTTGCATTGCTGCGTTTCGTTCGGTCAGTGAGAGCACCGGAGACCCGCCTCTCTTCCCCTTCCGCTTCCCTTCCTCCCACACAGGCTGGCAACGCACTTGCAAGTGTCTATGGACGGTGGTGATCACCTGTCCATTTGCCTCACTTAACACCAGGTGACCTACCTGTCCGTTTGCCTCCTTTGACATAAAAAAAGGTATGTATGTCGACTTTACCATATGAGATGTCGTGACTGACATTCATAAGAGACTTTGTGGTATTTAAGAATGACGTTTGTAAATAATAAAAATGCAGAGTTAATAAGTTCTTACGTACCATGCCTTTCTTTACATGCATATATTCTACTAACTGACGGAGCCACGCACTGCTGTAGCTCAATTATTGCTTGTTGAATAAATATAATATAAAAAAATAATTGCGTGGCGCCATCTATGAGATATCTATAATAGTAAGTCTTACAGTTTTCTGTCAATAAACTAATTTAAAGCGCCATCTCTACGACACTTATGAAACTAAGAATTAATAACAACAATCAACATTGACAATCTTTTAATTTATAATTAAAAGATAGTGAGTTCATTAATCGATATATAAATTATCCCATCTCTCAATTTGAACCACATCATATATAAATGCCAACTTTCATGAAGATCGGTTGATTAGTTTCGGAGTTCATCGTGGACAAACATCACGACAATAGATTTTTATATATTTAGATGGTTATATAAGTTTCGTGTAACACAACAGTGACGTCAATATCGATCAATCTAGAATTATCGCGCTTCAGTTATACCTGGAAGTCTATTTTAGTGCGCCTTTGCGTCACCCGCCCACCACCATAAAGCTTTTAGTTTCCGATGACCTGAAAATGCAACTAAGTCGTACAGTTTGCAATATCCCGGTTCACTTGTTTTATATACGGTTTTCATCATTGAATCGAGAGATTGTGTATTTAGTTCACGTATAGGTATATTTACCTTTGTTTACTTCAAATTATGATGTATAATTTAATAACAACAAAAAATTGCCCAACGCCACGTATTGGTGAGTTATTGTCTTTTTAGTTAGAATTTAGGCGTTGAAATGGTCTTAAAGTTCACGTAAAATCAATTGAGATTTATAGATTAAATAAAAAAAAGTGTGTGTGTACTTATGTACACGCGTTGGAAGTTATACTTCTTTGGCGTAACAAGATGAAAATCTATTCAAAATTTTTATATTTCGCCTTATCCTACGTTTGTAGAAAAAACGACACTAAAAATAGAAAAAAGGTATTTAATACATTGACAGATTTAATATAAAGAAATACAAACCACAAATACGAAGAAACAAAATGTTGACTATAGCTAACTTCAGGGTGTCGGTTTCTCGTGAAGTTGTGCGCGCGCATCGTCAAAATTTACTCTCACCATTTTTCCTTAACACGCCAAAAGAAGTATAACTTCAAAAATTATTGTGCTTTAGTCTATTTTTTTACAATATCTCAAACCAAATGTCGAGACGAATCTCAATTAGAGTTTGTTTTTTTTTACTTCGTAACTATTATATAATATTTATAACTGTGCCCACGAGTACGTCCGCGTGCAATTTTAAAGTATAAACGTAATGATTAATAATAAAATCATAGGATTGTATTGTGTATCCACACCAAATTTTAGATCAGTTTTAGATTTCTTCAAAATGCACCCAGGAGTTCTTGCGTAAATGACTTTTCTTTTGTATTTTCTTATAAGCAAGATATACATATATACCTATGCTCTATGTACATAATACATGTTCTATATGTTATACAGGTCTATAAACTGTTAGCATACCGAATTTCGTCAAAATCCGTCTAGTAGTTTTTGCATGAATCCCGTACACACGACAGACAGACAGACCGAAAGGCAGGCAAACATTTTTAAATCCAGGGAAATGTGTTCTGCCATTGATTTTAAGCCCCCCAGAGTATTTCTCTTTAAAATATTTAATATAGATTTTGTTCCGTTACGCTTTTATTATGTATAGATAAATGTGAATATGAGTATGTTTGTCTGTAACGCTTTCACGCTTCAAGAAAATATATATTTATGATAAAAAGAAAATATACAAGAAAATGAAGTAGTATTCCGAGCAAGCACGTACTTAGTTTATTCACATGACGAAAGGCAGTCTGTTGTTAGCATCTGACCCTTGTCAATATGAAATGAGAACAATATATGTTTGCGTAACCCCACGTGTACGCTTGTTGATTGGGCTGCTTCGTAGTCAGACGTGCTCAAGTTTTTCTTTTATTTATACCTATAACTGGTACCCGCGATTTCGTCTGCATCGTTTACTTCCTCAATTAATCAAATCAATAACACTTTATTTAATTTAGGTCCTGAGAAGGCGCTTATAAACATCAAAGCTACCACCGGTTCGGAAAACAACCCAGTCATCCAGAAGAACCGGCAATAACCGATCTGGTTTATCTTTTCATGTATTTGTACAATAACATAAATATGTACATTCGTTATTAGTGGATGCACAGAGAGGGGCGTCATTTTCAGACGTCGCAGTCGTTCACATATTGATCCACCCTATAATATAGCCTTTAGATATTAAAACCCGCTTGACATGGTTCTAGAACTCACTATCCGGTAAATCGGTAATGTGTTTTGGGACTTTGTTATAAAACCTAACACTATTACCTAAAAAACTGTTTTTGGACTTAGTAAGCCTGAAGCATGGAATGACCAATTTGTTGCCGTTACTAGTATTAAAATTATGCTGGTCTTTTACCAGAATTGTTTTGTTATATCTCAAAGCTACCAGGCTGCTTGACTTTTCCGACACTACCAACAATTCAACGTGTTCAAAATGCATGTATTAGATTTTGTTATGACGTCTAATGGCCTAAAGCCTAAATGGTCGCGTATATCTCCGATCATTAATGGCAAAAATATCTTAAATATTAATTATATTAATATTAATTAATATCTTAATTGTTCAAGGAGATACTTACATTTAGCGTGTCTTACCCACACTATTATTCGCAGTAAAAAACCGGAATACCTGTATACTAAATTTGACTGGTATAAGAACATTCATAATATTAACACAAGATCTAAAATAGGAAACACTGTATCCCTTCCTAAACATAAATCAGTAGGTTATTAAGGTAGTTTCAAATATGCGGCGTCAAAAATTTGGAATAATATACCTCCCCGATTACAGGCGAAAAGCAAATTTATATTTAAAAAATTAATTAAACAAGAAATTCTTGAGCAACAAAGGTTAGGTCATTTATAATTATAATTTCATTAAAAGATTTGACGCATAATTCACAATATCATTAACAATATGCAACGCTTTTTTTTATCTTTTTCTCTCATATTAAAATTAAAATTATTTTTGTATGGGCCCTTAATTTAATTTAATTATATGTATAGCAATAGATAGATATTTTAAGTTTATGTTTACGACTTGGGCGCGAAATAATAAGTAATGTTTACTTGTATTTCAGCCGGGAAATTTTGAGGCCTAGCTGAAAACCAGCGCTGTTTTCAAAGGCGGCAATACGCTGACGCTAGGTCTCTTTGTCATAGTTTTACTTTTTTACGGTTAAGGTTTTTTTTTGTACACTTATACTATGGCAATAAATATATTTCTTTCTTTCTTCCAATTATCGTTACATTTCAACCAATTTACAAAGAATCGTGACAAATTATATATCTAGACCTTCCTCGTGAATCACTCTTTCTATTAATAAAATTGCATGTAAATCCGTTGAATACATTTTGACTTTTTGACGAACAGACAGACGCGGCGGAGGCCTTTGTCTATACTTAATATATAGTTTGTTGTTTGTTTGTTTGGTTGAACGCGATGATCTCAGGAAATACCAGTGCGATTTGAGAAAATCCTTCGGTTTTAAATAGCTCATTTATCGAGGAAGGCTATAGGCTATATCATCACGCTAAGACCAAAAGAAGCTGAGCACCAATAAAGAATATTTCAAAATCGGGCACTTTTTTCCTTTTGAGAGATTTGGTCAGTAGTAGTAATAATATCCGTTCAATAGGACAGGCGAAGGAATTAATCCATACTGCCAATTCTGAAGTTGTCAATATAGGTATTTCTTATATATCCTTTAATCAATTTTCTTCCATGTCCAAGTTACAATAAAGGCATAAGCGCCAAATATTCTATATAATATGTCGTACATTATTTCATCCATTATCTCATTATTATATTATCATTAATTATCTTCTTAGTCTTCATAATCATAAAACAAAATTGTTCAAATTAAGATTTCGTTAGCGTTAGTATTATATACGTTGCCATGGTACCGTGGTAAGTTTCTATCGCAAACATTTTCGAAGTTTATTTTGTTTTCCTATGGAAAAAGTTTATACTACTTTTATTTCTAATTTTTTATTTGTTCTCTATTACGTATTATAAAAATAAAGTTTATGTATGTACAATTAAAATAACAACTTTTCGATGAATGGCTAAGGCTACAAATGAACAAAAAAAAAATCTTTATACTTTGTCTATATTTTTATATAATATTATATTTTGTCTGTTTGTTTGTCCTGGGTAATCTCCAAAACGACTAGACCTATTTTAACGGGAATTTTACTTTTTACTGCCAGATAACCGAAATTATAGCGGTTGACATATTCTACTTTATTTGTCCGCGGCTTCGTCCGCATTACTCTGGGCCGATTTTCACGGGGTATTTACTGGTAGATAACAGACATTATCAAATAAAAAGAGAATCATTAAAATCGGTTCATAATTAACTAAAATATCGATTAACATGCATGAAAAAAATATATACAACCGAACATAGTAACCTCCTCCTTTTTCGAACTCGGTTAAAAAGAAAGTCCTCTGTCAGTTTATCTGTTCGCGATAAAGTCAAAAACGACCATTTTCACCAGTAGATAGAATGATAATTCATGGGGAAGGTTTAGGTATAATTTGTCAAGGTTTTCATTTTATTATCCGGGCGGGACAACGTCTTTCGAGCCCGCTAGTTATCTGCCGTACACTATGTAGTGATTGACTGCTACGTATGTATTAGTCCATGTGAAATTGATGACGTGAGACGTGTTCCTTACTGACTCCAAGAATAAATATACATAATTGAAAGTCGTATATTTGTATGTAATATGAATTATATCATCTTTTTGGTCAATTTGGCTGCCATATTGTCTTATTTACCACGTTTGCTTCTACATAACTCAGTTATTATAGCAACATATAAGAATAACTTAAGTATATCGACAAAACGGGCATATTATATCTATAAAATTAATATATTTTAATATATTGTTCGATAATGTATAGCTTATAATTTGCATTACTTTCTTATATAGTGTTAGTGAGCACTGAGTTTGGTATATAGTAGGTTGAAGTTCCAGGTATGTTGCTGATGATAAATCCCATCCCATTCGATATACTATTTGTATTCATATATCTAATGTACACGTTACATGTTACAGTAGGTGGCGTTCGTATCGTAGTTACAAATGTTTTTGAAAAAGCGTTTCTGTAATGTACAAATCCCATCCCATTCGATATACTATTTGTATTCATATATCTAATGTACACGTTACATGTTACAGTAGGCGTGCGTGTCGTAGTTACAAATGTTTTTAAAAAAGCTTTTCTCTAATGTACACACCCACTCACAATTTTACATTTCTTTAATACATTTTTTAAAAAGCGCGTGCGGAGCCGCGGGTTACAGCTATTTTAATAATGTGTAGTGATAATGATTTTATCTAGCAAGCATCCTCGATTTCATTCCCGTTAAACACTATTAATGTATTAAATGAGAGAAATATGTGAATGGATGAATGTTTGTCACTCTTTCACGTAAAGAACTACTGAATGACTGAAACGATTTGCCGGATTGCAAATTTAAGCGCTATGTCAAACGGGAATTTGTGTCAAAAGGCTATTATAGAGTGGATCAATATGTGAACGATGGTGATGTCTGGAATTAACTCATCTCTCTGTATCCATTAAAAACGTTTGTAATATTTATCTATTATATTTTATATCTATTATATTCTAAATATGATATATATTTGTTAAAAAGATAAACCATGATCGAGTTTCTTGCCGGTTCTTCTCGATGACTGGGTTATTTCCGAACCGGTGGTAGTTTTGACGTTCATAAGTGCCTTCTTAGGGCCTAAATTGAATAAATTGTTTTTGATTTGATCTTAATGGATTTTAATGCAATTTTGCGGTAATATTACTAGAACAATACATCATAGTTAATATTATAAATGCGAAAGTGAGTTTGTTTGATTCTTCTGTTTTTTAATACTTTATAGAATGTAGTATCTGACCATAATCTCATGCTATGGTATACTCACAATGTTTTCTTCACCGAATGCTTCGATTCAGTTGCTAGGATTTGAACCTGCGTCCATTGTCGGCGTGTCCGAACACGCTATCGATTCATCGCTTCGAAATCCGACCACCATGAAATGTTGCACACGCGTTATTAGGGATACAGAAAAAGACATTGGGTATCTTTATTTCATATAAGTCCTTCACAGCTGACTAAGTGTCATGGTGGCCAAGTGGTTTGACCTGTGCAATATTATTCGATTTGAACCCCGGCATGTATTAACGAATTTTTCGGATTTCGCGTACATTTACAAATTTAAATTGGTAGCACTATCGGCTGACGGTGAAGGAAAACATCGTGAGGAAACCTGAACCTGAGAAATGTTCTTGTAGTACTACTGTATGTGGGAAAAATATAGAACTGTGGATTTCTCAGAGTTTTAAATCGCTAATACGTCGTGGGCTATTCCTTTACGCCCATACCTTCCTTCGGTAAGAGGCCTATGGCCCTGCAGTGGGTGTCTTACAGGCTGATGATGATGACGACAGCTGGCAATGTATATTGAACAGAGAAAAAAAATACAATGTATGCAATACGCCAATTACGAAGTAAAAAATTATAAAATTTATTTTATTTGAGAGTGAATAAATTACTTTAATAAAAATTAAATTATGAATCTAGGTACAACTATAGGTGTTTCGGTGGTTGTATGCGTTTATAGTTTTGTTATATATATTAATGTATATGGTATGGGTAGTGTTAAGGAATGTGCACGGGACAAACTAAACTGTTATAAAAAAAAGGGTTCGCTACCCTGCACATGTTTTCGCCTCGGATGCAAGGACACTCTTGTGCGGGTTTTGAAGCGTTACGACGTCCAACGCGTATTCATATTTGTTTGTTGAATGAATTTGATATTTGACTTGTTGTTTGAATGTTCTAAGACTATTGGACATTAATATTATTTGTTGTGAGTGTTTGTGATATCATACACTAATTTTACATACAATTACACTATACACACATTACTACACACGGAATAGCACAGAGAGAGCGTAACAGGGACGCAAAGCCTGTAAGGTAAGTGGTTTAATAATAATCGCAATTACGCATTAATAGAGTTGCTGTGTAACACAGTTTTACTCAGAGTGGTCACAACCCCGAATTGAAAATATTAATGGGCCCAGCACCAATTCGGTTTTGCGGTGGTGATCATCTCCTACAGGTAGGTATGTTTGTGAAATGTTTTCTTCCAGAAAAAGTGTACTATTTCCGAGGGCGATACCAACTCCAAACAAACTAGTAGGTATGCTATAAAAATACTGCTATTTGAGAGCTATTTCGGTAGAGTTACAAGAAAAAATATACAATCGCCACTTACGATAAAAAATTTAACAAAAATAAAGCAGCCCAATGCCATCTAAAGAAAAGTTAGCGTAAAATAGAGAGAATAAAAATCTAAAAAAAAAACAACTTAAAAATATATAGCAACACGTGATTGTTACTAAAATATTATTGTAAGCCATCGTTTGTTACTTTGTCATTGTTGTTATCAAGAAACCTTTTCAGCTTCCAACGATAAAATTAGTTCGCACAAGTGATAAAGTCGGTAATGCGATTTGTTGTCGATTTTCCTCGAACCGACTTCGCCATTAAGGAGACCCTTGATGATGTTATAACTTAATTCGTTAATCTTTCTTTCAGGGTTCCGTTTATATATACATAGATAGATATAAAGTTTTATATCTTGATTTATATTTATAACAGATTTCAATACGTTCATTCATTGTTTACAATTCAACATTATAATTATTAATAGTAATTTTGAAAATGGAAGGGGGTTTTCTAATAACATATTAGACCATAAACGTATTACTTATTGACAATATGAGCGTATTACATCATTATAATAACATCTTCCAGTCATTAAGTCAGTGTCAGTGATCGCTGAGGTAGTTATATGGTTGAGGTTCCAAATATGTTGTTGATGATAAACCTCATTTGACACACTGTTAGTGTTTATTCTAATGTATACGTTACATGTTACTGTTAGTGGAGTGTGTGTTGTACTTCCAATTGTTTTTAAAGAGCATTTCTATAATTGTACATAGTATCACAATTTTATATTGCTTTAATAAATTTTTTTTAAACACGTACGTATCTCCGTGTATAGCTAGTCTTCTATACATATAATTTTTTTTCTCAAATAAACGAAATCTTTTCAAAACAGCGATAGAGACATATCAGTCTGTTCACAAAATACGGTTTTAATCGGTTCAGTATATCATTTTTGGGGTGTAAGGGGTGTCGAATAACATCGAAAACTTGAGACACCTAAGCCAACCTCACCTGCACGTGGTGCACCCTGCTAAATAACGAACGAGGTAATGGCGAAAGCGGGGTGGTAGGGTTCTACAGCCCGACTGGGTCGCAACCACCATGTATATGGCGAAAAAGCCCGTCATAGTGATTCGTTTCTGCGGGTCGCGTTTCGGGATCAGCCTGTGCATATACAGCTTTTCGCAGGCCGGCATGACAGCGACGACCGGCGATGGAGAGTGTGTCACTCGGTGGTTGCCATTGTTTTTGGATTGTACTGTGCTTACCATCAGGCAAAGTGCAGTCATTTTGCCGTGTTACTATAAAAAAAAATGGATGAGAGAAAATTTCATGTGTCAGAGATGCGAATGTTAAGGTGGATGTGTGGTGTGACTAAAATGGATAAAATTAAGAATGAGTATATCAGAGGAAGTTTGAAAATAGCGCCAGTCACAGATAAGTTGAGGAGTAATAGGTTAGCATGGTATGGGCATGTCATGAGGAGAGATGAAAACCATGTAACTAGAAAAGTGTTGAGTATGTTTGTGGACGGATATACGAGTAGGGGAAGACCGAAAAAGGTATAGATGGACTGCGTGAAAAATGATATGTGCGTAAAAGGTGTGAATACTGAAATTACATTTGACAGGAGAGAGTGGAAAAAGACAACATGTTGTACCGACCCTACTTAAGTGGAATAAGGGTAATGATTATGATGTCCGCAGGTTCGAACCCGGGTAAGTAGAACGAATTTTTCAGAATTCACTAACTCATTTAAATAGGTAACACTATCGGTTGCCGATGAGGTGAAGTATAAGTTATACTGTATAACAAACCTTTTTATTGTTAATCGAAAACTCAAACTTTTATTTGAGTTCCTCCCCACTTCCCCACTCCTCCTTCTTCTAAACACAGGCTGGCAACGCACTTGCGAGACTTTTGGTGTTGCAAGTGTTTATGGACGGTGGTGATCACTTAACATCAGGTGACCCACCTGTTCGTTTGTCACCTAAAATATTTAAAAAGTAAGTGTGTGTGTACTTATATACACGCGTTAGAAGTTATACTTCTTTGGAGTAACAAGATAAAAAAAATTTTAAATTTTTTATCTTTCGCTTTATTCTACGTTTGTAGAAAAAACGACACTGGCAATAGAAAAAAGGTTTTTAATACATCGAAAGTTTTATTACAAAGACATACAAACAAAAAATACAAAGAAACAAAATGTTAACTTCAAGGTGTCGATTTTTCGTGACGGTGTGCGTGCCCATCGCAAAAATTTACTCTCATAATTTTTCCCTTACGCGCCAAAAGAAATATAACTTTAAAAAACTACTCAAGCATAGACAAAACATTGTTCTAAATAAAGTATGACTAAGTAATCGATTTTTCTACTAATTAATTCTCGTTCCTATAATTACGGACAACAGTTTGAACTCACAACGATTTCGCCCATCGGGGGATTACGAAAATGTCGTTGTACCATTAAAATCCAATTAAAGACCATCACTTAGCCAACGATCCCGGAGGATTAAGCCCCGATTAAGACAATTCAAGCCCAGATTAAATGTTTGTGTAGGTAAGGTTAGAAGGGAACTCGTTAAGGCTGTCTGCGCTACAGTCGAATTTAAAGCGTCACTGTTTTTGTGTGATAGATTAAAACTCTAAGAGTATATGGAATAAAAAAAGAAATTTAAATAATCATTGGGTAAAAGTAATATAATTAGGAAAGGAATTGTTATTAGAATAGGCAGAGGTAAGATACATATATAATTTCACTTATTATTTCATGTTTATTTATATACTAACTTAATCATCACCATTATTACCCTTATCCCACCTTATATACTAACTTAATATAAACGACTGTCTGTTCGTGATAAGCTCAAAAATTACCGAACGGATTTTCATGTTGTTTTCGCCAGTAGATATAGTGATTCATGAGGAAGGGTTAAATATATAATTTTACAAGATTTTTTAGTTTTAGGGCGAAATAACGTTCGCCGGGACCGCTAGTATAACATAAATGTAAGGTGAAAGGTTAGACACGTGCAGTATTCTAGGACTTCATGGTCACGTTTAACACATAAAATAATAATAACAAAAGAAATACAAATAGACAACAAAGAGAACCTCAGGTAAAGTTGGTTCTAAGAATTTCAAAAGTATGGATAATCAATTAAATAAGTCTAGGTTGAATGACCGATGATAAAATCTACAAGCAGCGACCCGAAGTTAATAACTTTCGATAATAAAACGGACAATAAATCCTTTTGTTTGTTAAAACTTCGAAAAATTATCCGTTGTTAGTTGGTTGGCTGCACTTTCACTTCGCCCGATTGTCATTGACACTGTGCAATAACATACACGCTTAGAGGATTGAGTATATCTTTTCTATGTTTCCAGATAATTAGATCAAATATTAAGCACCTAACTTTTAATTGATTTAGAACGAGAATCGAGTGCAGAGTGTCATCCATAAATATTGCTAATGTCTAAACTTTGGCCTGGTATAATATAACCTTTAAGAAACGGATCTACTCTTTTCTCAAGGGCCGGTTATGAGGTGACTCATATATTTGATTGCCAGCAGTCACATAAAAAATAAAATATTTATATATCTTTAAAAACTACTAGATGATCATGTATGTTAAACTCGGGTTTGAATTGTGTTTAGTTTTTAATAATGTTCAATCATTGTATTCGTAATTAGATAAGTTTTTATAAGTAGGTTATTGTAATTAGTGTGCTTTCTGGCTTACAATTTGTATGGTAATTACTCTTATCATAAGAGCCGTAGTATTATGTAAGATTCCTATCTTGAATAGAATGAAAATAGAAATGACTACCATAAAGACGGTGGAAGCTGTGTAAGGCTCGATTACCGAAGCCCCACACGCTTATACGACTGATAAATAAGTCACGTGTGCTCTGACCTATTTACGCATGTATACAAAACATGTTATGAAAGAATTCACAAGTAAATTTAATAGAAAAGGGGCTGTGTCTGGAATCGATTAATAGGATGTTAAAAAATGAGAGGCCGCTTATCTTTTTATTTATTTGAACCTGCTGATATCTGAAACTACCGGTCAAAACTTTAAACTACACTGATGTATTTATTTGACAAACAGGAGACACAGTGTTTGTGATTTTAAAATTTGTATGTATTTATTTATTTTACTCTGTGAGTTTTTATTAATATTTTTTATCTTTATTATTGTTATATTTTTGTATTTAGGTGAGCATGTCTATATGTGAATATTATATTATACTAGCTGACCCGCGCAACTTCGTCTGCACCGAAACGGTTATCACCGGTTTCAATTGTATTTTTAAACCTAAAACCCGATTGCAGCCACACCTACCGTTTCCAATTGTAAATCCAAACTATCACTCACTCAAATATGTACCCAGATGGTATGTGAGAAATGTTTTAAAATAAGCCTAGCACCCGTTCGTAGCGTCATCTACGGGGTTCAATTAAGATAAAAACTAACCTACATATATTGGCGGTAACGTAAAAAAATAACTTGAGGGGTCTATGGACCCCAGTTGGAACCAAATTACTTTCCCTTTTTTCTAGACGTTTACTATACAGTCAGTATAGTTTACATTATAAAATATCAAGTTGACAGAGTTCAATTGTAAATTAAACGATAAAAATATTTATAAAATAAATAATAATAAATTAAACAGTGAATGATCTGGGATAGTCAAGCTAATACATCAAAAGGTAATCCTTGAGTTGGTTTGCTATTGCAATGAAAATTATATGTAT